>VZTX01006704.1:368671-419159 GCA_013400915.1 Pardalotus punctatus
CTTTTTAGATTGTAACTTGGCTCCTGTTTTGTCAAACAACATCCTACAACTATGAAGCTGCCAAGAAGATGAATTAGAGTCTGTTTCTGATGAAGAACTGGGAAGTCTCTAAAGTGGTACGTGAAAAAGCTCTGCAAATTGATATTGTTAGGGTTTGGGTTTGTTTTGGGTTGAGTTTCACACCTTTTTTCTATCAGTAATACATGATCAGGTTCCTGTGCCATCAATACTCTCAATCCTGTCATTTGTGTTGATTATTACAGAATTGTGAAAGTTTTGACTGCAGAGGGACTGTTCAGCCAGCGTGGAGAGTTGTGTGGGGTTTGAGCTCTTTGGTTGGGCTTGGATGTAACTGCTGGGTTAACTGAGCTGTGTTTGCTGCCTTTATACACTTTCACTCAGTTCACTCCTTGAATAGTCATCCCTTGGCATTGGAGCCAGTGTTTTATTTAATAGTGATCTTGTGTTAAACCCATCTGCTGTAATATGCTTGTTTTATCACTGGAGTAGTAATTATAGATACTGTTCTCCTCCTCACTTTGATACCTTTTGTTACAACAGCCTTTCAGCTCTGTCTCTTGGCTGACTGTTCTGCTGAAGAACATTATAAATGGCTCATAATATGTTCAGTTTTTTTTGGCTCTCATAAATAGTACCAGGAAAAGATGTCATTTGTGACCCGCTGCTGCCATCTGTAAATGTGTGCCTGTTAGGCCTTTGGGATTGTATTTTCTTCAGATTTATTTCTAAAAAAGGAAGAGTGGGAACTAAAAAAAGTATCCCAATTTACTTAGCAGTTGCTGTAAATCACGTGAGTCTGAGATGATGCCAGTTTCTGTTTTGGATGTGATGCTAATCCATCAGCATTCCTTCCTGGTATGTAACAAAGAGGCAGTAAAATGTCACACAAATGGAAAATTATGGGGTTTCAGGACAGAAAGGAGTATAAAATGTGTGCTGCCACAAGGACTGCTCCTTAATGCATGTGGGAATTCAGTAGTTGGGACTGACCATGATATGACAGTCTGACACACAAACATGAGCTTGAAGTCAGAGATTTTTTTTAGAATTAATGGCATACTGTTCTTGAATTCCTGTGCCTGAATTCTCTATAAATACCCTAAGCATATCCTACAAACTAGGATGTAAATGCCATTAAAATCCAGGAGGTTTATGCATGAGTTCAGGCTCAGGAAGTATTTACACCCATATTTTGGCAGAGTTTAGGCTTTCAATATCTGTGTCTAGAGGCACCAGCAGATGAGCTCTGGCAAGTCAGCAGAAAATAATGTGTGCCCTGGCCCTTCTACATCAATGTCAAACACCTCTGCACAGACCCATTTTGGTGATGACTGCAGTGATGTGCTCTGCACTGAAACAGCCGAGATGAGCACCCACCATCCCTGCTGCTGACTGGGCATGAGGAGGCTCTTATCCCCAGCAAATCTTTGGCAGCATGGGCATTACCAATCCTCGATTTCAAAGAACAGTCTGAGTCTCAAGATGCTGAAGTTGAAACGGGGCTGGTTTCATCTCCTTGAGAAGTCTCGTTGGCTTTAATTTTGCAGCCAAGAGTTTCTTAAAAGAGAACTTCTGAGGAGGTTTTGCTGCAGCAGGAGGGAGAGGTCATATTCAAGCAAATCCAAATTGTTGGCATTGTGCCTCAGCCAAGGTTATTTGGTCCATTCCTAAGCCAATGTGACTTTGGTGCTGACTATAAGAAACAGGCTTGTATGGAATGGGAATTCCACCTTGCTTAGGTAGATTTTGTAGACCAGGCTTCATCTCTGCCCCAGTGTCATCTATGACCAGTCTTAAATTTCCTTTCTTTCATTTGCATTTGTCAGAAATTTCAGTCTTCAGATTTTCTGTCACTGGAGGATTGAGTTCATGTGACATCACCTCACAGCTGCTGTGAGCTAAGGGCATATGTATGGATATATTTGGATGTATGGCTGAGCTTATCTGCAGCAGTTTGTTGAGTCAGGAAAATGGGATGGTGAGACTGTCCCTGCAAGCCTGGTGGCTCCTGTACATATGAATGAGATTTCGAATTAGCTGCCTTGCTTCTTTCTAAGGATAGGCAGAAATAGGAATGTCTGGAGGAGGAAGTTGGCTGAGGCTCATTCCATATGTGCTAAAGAAAATATTGATTGGATGTGGAAGCAACTTGGAGAGTTTCTTGAGGACTCAGGCTTTTGTTCCACAAAATGAGCAGGGTTTTTTTCCTCATTGTTTCTCAGTAAGACGCTTCTGGATCCTGGGGTTTTTTTTTTCTTCTGAGACTCCAGTTTGCTTCGGGGACCCACAGGCAACTTCTTTCCTCTCTGTTTGATCCAACAATTGTTGCCACGGCTTTGAAGTGTGGAGTCTGCTGGCAAAGCCTTTGCCTTTGTAACCTCTGAACTGCAGTTGTGTAACACGGGGCTGGCTTCCAAGAACATGAGGCAGTTTCTCTTCTGTTCAATACAGCAGACATGGTCAGCATGTCCTGCTCCTCTGTGGAAACAGAGGTCCTGACCACAGGCATGAAAACCTGAGGAAAAGCCAAGAATTGCCCTCTGAAGGTGCACCCAAGTGCCATGTCCTACTGGTTTCCAGATGCGACATAAAAACAAAAAGAAGTCATTAAATTTTGGGGGCTGATTCACAGTACTTGAATTCATTATTCTGTGAATTTATTTACTGAATAGTTAGAAGATGTTTAAAGATTCCCATGCACATTATTTGCATGGTAATAACAGTAAGAGAAAAAGAAAAACCATAAAAATATTCATGCCATATGTTTTCTTGTTTCTTGTTGAGGACACATCAGACATCTGTTTTCCTTCTCCAGTCCTTTCTCTGGTTGAAACGATAACCTGATGAGACAGGTGTTTTTAGACAAAATGCTGGGGATGTCAAAATTAAATCTTTTTGCTGGAACCTCAGAGAAAAAGTCTAAACCAGTTTTTCACTGGTCCTTGCAAAGTATCATTTTATAAAAGTGATATTGATATCACTTAATATATATTTGTTAACCTGAAAAAGGTTTAATTCTTTATAAAAGAAACTACTGACTGTGCCTTCCTAACAAGCATGACACACATGGGCCCAAACAGTTTGTTTTTTAAACCTCTGACCGATTAACTGGATTGAAAGTTGACTGCTGCTGGATTTCCTTGTGCTATTGGGACAGCTTGGTCTGGATGTCTTCAGCTTAATTGTGCAATGAAAATACAAAAAAATGCAAATATGCATACTATAAACAGGTCTGAAGTGCTTAACATGACAGCACACGCAGTTTTGATGTTGGGAGTGTGGCACATGCCTGTGTGAGGGGCCCTGTACCTGCTGGGTGCATCCCTGCCTGATAGTGATAAATACTGCCATCACCTGTGTCATTGCATCAACTCAACTATTTTACCCTGAAATTCTGCCTATCCTAGAGATTAATCTTGATTTATTAACTAATATTAATATTTGCAATCCTTACTTCTGTTATTGCATTGCTTCAGCATATTGCAAAAATCCTTATCCCTCTGCTTACTAAGGATTTCATTCATCTGCCTTACTCTTCTTATTCCAATTATGACTTAATAAAGAGAGAGCCCTCTAACACAACTTCATGGCAGTTACAGATTATTAATCCTTTCTGTGACTGACATGTGTTTTACAGCGATGAAGTCTCACGATTTTTTTTGCATCAGAATTTCTTTATAAAAAGAATAAAAGGATGCACTGTAATTCATTGAGCCAAAAATAGACACACACTGCTTTCAGGTTTAGGTGTACTTTACTTCCTCTTCATTGTGAAAAATGATCCATAAGGATAGCTGTTCAGAGGGAAAAGTCAAATTACTTTCAAAGCGTTAAGTAATTAGAAAACCAGACTTGTGAGCTTATTAGAAAATGTCCATCTGCTTGTTTGCTGTTCTCTCCAAAATGAGGCTTGGTTTGCAGTATTGTTTTATACATATGCTTTTTCTACTTTGTATTACTCAGTTTGCCTTCCTACCTGAAATCTCCTATAGCTGCTAAAGCCTGATGATTTATATCATGGTCTTGTATCTCTTTTGATAAAGTGGCATAAAGTTGATTCCTTTATTTTCAGCATGCTCTTTGTCTTTACCAACTTCTCCTGCAAAGCAGAACAATTCATTCTTTCTCAGTCTCTGGTTCCTACAAGGTCTTGTGCTAAAGGCAGGATGTTGTGAGATTTTGGGCTTCATTTATCACAGCAGAATTGCATCAACAGTTTTACAGCAAAATGGAGAAGACGGGTAAACAGTGAAAAGCTGTAGCAGCAGATTGTATACATCAGCCTATTAGCAAAAACTGATTTTCCAATTTTGCACAAAAATGGAGCAACTTTTGTTTGTGTGGAGTCCTGCCAAACCCACATTAACTGTATTTAATTTGATTGCTTGGAGTCCAGATGAAAATGCTTTTCAAATAATTAGTTGACTGTAATCATGGAGATCGTGATTCCGAAAAAAGCCTTGCCGAGGAAAGCATAGAGGCATACGCCTGAGACTTGGAGAAGTCAAGGAACATAATCATTTAATTAAGAGCCTTCCTGAGCAAGGTCAGGAATGTTCATAGGAGTTAATGATCAGCATTCTCTCAACCTATGCCAGAAACAACACCACTTGCGGTCTACTGATTAATGGTTTTCATGGCTTCCTGTCCCTGCCTTTTTTTCTTGAACACTCTGACAAGGATCTCCATGTCTGGGACTCGTTCCACATGTGCTGTCAAGTGGCAGTGCCCCTCATGCAGCAGGAGCACATTCAAAACATGGTTGTGGCTTTGTGTCTTGTTCTGTCCTTTCCCTCCGCAGGAAATCCAGGAAGTTTTCCTCACATTTCCCTGCTTGCTCTGCTCTGTGGTACTCACATTCTCCAGGGTAGAAAATGGCACTTCACTGAGGATATCCATTCATCTGGCTGTGCTGGATGGGAAGAGCATCTCTTCTCTCTCATGATCACTGGTAGCAAGTATTTAGAGGGTTTCTATTTCTTTTTTGCCATGGGCTCTTGTGGTCCCTATGCCAGGCAATATTCCTATCCTTGCCCTGGTGGAATTTCATAGCCCAGCCTCAGGTGTGTTCTCAGAGGACACATTTACATCTTGGGTATCACCAGATCCTGGCTGAGGGGCTTCAACACCATCTGAAGAACGCAGACCAGGATGCTGTACTGCCCTTACCCCCAGTAAAGCCCTCTGCACTGTCAGTGAACACAGTTTTATAATGAAATTAAGGTGCTGCAAAACAGGAATACACAGAACCGTGTGGGTGGTTTTAAAAAATGGTGTTTCCATAGCAAAGAAGTAGTTATGTACTACACAAATGGGCGAGAGTTAATAAAGAATCAAGAGAAGCTGAAGTTGGAGTATTTTGTACGGTGGTAGTGAACCAGAAATGCTAAGAGAAAGGCAGATGTTGAAACAAAGATAAAGCCAAGTGCACAAAAATCCATTTTCTTTAAAAAAAACAACAACAACAAAAAAGGCCTGTCAGAATGATAGTCAGGCTAGTATTTAGCTCTCAATGACTAAGTTAAGAACAAAAAGACTGAAAAAAACAAGCGATAAGGAAAGGTAAGCAACTGAAGAGAGATTTCCTCTCAAAAAGATTTTCCATTTCTTTTTCATATTTTGTCAAAATGTTAATCTTTGAAAAATCCCATCTAAGCTTGTACAAAAAAACCCAAACATCCCACCCTTCAAATGTTGCCATGTTTTTCCTCTCTTGGTCCACCCATAAGAAGATCTGTCATTGGACATGTTCCAATGTAGTATGAGTATTAAAGATAAAGCAGCAGAGAATATTGAGGAAATAGGAAAAGCCTTGGGACTGCTTTCCCCCACACACTCTCATATTCTTTCCTTGCATATTTAGCAGGGTTAAAACTAGGTCAGAGTGGCCCCGCCATGTGCTGAAGCTGCGGCTGTGACATTAGCCTGGAGCTGCCTCTGGCTGCTGTCAGTTTGCAGGGCTGGTATGAGATCCCTGGTGGAGCCAGCAAGCCTGATCTTCCTCTCACAGACCATGGAATAAATCACGGGGAGGCTGCAGAGGCAGCAGGAGGACGTGGGGAGGGATGGAGGAAGCATGGGCCAAGTGCTTGCAGATGCTGCAAGAGCCAGTGGAACAGTGATCACGAGCCATGGCCAGGGAGGACCAGAGGGGTCTGTTGTAGGAACAGTGTGCATCCTCAGGGTAGGAGGCCTGGACTGCAGCAGGGCTCCTGGCTTTGGGAAAGGGAGGTTTTCATTTGCTCAGTGGCTTTGTCATTCACAGGGATAGGGTGGGCAGGGTCCCTTGGGTGGGCTAAACGCACCTCTGGCTGGCAACCACCTCGTCTAGCCTTGCTGGAGGGAAAGCAGAGCAGATAACCTTCCCTGTGTGACACAAAGAGCACATCCAGCACACAGCTGCTTGCCACCATTTGGTGCCCTTTTTGCTTGAGCAAGAGCATTGACCGAGCCCTGAGCCAAGTGAGAGGGGATGAAATAATTTGTGCTGAAGAGGCAGCAGTGCCTCAGAAAAGTCGGGCTCCAGCAGTCAGGGAAGGGCTGTTGCTACCAGTGCTGGAGGCAGCCCAGTTCCAGCAGAACCTGTGGACCAGAGGGTCCCAGGGGAGGTTCTGAAGGTGGGAGAAGACAGGACCAGCCTGGCTGCTGGGAGCAGTCCTCGTGTCTTGTGCTGCTCCTCTTTTTGTGATCATGTTGTCTTACTGGTCTGGCTACCAGCATCCTCTCTTGGAAAACTATCCTAGGTCAGCATGTTGTGGCTTGCTTTTATTAGTCCTTGTATCTAACTACAGCTTTTTTATACTACAGTAGAATTTAAAGGACAGACCAAAGTCCAGGAACTGCTGTTCCATGGGTTTCTGAAATGAACCCAACTTTACAGGGAAATGTAAATCCTAATATGCTGTGACTGCAGCAATATATTGCCCCTGACAAGCAGACTTTTAACAAATCCAGGTTAATATTGACAAGGTGAGAGATTTCTTTCTTTTTTCTTTTTTTTTTTTTTTTTTATTATTCAGAAACACAAAGTCAGCCAAAAGAATGGAGCCGTTCCCCAATGTGTCCCTGAGAAACTCCCAAAATTAAAAGCTTGGAGAGGACACACAGATTTCAGGTCCCAGGATAGTGAGACTGTAGGTGCTCTTTCTTTTTGTTGGACTGTTCTGTTTGATTTTGCCCTTTCTCTAATGATTAATAAATTGAGATTGTGATTTCAGAAGGAAGGATAAGCACAGTACCTACCCCAAACATGTCAGTCAAGAGGTTGGTAGGGTGGGACGAGCAGCATGTAAATGAGATTTCTGTATTCACTGTCTGGAGAATTTCCTTCTCCACATTTGTTGTGTTAAGTAGCGCTCTCAAAGACGTAAAATTAAATGGTGTAAAGGCTCCAGTTTGGTTTTATTTCTATCACCCAGGGTGAAATGGTGGAATTCTGGAATATCGTGACAATAGTAGGATGTAGGGAGAAGGAGGAGGAGGCAGGAAACATGAAAAGGGAGCAATCCATGCATCTCCCTTGGTTTTGGCCAAGCTGAGCAGTGAAATGAAGGCAGTTTATCAGCCAGTGCTGTTGTGTAGAGGATGCAAGATGCATCTGTCATGCTTCACCAGCTGCAGAAGCTATTATCCTTTGTGAGAAGCAGAATGTTTCACTGGGAATATTTGAACCATCCTGGTTTTGTTGTAGAAACGGGCTCTTAGGCTTGGTATCCGATCGGCCCCTGGGTACAGCAGAGTCCCTGTGGGTGACACACCCAGTGTTTGGGAGAATTCGCTGGCCCCAGCCCTGCAGAACATAGATTTACTGGGGTAGTCAGGGCAGGGTGAGGGTGCTGGTGACGGTGGCACCCACGGGGAGAACTGGCAGTGAAGCTGGGGCCAGGACCAAGCTGAGCAGGAGCTTTCAGAGACCTTCCAGCTGGGAGCTGAGCACCAGCCTTCCAAAAACTGAGGATGTGCCCTCCCAGCCAGCTGCAGCGTGTGGTGCAGCTCAGGACTAACGAGATTTGGAGGAGAGGATTTTATACCAGAGCAGATGTGTCTGGCAGCAATAGATGTGACAGTCCAGGGCAGATTCTCACTCTGAATGTGCTGGTTGCTGTCTCAGGGAATAGACACCTGCAGTTTGTTTTGTGTGCATGCACACATGGAGGTGGTCCCCAGTCTCCCCCCAGGATTTTCTGCACACTAAACGTGGCCAGAGACTGTTGGGGTTTTTTCTACCCTTGGATCAAAATTTGAATGCATCAGATAACCTGCCCTTATCTAAATGCAGTCTGTGGTGTGCTCCTGGCAGCAGCTCGGGACCCTGGGGTGCCCTTCTCACCCCAGCAGCCCCTTCTGATAAAGGCTGCCCTGTGGCCCTGGGGTGCAGGGGGAGATGGCTTTTCCAAACTCTCTCCAAATTTCTCCCCAATTCTCCCCAAACTCTTTGAATTATCGAGTTCCAAACTCCTTTGGCTGAGGGTGGTTTTCCCACACCATTAGTGGCAGTCCAGCATTTGAAGAGGGTGTCTCAGGCTGGGATTTGGCCATGGGGGATAGGAGTCGAGTTGAGCAGGAGCTCTTTAGTCACTGGGCATGGAAGAGGGGAAGACAAATGGGCTGCCAAAAGCCCCGGTGAGTTCAGTGATCAGCAAGGCCTTTGGGTGTCCCTGTCACATGCACTGGTGGCTCACCAATACAACCCTTCTGTGATCCCTCTGGGGATGGGGGCTCTGGAGGATGCCATGGGCAGTTCTGAAAGTCAGAGACCCATCTGCACAGAAGACAGACTTCCAGAAACACAAGGAACCTCAGGTCCTTTTGGAGATGACCTGCAGACTGTGTCCCTGGGGTGGTGGGGGACAAACCTCCCCTTGTGTTGGGAGTGGGGGTGGCATGTTGGATGCTCCACGGAACATTATAATTGAAATTCTTTATCAAGCGCCCGTGTGTTTATCTTGGAGAACTTGAAAGAGTTATGAATCTGCTGAGTGTGTATCAGGCTGGGGTGGAGAGCACAAGAACAATCATCATTGCTGTGGCAGGCAATATATTATGGCTGGCTTGCCAGCTTGGAAAGTGAATGCGATTCTTCTTTGTGTTTGCTTTAGCGAGGGATAAGAGACTGTTTTGCTTGCTCAGGTGTTTTGAGTCTTTCAACTCTGCCTTTGTCTCGCTGGGTTTGGGAATTAGCTTCTAAGTGTTTGTGCATTCCTCCTTCTCAAGCTGGAGGTTATTTGTGTGTTTGTTTGGAACGAAGCAGGTCTGCTGTATGGGATATTACCTCACGCTCTCTTGATTGCTTTGCTGCTGCTGCAGTTTTGGAGGGGAAGTGGCACAAAGAAGCTGAAGTAGCATTTCTGTTTGAGAGGAACGAAGCCCAAAAGTGTGCTGTTTATTTAAGAAGCTGTTGCCAGGCTTGTGAAATCAGCCTCGGTTTGTATAGTTCTACAGAAAGAGAGGATAAAAAGAAAGAATTCCAGGTCAGGTTAAAGGATCAACAGGCAAGACAGACACCTGAAAAACAGACAAATAGGTCTAAACAGTGGCATTCAGAAAACCATATAATGGCAAAAATTTTGGCCTTTCTTCTTGCATAAGCTGTCACCCTGCTAACATGGCTCTCTGCTTGTGGAGTAGAAATTGCTTTGCATCTGGCCAGCTCAGAGCTGGGGCATGGAGCATAAGTCTGTCAGTCCTCATCCACACAGCCATGCCCTTAGTGTGACATTATTGCCACATGTGCAGCTGGTAATAATTTTTTTGGGGAGAATTATCGAGTTTGACATTGACATAGTAAGGATTTTGTAGGATATCTCCAGACTTTGTTCCTGCAGGGGAGAGGAACCATGCTGTAATAATTCACCATCTGATTTACCTAGAGATGTCACATAATATTCCCTCTAAATGGCCTCCATGAGTACTGGATGGGTAGAGGACGTTATTTTTTTTGTTTCTTAATTCACTGGGAATAATTCATCGGCTGACAGCTGTGCTGGTGACATGAGTAGGTGCATCCCTCCGAAACAAGCCCTGACAATCCACTCAGCACCCAATTTGGCTCCACTGCATCTGTGCACTTGTAGTCTCTCTGTTATGCAACCTCTGGGCCTCTACCCACAGTCTGTTGACATTCATTTATTCATTTGATTTCATCTTCACAAGCAGCAACCGCTGTCATTTCCATATTACGAAAGGAGGCTGGGAACATGTTGACACAAGTCTTGGGCTCATGTCTGCGCTCAGATAGCAGATGGGGAAAGCTCTGTGCTCACCAAGGAAAAGAGGGCATTTAAGGACGTCTTCCCTTTGGATGGAGGCTCTGTTGGAAGAGATGATCAGGAGTGGGACTTGGTTCCACAAGACAGGTTAAAGTAAACACTGTGTCCTATTTTTGCAAAATAAAATTCCAGTTTATATGGGTGGGAAGAGGCAGTCACTTTGCAACATTCAGTAGAAACAACCCAAATGTTCTGAATATCTGAAACTAAAACAAACCTGAAAGGTCAAGCAAGAAGCAAATATTCTTGCTCTGGATGCTCCAAAGGACCTGGGATCCAATCTCCCTTGGTGAAAATTAGTAAAAAAATTGTAGCACTTGAAAATGGAACTCCCAGCTCTGCAAAAGAGTGAGGAAGCCCCAGAGTTCTCAGGAAAGGCAAATGTTTTGGCCTGTTTTCCCTGCAGCTTTGTGCCTAGAAACACCCGTTGTCGTGTGAGGAATGGACAGCTTGCAGTAGGCACACAAAAATGATTGAGTGATTTTTGGATGGAATGTTTTAATGTTTCCTTGTAGCCCTGGGGAATGGGCTGGATAGCTCTTACTTGACTTCTCCCCATACTCATCTGTCCAGCTAATGCTCTTCTATTCCGTCCACATCCCCCGCATGTGTCTCCCCCATTCCCAGTTTGATCTATCAGTTTGACACAAGAAATATGGTGCAGATACAATTCTCATCTGTATTACAGGATAAAAACTGCCTTTTATTTCTGCCATTTGGAGAGGAGAGTAAAGGTGGACAAACCCCCTATAAAAAGGTGAGACCACCAGGTGCCGTTTCATTTTCTGTGGTTATCTGCTGGCTCTGGAGAAAGATGGATCTTGGCTGGGAGACAAAACCACAGAACACCTATTGAATAATATTCTACAGGTGAAAAAGGCTGCAGTGATAAAGGAAAAGAGAAGCTTTCTGGAAGCAAAATGCAGGTCACCTGGAGACCCTGACTTTAAACTTAGAATAACTTCATTTGACCTCCTGTCACAAACTGACCAAGGCTCTGAAATGATCCACTTTATTTCCTCACAGGTGAGAATCCTGCCTCCTTGTAATTTTTATCCAAAGTAGTTATGCTGTAAAAATGTGATGACTGCCTCTACAGCACTCACCTGCTTCTATAATGGGATAATTGCAGTTAAAGGTAATGTGTTTTTAATTTCATACTATTATTGGGTTGCTGGTAGGTTAAATATATAGGAGATGGTCTAATAAAACAATTTGAAATTTCCGACAGCTCGCTGTCGGAAGGACATGAGCAAACAGCACAGTCTCAGTCGATATTTGCAGAATTTCTGGAGAGGACATGAAGAGGGGAGCTAAAATGTGATGGCCTGTCCCTCACTTTGGTGCACTGACAAAAGCTCAGGGCTTGGGCTCAGCCTGGGGCCAGCACTTCTGCTGAGCCACTGAAGCAAGACCCAGGAGTTGTGGTTTCCAGCCCTCACTCTGCCAGAGATGGTTGTTTCTGAAGCCAAGCAATTCTTGTGTCACCACAAGTGAGGCCAAAATTATTCTCTTCCCTCCTGCTCTGGAAAGGCATTGATAAGAAATGTTCTTCTTTGAGCACCTGTGGGTGTTAGGTGCCAGCTTGGACTTTGATATCCTCTTCCACTAATGGAGAAAAATGCCCATTGCTTGGTCTGCCTTGCATCGTTTGACAGAAAAGCTGAGCTGCTCTGCTCCTGCCTTCTGCCTCCAGGCATGGAGGCTGGTGAGGAGCTGAGCCTGGCATCTCCTCTGTGGGGCAACAATTCAGGGCAATAAAAGGAGCTGTCTCCACCCAGGTAGGCACTGAAGTAAGAAATGGGCTCTTAGTCCTTCATTGGGTGTGTTTTGTCCACAGCCCTTTCTTTCCGAACAAGGATTTTTCCCAGTACTGAAGCTTTTTTTTCTATTATTCAATTTCTGCTTCACTCCCCACATTTGGAAGGGACGGGATGCAGAGCAATGCTGGATCTCCAGCTCTGCCATTCTTTGATTTCCCATATTGTCCAAAAACTCTGTCATCTCAGTCAATAGCATACTCAGCCCTTCAGCCATGCAGGGAGCATCAGCTCTCTCGTTAGTCTTGAGGTATTCAGTTCTTTATACTATTTTTTCTTTCCATTTTTATATCTGGCTTTCAGCCATATTTTTCACCTTATGGAAATCCTACCTGGTGTGCTCAGGTCTTAGTGGAAATACATGCTGTTTGTCAAGCAGCCTCTCCAGCTGCTTTCTTTCAATTCATCTCTTCTTAGAATTCAGCTCCTGACTTTCATACCAGGTAGGATTGCAGCAGGCGAATCCTGCCAGATTCACATGTTAAAGTTCTGTATCCCACGTACGTGGAAATAATTTAATAGCCCCGAATATGAAGGAAGTACAGAATCTTCTGCATGGAATGGGGTTTTGACTCTGATTAAGCTCCTAAAGTTAGTGTTACGATATTTTGCTAATGAATTTTTGGGTAAACAAATTTTAGACTAGTAAAGAAAGAAGGTCCTTTATTTATGTTTATTCTTTGTGGCTCAAGTATAGCATAACCAATTGCATCTATCCATTTAATTAATGCTCACAGGGCAGCAAGTAGGGCTGCCCAGCAATGGAGAACATGACATTTGACTCAGCAAGCTGAAAAGTCATGATAAAAAGTGATTAATGTTATTTTAAAATGCAATTGCCATTTGGCCCAAGGCAGGTTTGGGTCTGCTATGATTGCCAAGGAGATGCAGGCTGGACGTAAAAGGCACTTGATGCTGCTTGTTCTGGGTAAATGGTAAATGTTTTATGACTTCTCTCACCTTAGCAAAAGTGCAGTGCCAGCCTGTCACAGGAGCACACTTAATTGCTCTTTGACAACAGTTTCATTGTTGCCTGAATGTGCACTGTGGCCCTGCCTTCCACCCGCACCCCTGCCCTCAGAGCTCTTGACATTAAAAGCTATTGATGGATGAGCTTGTTTTGACTAATTTTGAATCCACTTGAACATTATGGGTTTGAGAGTTCAGCACTGATGTAACTGAGTTCACTTGCTGAGGGAGAGGAGGATGCTGGCAGAAGGGGAAGGAATTCCACTGGGAAAATCTGTTGGGAGAGAGAGAAAGGTGGTGAGGAGAGACATCAAAACCCAGCTGGTGGGAAAGGATCAGAGGCAGAGCTGAGAATGGAAAATGTAGTACAGATAGGGATGGGAGAGAGGCACGTATTTGGTTTATTCCTGAGTGGATTTTCTTCTTGTCTGAAAAACAACTTAGTTAAGAAAGTGAAATCTGTCTTGCAAGGAAAAATATCTGTTGTACATGTGATGGGCTGAAAAAGATGATGAACTTGATCTTATGTTCCAACCAGGCAAACTTGGGGGTTTGACTTTTTAAAGAAATCACGTCCTCCCTCCCCACCTTTTCCACTCTGCGCTCTCAGCTCAGGCAGATGGGAGAACAGGATTAGCACAGACACACAATTCTGACCGACATGGAAAAGGCAGTTTTCACCTCAAGGGAACTGAAAAATATCATCAGACACACGTTGGATTATATAAGGTCAGGTGCTGTGTAAGACTGAGCTGATCACTGCCACGTGCTGAGGGACCATCCCGTCCCACAAAGGGCTGGTGGGATCAGGTAGGGGGGGCTTGGGAGAAGTTAAGATGACATGAAGTAATCTCACAGTGCTTTTGGCATCTCTTCCAGCATATGAACTCCCTCTCCTCACCACTCACAAGTATTAATACCTGCTCCACTCCTTGCATTGTATCTGGATGGCTGACAGGATATAATAGAGGTCAGGAAGGATTGTATTTCTTGGTCTCCACTCCACTGGTCAGGAACTGGCTGCTGTAGATGAGCCATGCTTGCTTTGATGGTAATTTGTAAGCCTTTGCTTGAAGCACTGCCACCAAGTCTGTTGTACAAGCAAAGCTGATCTGAAATCCAAGTCTCTGATAAATCACTTCATTGCTGACCTAATGAGTTCTTAGTGACAAGAAGATTTCTGCAGTGGCTCATTCAAAAAGCTATTTTTTATTTTCTGTACTGGTGGTAAGGACTGAAGAAATGGTTGCACACAGAACAATGAGGAGCAATGGCACTTTGCAGAGATTAATTGGTGGCTCGATTGGTCTCGCTGTCAAATACCAGATGTTCTTGCTTTAAAAAAAAAATAATGTGGTTTAATTTAGACTTACTTCATTAGCTGCTGATGTCACTGCATTCCACCCTGTTCAAATAATTGATAAGATTCACATCCTTCCTTCCCAAAGAGACTCATTTTCCCTTGGAATTCATCATTAAAGGTTGATTTGAGAAGGAGTGGGACAAAAATCTCTAACCCTGCTTTCCTTCTTTCCTCCTCGCAGGGGACAGTGTATCAGGGAAGGTGTGGATCCACGTGGTTCATGGATCCAGGGGAATGATGCTGTCACTGCCATCCCCATGAAGAAAACCTAAAGCAGACCGGAGGTGAGGGACCATCCCAGCCTGCAGTGATGCTGCCAGGGCTCCATGGCCCCACTCAGCACAGGGATGTGAATCTGCAGCAGCACATCAGGAGTGCTGAAAGCATCAGGCGTGCTGAAAATGTTCCCTGCACTGTGCTTTGAACTGCCTAGGGCTTGAAGCACCGGCAAAAAGTGTCAGTGCCTTTTCTCCCTCGTTACGGGAGGACTGAGGTGGGCAGGCAGAACGGCTGTGCAGCTGCCAGCTCTGTCCTGTTCTTTCCCTGCGCCTTCCCTCCTGGGTTCCCTGTTCTCTTGCTCTGAGCTTCAAGACTTCAGTGTAACATGCAGATGGAGCTGTTTAAGGTCTTTAAAAAGTGGTGTCTTAGATGACTAATTATCGTGAGGTAACTAATAGCTAATGCTTCTGGGCAGAGCTGTACCTACAATAGCCAGTCATCTCTATATTTGCTAAAAATGAGGAAGGAAAAAAAAGATAGATTTTGCCTGAGCTGGAACTTTTTCCAGGTCAAGTCTCTTCTTATTTAACTGTTAATCTTGAAGTATTACATAAAGTTTGGAGCTGTGAAAAACTTCCGAGAAGTCGGATCTGAGTTAATTAAAAGGAAACCTTTTCTCTCTGGAGACTCTGTGTCGATCTGGGCAGCACAGGGCCATCCCATGGGATCTTCCCAAGGAGACATCCCACACACCTGCTGCTGTGTGTGCAGGGCTTGTGGGCTCTCTTTGGGGGAGGAAGCAACAGAGCCCCAGCAGGTTCTGCTGATACAGAAGGTAAAAAGAACTACTTTAAACAAACTGCATGATTTTGTACTGGCACCAGCCCTCTACAGGGCAATTTAAAGTTGCTGTTCAAGGTGAGTGGCCGGGGTGTCTGGAGCATCAAGACCGAATTTCCCAGCAGCTGCAGGAGTGGTCATGTTTTTTTGCTGAGAGGTTTTGACTTCACAGCAGTACCTTCTCTTATGTCTGCCATACTCCTGGCTTGGGCTGCTGACCCCACAGTCTACCCCAGAAGCAGATATTTCATTGCCCTTTCAGGCCATATTTCTGTGGGTTATTTTGTGCCTTTCCCTCTCCCATGAGAGTTCCCATGTTGGGCACATTGGTCAAGATTGGGTTTCTCACTAACATTTTTGTTTTCCCCTTTCTCACGGGAATTTCCTTGTGCTGCACGAAGGCCTTGAATTTTCTGTGGGAGCCTTTGGCAGCCTCCTTCAGGGCTCATGGGAAGAAAATTGAGGCCACATCCAAGTGCATTATCCAGCATCCTCCCGTGGCAGCATCACCTCTATTTCTGTAGCACCTATAGGAGCTACAGACCCTGCAATGTGTAAATGCTGCAGAGGATGGGCAGCAAGGAGGATTCAAACCCTCCTGGCTGCTGTAATTCAGCATTGCTCCGTTGGCTTGTGACCCCAGGCATGCTAACAAATTGTGTGTGTCAGAGGCAATAAGCCATATGAAAACGGAAGATTCCTGCATGTCATTTGAAATCACAAAAGGTTTAAAATATTTGCCAGGCTTCAGTCATTTTGCACAGGATGACTTTTTACTTTTATGTGTGGTAATGGATGTGTGCTTGGATGTAAAAGCTTCCTAATAGCCACCATTTTAGGAAGCTCATTCCGCAGAGGCGTCTCAAAACCGGACTCATTTTTTCACACTGGTGCTTCTACTGGCACGTGAACTGTGAGCTTTAAACAATGATTTAAATAAAAGTTTATTGATTTTTTTTCAGGCAAGCTCAGGCTGCTGGATGTTTTGGGGTTGGGTGTTTTGGTTTTTTTTTAATGGCAAAAACCAGGCTGCACCAGCAGAGATGGATTTAATTCAGTTATTATTTTTACTTTCTTTCTGGGATGACTTCATTTTCTCCCCTTTTAACCCTTTGCTGACTCAAGCAGTGGTAATCAGGTTTTGACACCTGCATGTCTTTAATTGTAGGCTGGCATCTGATCATAGGAGCAATGTGTTCATCGTAATAACCAGGAGAAGAAAGACGCGTGACATTTTTGGGAGGAGAGGTGCGTGCACGGTAAAAAATCAGGCAACCACTTGAATTCCCTATTGACAGTCACGACGTGCCTTATCTGCCATCTCATCGTGTCTGTGCTGAGCTATCAACAGCTGTGATATCACAGCTGTCAGCTCCTACAACCTTGCGACTTATGATTAACAGGATTTCCTCTTCAGTTATTAAAGTAATAACAAGAGATGCTCTGTGGGAAGCAACAGAATCGGCGGCAATTGAATGTGCTGCTTCCCTGAGATACATCTCCACTTATTTTCTGGCAAAAGGCATTGAGCACCACACTTTTAATACCTGTAGGCAGCCAGAGCTTTATGGGCTGCAGCTCAGCAAGGTGAGCAGGGTGAGCTCCCTTGATTTCAAGGCAGGCTAATACTGAGGTTTTGGCTCTGTTTTAGCTGTTTAGTGTTTTTTCTCTGGTGGGACCTGGAGTCAACCAGGGCTCTGGGGTGGACGTGCTGGGACTTTCCTGTAAACTGACGACGCTGAGGACATCAAAGGGACTTTGAATTATTAAAGTGGCCTAAGGTTGGGTGTCTAGAACATGCACTAAATAAGACAACTTTTGAAAAGGATAAATTTAGATCTGATGAATAAATAAAAGGGTTCAGAAACCAATTTCTCCTCAACCTTATATAGCCCCAGCAGGACCGACTGTGCCCTCATGTTAGCCTTTGCCTTCTAAGGTCTGTAGCTATTCCTTTTTTTCTGTTTCATCTCTGGAATATTAAATTACTGTTCTTCCTTTTCTAGAAAGATTCAGGATGAACTGGGCCAGAATCTCTGTTGGAGCCAGCTGGGCCTACTAGAAATTATCAAGCAAATCTGAAATTTGGCATTTTTGTGGTCAAACTCCAGTCTGGATGGAGCCTGTCTATCCATCAATGGGCACGTATGTATTTGTCTTTCTTTCTATCTTGTCCTGTAGCCAACTGCTACACACATATATATGAAATTACTTTTCAGTCCCAATTCATGGAACTATTTAGTGCCTCATAAATCCCTCTGCAATTCTGGACATTTCATCTTTTTTTCCTGGTATTTCGGGTGTAAATCTGACAAATAAACAGGGAAGTCTTTCATTTACAGGCTGCTGTAATCAGGTAACTATAAGATGAGGTGACAAAGTTATTTATATTTTGTTCAGAAAGAGTAATTCTTTTCTCTCCTTTCACATGGCAGAAAAAATGCTGTGGTAATGTAGCAGCTTAGATTTTCCTTTGAAAGTGCCTCTTGTTGGCTTACAAGACAAATGAATGTGGTTCACTCGCATTAAAGAAATGTTTTATAACCTTTCTATACAGTGAAAATGATGTGCGACATGTAAATAATATGGAGTAAAACTTGCATCCATTAACATTTGTGAAAGGAATAACAAAGGAAAATGATGCTGCAAGCGATTTCTTGCCTGACCTGGGGCTTTGCAGTTCATCAGCTTAGTGGTCCTCTCCTGCTTTGCAGCTCCAGCTTATTTCAGGCCAGCATGCCTCAGTGCACAGCTGTGCACTGTGGATTCTCAGATTAACACTAAACGGGAAGTTTCCATTGGAGATATACTTATTTGAGCACCAAGGTCAGAATTCTTCAATATCTGAGATGGCACTGGAGGGACCTTGATGTGCCCATGCTCACATCCTCAGGCAGGCTGATTTGGAAATCAAGGAACTCATACCCACTCTTCAGGACATTTTTCTTAATCTTTCTAAACTAGAATTTACTGCCAATTTGATTCCTTGCATGTTGGATATTTTGGACCTTGTATATATATATATTTATATATCTCTCTATATATAGAGAGAGATACAGATATATATATCTACACTTTTTTTGCTTTCCCATTAAGAATGAACATTTCCAACAAATGCTTTGTCTTTTGTCCATTTTCTCTTACCTTGAGAAATACTCATCTTTGTGTGCTTGTTTACTCCTAAGATGAAAAAGTACCTTTTCTTCATAGTCACCATGCACGAATCTACAATAAAAATGAGGCGTATAAGCCATCAGAGACATAGCTACAGGCAAGAAGCAAAGTGGGCTTAGTGACCTTGATGTGCACGCTGGAGTTGTTATGGCAACAGGCAAGTGAAATCACTGTTGCTAAGGCTCAGAGAAATAAAGCAATCTCAGTCACTTAATGGTCATTATTCTCTAGTAACTTAATTTTGAGTTTGCTGCAAGCTAAACTGCAAAGTGAGTCAGCAAACCACCCTAAATACTTAGAAGAAATATGAATGAGTGGGGTTTTCTTTGCCTTCCTCTTCCCCTGAGCCCCTCCAATGACACGGTCAGGAGCAGCCACAGAGGTTTTGGAGCACTGGGTGAAGCAGGGAGATAATTCCCAGTGGCTTTGAGGAGCTGTGCTGTGACACAGAATTCAGGAGCAGTGGATGGTGCATACTGACCCCCTGGAAGAGCAAGAAGAATAATTTTTTAATTTTTTTTCATTGAAAAATAGTGATTTCCAGCTTATATTTCCAAGCAACAAATTATAGTACTATCCCCAACAATACTAGAAAGTTTAGGTATTTTCCTCCTTTCCACCTATTGACTTATTTGCTTGATGGAAAAGTAGAGAGATTCCATGTTTTATTCTTCCTTGACCAGAGCTGGTTTGGCTGTTCCTCTTAGGTGTGTGAGGGCTGCACAGAAGTGTAGTTAAACTGGGTGGAAAATAATTAATTTTACCGGTGATTTTAACAGCTAAAAATAAAGACCTCCTTTAAGCAAGTTAGATGTTGGAAATCAGTCTTTTGGCATGAATTTTGTAAACCTGAAACAGGTTTAGGGGTTTTAGCAGAGTAGAATATTGTCAGACTTCAATAAAAAGCAAGTGTACAAATACCAATCCAAGTTTTCATTGAAGATGGCAAAATAAAAGAGCCATGAAAAATCTTAATCCCGGTAACATTCATGGAAATTGAATGCACACAGTGGGAAACTGTAGACAAATTGCATTTTGCTGTGAAAATGAATATCACCATACATTTGGAAAACTGCTGTTCCTGAATTCTTTCATAGACCAAAGCCAAAACTGAGGAGAACATTTCCCTAAAATAAATCCACAACCCCCTGTATTACACACACACCCTCTGAAATGTCACTGCGGGCTCTGGTGTCCTGCTCCCTGCTTGTGAATTAGTGAAGATTTTTCCAAAGGCTAATTGCTAACCTCTTTTGATTCCCAGTTAATTTCCAACAAGGCCAGATGTGAATTTGCAGTTCAGGCCTCGATATTGTCCCAGGAAAAGCGGTGGCATTAGCAGCTGAAAGCAGTCATTACGCGTTTGTTCCCTCAGCAGACTGATTGCTCATCAAGGGAGCAGAGCCTTGCGCAGGCTGAGCTGGATGCAGAGCTATACATATGTATTCCCTCTTGAAAATGGACACAATCAGGCCATTCATACATCCTGCCAAGATGCCTCTTGGTTGCAGATGCCCTGGGTGATTGCAGGGAAGATTTGCTTCTGTGTCTGTATATGCTGGCATTTATCGGGATGGTCTCTATTGAAATCAGTGGTATTTTCTGAAATGTAGATGGAATTGGAATCCATCCTGAGGATGGAAGCCAGTCCTGTGGAGGACATTAGGATTGGTGCCCCTGAATTCCCAGGGGGTTGAAATTGTGCCTGGCCCGTGTCAGTGATGCTGCAATGTGGGATGGAGGTGAGAGCTGGGGGTGCTGTCCTCGGCACTGCTCCGGTCTCAGCTCTGCAGCTGTGTTAGTGCAGGTTGCTCTGCCATGGAAGAGATGCTGCTGCTGCAGAGTTGCTTTCCTGGGGTATTTCTGTCACAGCTGCATGTTTGGCATGACCCCACTTCTGTCCCAGCCCTGAGAGAGCTGGCCAGGGTATGGGAAGGTCCTGCTTTCCTCTCTCCTGCCAAGGAGATGCTCTGGGGCTGATCCACCTGCTGACCCTGTGGCCCACGTGCCAGGATCTCCCCCAGCATCCCCCCCGTGCTGGGAAACCCCATGGCCACACTGCTCAAACCCAAGGATGGCACACAGGGAGTTGAGCATATTTTTGACATGACACAGGCACCATTCGAGAAGCTGCTGTTGATATAGAAAAATAAGGGCACCAGTATTACCATTTTCTTTCAGAGGTTCACATCTTCCTTGATGCCAAAGTTTGCAGAGCCTTTCTCTGCTGTGCTAAGGGCTTTGCTGGGCTCTGATGTTGGGACTTCAGTGCCTCTGACTACCCCATATCGCTGATTTTGGAGTAATCCACTTAGTTGCTAAGGCTCCTCTTGTATCCAGTACTCTTTCATGTGCTTTTTTTAAAACTCAGACCAACAGAATGTTGGCAGGGCCTCCAGCAACTAAGTGTAATTAAAGTATTCATTAAAAAATTTTTGATCATTAACTTAAATTGTTATTGAGAATGCTGTTGCTAAACAGCCAAGCTGCTGATGAAGCAAAGCTTTGCATGAATATCCAGAATAGCAAAAGCAGTGGTGGAAATTGCCATTGTCCTTGACATGAGCTGCAGCGCATTCCCACTCACATGGGAGTTTTCAGTTGTATCAGCAGAAGGGGAAGAGCTGCAAGAGATCTGCCCCATCAGTAAGTCACCAAGGGGCAAAAAAGGTCACACTTGTGGTGCCTTGGTGTGACCTTTCCACTGACCATAGCATTATGTGTGAAAATAGGAGTGTCTGAAATGGCCCATGAAGGTGTCAGTTCAGAAAGAAACCCTTTTTTTTATTTTTCTTTTTGAGGGAATGGAAATGTATTTCAGCCGAACCCTCAAACTTGCTGAATTTTCTATTTTATTCTTTTCATCTTTGAAAAACCCTTTCCTTCTTACTTCCCTATGCATCCTTCAGCAAGATATCCCCAGCCAACGCGTCTGTCTGCAGCAGGGACTTTATTTTCTTGATCAATGGCATCAGAACTGCGGTGTTTGAAGTTTTATGGCATTCTCTGATTTAGTGGGGTTTTTAATAATGTATTGTGCTTGAGACCTATCTCTGTGATTGAAATGTCACTTGGAGTCAATGTGGCCTCTTCTTGGGAGAGCAGGAACAAGAAAGGTCAAACTTGAAAAAAAGAAAGATGGAAAGAAACAAAAAACTGGTGATGACCAACTGCTTGGGAAAAGTTGGAGATATCTAGGAGTAGTTGTTGGGAACATCCACAGTCTTCCATCTCCTTTCCTGATGCACTGCCACCATTGCAGCTCAAAGCCAGTAGCATTTTTTTCCTTACTGTTCCAAATACTATGACATACAGAGGGTATAATTATTTTTCTACCTGCTTATGGTTACTGTTTGCAAAACCTTCTTCTAAATACAAAAGGAAAAACATCAGAAGGCAGCAAAAAGGACTTATCTTTTCACTGTTAGTGTGGGCATAACATCATCATGTCCCAGCTGTGAAGGAAAGCCAGTGGAAATGGTGGGAGATCATCTACAGCCTTCAGCATCCATTCGGCTTTTGCAAGGAGTTTGGGCTCATTCCTTGAAAAATACAGTTTGATTGTAATAATGCAGTTTCCTTTTTGAATACATTTGGGCAGCAGCTACCGAAGCTGCTGTGCCTGTGGCTGGCACAACAAACTGGCTGAAGAAAAAGTGGGTGTTGTCACTTGTGCACTGTCTGTTCTGCACATTTAATCAACACCCTCGTTCAGTACCTCACTGCTCTGGTTCATGGCATTGTTATTGCTGTGTCAGGTGCTAAAAAGGGCAGCAGAGGCAAACAGAGATTTCATTTAAAACTGGACTTTTTCTTGAAGTAGTGGAAGAATCCATATAAATTAAGCTGGTTGTGTTTTCTGATCATCAGTAGCTGCCAACACTTTTTTCTACAATCTTAATTAATAGTGGAGTAAAAGGCTCTTGTGGAAAGCTTGGAGCACTTGGGAGAAGTTTGACTGTCTTGTCTATGCCATTTGCCAGGAATTTGCTGGGTTCTTTCACTTGTTTGCCAGGGTTTTTGATTGCAGGCAGTGTGAAACACAAAAATCACATTAAGTAGTTTTCTTATTTATTTGGTGTCTTTGATTAGGGGAAAGATGATCCTTTTGTTCCCAAAAGCAGCATTTGGGGAGCAAATATTCAATTTATTGATTTAATACCAAGCATGTTGTAGCCCCTGGCTTCACCTTTGCCTGAAAGCAGCTCTGTCTGGGGAGGGAGATGTGGTCTATCCCTCTGCATCATTCAGTTTAAGGCTTGAAATAGTCACAAAGGATGTCAGTTCATACCAACCATCACAGCCCCCGCAGGGGAACTTGTCTCTCTCTGTAAACAAGTGCAGATTTTACAAGAGAGATTGATGAAAGTGATGTTTTCTCCTATTTGCAAATAAAATAATAAAAAGAATTTAGGAAGAAATTCTTTACTGTGAGGGTGGTGAGGCACAGGAACAGAAAAACTGTGGTGCCTCATCCCTGGAAGTGTTCAAGGAGAGGCTGGACAGGCCCCTGAGCAACATGGTCTAGTGGAAGGAGTCCCTGCCCACGGCAGGGGGGTGAAATGAGATGATTTTTAAGGTCTCTTGCAGCCTAAACGATTCTATTGCTTGATAATAGATGATGGAGAACACAGAGGCCCTGGTTCCTGTCGGACCAGTAAAATTTGCACTATAAGCATCCTGGGGAGTGCTTTTGATGGGAAGGTTTAAACCAAGAAGGAAGGGAAAATTGCCTCCTGTGCCCTCAGGTAGGGTGAGAATAAGAAAGAAAACCTTCTCTCCCTCCTCCCAAAATATATGGGCAGGATGTCCCTGAATATGTCATGTGGAAGGAAGGGATGGTTCATTTCTCCCCACTGAAGGTGTGGTGCATTGGCCACGAGACCTGGGTCGAACCTCACAGCACACAAAGGCTCTGGGAGCTTCCAAAATCTCAGAGCACTCGAACATTGCAGTTAGGATATTAACCTAAACATCCTAAAAATGGCTGCTCTGCTGCTGTACCCTTCTCTTGGTGCTTGTTAGCCTCACAGCCCGGCTGCCTTGGAGAAGTGTCCAGAGAAAAATGTTTGCAGCATGGGCAATCATGTTGGCAGTCAGTAATCAATCAGCTCCCTTGTACAGACACAGAGCCAGCCATTGATTACTCACAGCTCTGGCAATGATTGCGGCACCAGTGGGCCCCAGGGCTTTCAGTGGACTAAAAATTCATAGTTGCTATTTGGATCCGGTCACCTTTCATCCGACTCAGAAAGCTAAAAATAAATGAGGTTTTTGGTACCAGGGTGCTTATAAAATCAACCTGCTTTAGCGCAATCCACAAGCTCTCTCTGGTGAATAACTTGCTGAGTGGGAAGGAGAGCTCCTGATGCTGTTTTCATGTTCCCCTGCAACAGTTCTGCTGCTGCCTTCTGAATCTGTGCCAAATCTGGCCAGGAGTAAGCACTGCAAAGAGGGGAAAGAGCAGATTTATGCCTGTGTAATTGCTGTCAGGTTTGACTGGGGAAGGAGATGCTAATGGCACTATGAAACCACAGTCTGTGCTCTTGGGTAGTTTGTGCCAGGTTTATGCACAGCATGGTTACTCTGGAAGCACTTTGGAAAGCTCAAGGGAGATGTTCAGGGGGAAGGAGCACCTCTGAAAGTTTTTGTTGAAGGTCTGAAAACACAATCTTCACAATTTCCTTCTTCCATGGCCATCCTGTGGAATGGTGATGCACGGAGCTACAAGAGAAGGGAATATGCTCAGTTCCTTTTCAGTGAGAAGAACAAAGCTTTCAAGGAGACAAAATACATTAATTTTGTTCTATTTGTCAATTTGTTGGCAACTTTTCAAACAGTTCTAATGTAGCTCTGCCTGCTCTGTGTGGCAGTAGCAATATGGAGATAAAGCAGCTTTACAGGACTGCATGTACCTTCCTGAGCAATAAGATTACTTACTTTTTAAATAGTTTCCAATACCTAAAATGAAACAACTGGGTAGGAGACAAACATGAAGTAAATCTCTTAACTTCTATTAAGTTTCGTTCTGAATCGAGTGCCTACTCAAAGCAGATATATCTTCACTGCACTGTAGTCTGGAAAGTGTATCTAATTTCTTCCTCCTTTAAATCTAAAATATTTCCCTCTGTAGTTTGGGTACTGTCCTGTGGGATGGTTACTCATCCTCGGAAATTCCACCTCCAGAGGGGCTCATGCTGGAATACCCCAGTGGGGCTGGAGCATTTCAGCTTTGAGACCAGCAAGATACCTCTGTGAATTACCAGAGCCCTAAAGACACCCCTGTCTCTAACACTCCTTCTCTCCCCTTCCCACGGATTCCTGGTTCCTTTCCCCCCCATGGCTATTTTGACTTGTAACCTCTTGGTAGATAGCATCATTTTTCAGAACAACCCTTAAATTCACTTCTGCAGTGGGAATATGTTGCCTGTTGGTTGCAGCTAAGCTGATGTATCTTTTGCTAAGCTAAATCAAAATACTCCTCAGTGCTGCTTCAATTACCAAGGCATGTTAGCACTGACATCCCAATGACGAGCACAGCCAGAGTTTAAACAGATCCAATTGAAATGTCTCAAAGCAAAGGAATTATCCAGGGTAAATCCACACCCTCTGTCACTTTGACCAATGCTTTGTTGGTTTTGAATGTAAAATTAACTTATCAAAGAACTTGCCAGCGTCCAGGCATTTTAACATCTTCTGATCCTTTAATATCTTTGAAAGGTTTCATTAGTGAAACAAATGTGCAAAGAGTATCGCAACTCCTGTATCAAACAGGACTTCAATTCTACATGCTCAGGGAGCAGTTCTGCCCTTCTTCTCAAGGCTGGATAATGACTAATTCCTCTAAGATTACAGTGCTACTCAGCCAGAGAAGAGGAGCAAAAGCCAGATCCAGAAGCAAGATGAAAATAGCCTCTTCTGCACCTTGAGGTAAGCCAGAGATTTAGGAAGCCAATGTTATGCTTTATGTCTCTGGACTTTTCAATGCAGAAGGTTTCACTGTTTAACGCTGGGGTTTAAGTGTAAGTCATCCTCAGAACAGACTGTAAACATACACAGAACAGACTGTAAATATACAATGCATAAGAGGATGCATTGGAGAAAAATGCAGTTAATCACTAAATATGTGAAAATGCACTTGAGGTAATATGCAGAATGCTGGAGTGAGGACAGGGCTGGGGGCACAGGGACCACTGGTGTCCTCCTCTGGCACTGCCTAAGGAATTTTTCAGTTTCATGATGTGTTAGATGAGTTTGGTACCCCAGATTCTTGGGCTCCAAGGCAGTGGGTGTGCATATCTGGGACATGTCTGGCTTTGGCTTCGTTGTTGGGTTGAAACAGTTCTCAAACTGTGCTATTTCTCATTGCTGAAGCAGATCTCAGGGATTTCTGCACCTGAGAGTCAATCTATATTTTTCTGCTGCTTCAGCTGTTCTGGTGGGAGCTGCTTCCTCTCCCTGTGCAACTTGTGTCTCTTTTTTTTTTAAAGCACGTTTCTTTTGGGTATTAACTTGCAAGACTTTGCCATCCTGTTGCGTAGCTGTGACAAGGCACCGCAGTTTTCCTGTGAGATAAACCACTGAATATCAGCATTCCATGTGCGTGATAGAGGAGACAGAGCCTGATCATGCTCACTGTCTTTAAAAATTACTAACATCTTGTCTCAGCCAGTGAGGGAATAGTACATCACTGTGCTGGAAAGGAGAAAACCCAGTGCAGATAATATTGCAGTCACTGTCTTTGTCACACTTCACAGCACGCTCTCCCCAGGGTTCATACTTTCACCTTCTAGAGGGGCTTTGCTCCTTGGCTGCTCCTCCCCAGGGCACTGGGAGAGTGTAACACCAGATCAAGAAATTATCTGTATGGCAAGAGTGAGGATGGCTTCTTTTGGGACCAGCACACGTCTGCTGCAGGCGGAATGAAAGAGCAGCTGTAATTTTGTCTGTGAATCTCCCTGGATTTGGGTGGGCAAGAGACACCCAGTGTTGCGTGTGAGCTCTTACCACCTGAACCAGCTTGCCCTATGACAGCACTAAACAGCAAGATGGGCACTGCTCCCAACAGTCAATTCATCCCTTAATGATGGAGGGTATTGCTGGTGAAGGCCAAACATCTCACAATTATAGTCATTCTTTAATTGTAATTTGAGCTGTATTCTCAAAAGGTTAGTCTGGTGGTTTATGGCTGGCTACTTTATCTTTTAATTAAATGCCCATCAAACCTCTTTGATCTGAGGAACAAGAGCTCATAAGATGCAGAGTCACTGCTCTGCCCAGGTAACTCTCAGTAATCCAGATTGTCTCATCCGGCAGCGTGGAAGTAATTTGAATTGAGCTGCGGATTGCTGTTGGCTCCTGTCAGGGCTGAACTTGTTGATTTGCATTCTGAGAGGATCTTCCAGAAGATAATGGGATTTGTGAGGAAAGTTGATTTTACCTTGTTATCCAGTGAGGGAATAACGTCATCGTCTGAACGAGAGGCAATGCAGGATGGTAATTACTCAGATAGCAGGGACCAGAGGAGGCACAGCTGCTTAGCCTGACCAGATCTGGATTGCTCCCTGTCATCGAAATGCTATCACAGAGTTTCCTTAAGCAATTCCCTGAGGCTAGGAAATGATGGAAAATAAACCTCCAGTCCTCAGTTGCAAAAATGATGAACACAATTGCAGGAAATCATGAAAAGCTGAGACTTCATGAGATAAAATTCAGATAGCTTTGGTTTTCTTTCGAATGCATTTTATGAAGACTTTGGACTCCCAGATCCAAATCTAAAGCTTCTTCTGACACCCTAAGAAGCAGGAATTTTATTTTTTCTTGAAGTTAAGTGTTTTTCTTGTGATCACCTGAAATGAGAAGCACAAGAACCCTAAATAACTCATGGTTCCTAATAAAATGTTTGCGAGAACGTGTCACCCCACAGCATCCCATGTGTGTTCAGTGGCATCCTCCCTGCTTTGGAGGCCCTGGGCCCCCTGTTAATGCACCTTGTGAAGTCTTTGCTTTGAGCTTCCCTCCCCTCTCTCGCTTGCCTGCTCTGTGGGGTGTTTCTGGGAAGCCCATGTACCCTGGAGGAGTCCCTGGGGACAAGGCAAGGAGGCAGAAAGGAAGGGTGCAGTAACAAGAGGATGTGGAGTAGGAAGAAAGCAGTAAGAGAGGACCAGCCACTGCTCAGCAGGGTGCTGAGCAGCAGGCATCAGGGCTGAGAAGTTCCACCAGCCATGGTTTCTGCTCAGTCTATCCCAGCCTTTCTCCTCCTCTTGACCAGATGTTTCCAACCCTGGTCACCCCCACTCCACCTCCTGGACGTTCTTTAGGCACACCCTTGACTGTGCTCCTAGCAGTGCCCAGGGAATGCCCTCCCTTTCTCCTCACCTTCCATATCATCCCAGCTTGGGAATTGCTTCATAAAAATGTATATGAGACAACAGAGCCCAAAACAAGCTTAGGCAGTGGCTATTTATACACATAAATGTGTGAGTCTGTGTGCCAAGCTGTCCTAGAGAAATGTGTTGTTTTTTTATAAGAAGCTGTCTTATTTTTTCATCCCTGAGGATAACTTCTCTCCCCACCAGAGCTCTGCACCCCCAAGCTCTTTCCTGGAGGACCCCTTCAGTGGGAGCACTGGAGTACCCACCAAACCTCAATGCATGTCATTTAAAGTACATCCCAAGCTGTTTTGGAGGTGTATGTAGGGCTGCAGAAGAATTCTGGCCTGATAAATGGCTGATGTGTGATGTCACCCCATCCATACAGCACCACACAAATGTGCTGGTGATCACTATCATGGTTGGCTCCTCCTGCAGCATTATACCCTTTCTCTTGCACTGTTTGTGACATTGCTTTACCATGAGGCCTGATGTGTTGGCTTGAAGAATCGGATGCAGTATCTTGACCACAAAATAAATTAACAATCAAGTTTGTTCATTCTGAAACCGCTGGAGTTCCCTGCAGGTCTCCTGCTTTCATTTGTGTGCAGTGGCTGCTGGATCTTCCTCAGCCTCTCAGGGCTAAAACCACAATTTTCTTGTCCTCGAGAGCTCCCTGGGTTTTTGCTCTAGGTCAATAGGGCAGGACAACAGTTGTCAGTTGTATGAGGAGCAGACTGATGGTATCCGCATCAGCATTTGCAAAGCATGCCATATATCGCAGTAAGTATTCCTTACATGATAGTTAAACCACTTCACTACTCCGGTTAATCTCGCTGTTAAATCATTCATACAGGACTCTATCACCAGAGGCTGTCAGAGGTCAGCTCTTTCCTGCTATCTTGAAAGACAGAATCTGAGTTCACTAATGTCTTACAAGGAGACAAGATGTTAAAACATCATTTTTTGTGTATTTCAGATGTACTTCAAACTTGACTAACTCAAAATATAATAGTCCTTATTCCTCCATTAATGGGAACTTCATGTCTTTTTCTGTATGAAAGTAAATCACAGTGTAACTCTCATATGAGATCTTAACTGGATTCTACCCTACAAAATGTTCTCATACATTTTGTAGAAACCAGCAAACTTTTTGATTAGACATCAAAAAAACTCACTGTTTTTTTTTATTCTGTTTATAGACTTCAATTAGATACTACTGGCAAATACAAACATTTGGATTTAGTCCCTACTTCGAGCAAAAAACTTACTAACTCTTCTTTCAGTGGGAAGTGAGAATAAAAGCAAAGTTCTCCTAAAGTCTTAAAACTTGTAGCTAGTCTGGAAAAACAACATAATTGATGTTCTCCCTGACCTTTCTCATCTTTTCATTTCAAAGCAGGGAATCTGAACCTTGAAGAGCTTTATGGCAGTGGGGTGCAGATGTTCTTTGTGCTGTAGCTATTCATTGTGAGCTCCAATATTAAAAATTGGCGTTAAATGTTAGAGTGACTATCTGTAATCACTTAAGTTTGCCCCCTAAACATAAACTTTTAAGGTATTCTCCACCAAACTCCATGTAGAGATTTTGACCTGTCAATTAGCCTCCACGATGCAGCCACAGAAAAAATGTCCAGCATAAACAAAATCAATTCTATTGATTTCTAGGGGAAAGTTCACTTGAGGGACATCTCACAAAGCCCTAAAAAGCATGATTTTAGTGCTAAACATTTCTACAGGCAGGGCTCTTTTTTCAACAATGCACTGTAAGTTGTGACTCTCATTTGAGCTGAATCTTTTCAAGACTAAGGGGTTTAACCACCACCTTTCATATGGCAGCTCTAAGAGACAGTGAGCACCTGCTCCTGCCCTGTGCCCCTCCCTACCCCTCCTCCCCACACCGCAAAAAAAAAAAAAATTAGTCTTATTTGGTCTTTTGAAAGCCCCAAGCTTGGATGGAAGCTCTTTTCCAAAGTATTGTATGAATGAGCTTGCAGAAGAGAGAAAGAGGCACTGAACCTGAAAATAATGAATGTATGTATGTATGTGAAGGGGAACTTAGAAAGAGCTTTGGAGTCATGAGGAAGGGGTCATTTTCAGTGGTTTGGTCCTTGTTTTAATCTGCAAAAGATGGACTTCATGCAGTGGAACCACCAAACCCATCAACTTCCCCTTAAATGGCAGGACTTCCAAGGGTCTGAGCTGTGACTAATTACTCAGATCATCAGTACAAGCATTATCAGTGCCTTCTGTGTCGGTATCTGCTCATCACACTGCCTGCTCTATCACCAAGGCCTCTGGCACTGTGGAAAGATATTAAAACCCAAAGAAGACAGCAAATGTCATCAGGTATTTTCCCGCGCAGGTGGGGAACAGCAGCGCCGGCTGCTGAGGCGCACAAGGGACGGCTCTGTATCCAAATGCACCTGCAAAGAGCCTGCACTGGAGCCAAGGACACCTCAGGATGGGCCCTGGGAGAAAAGATCCACGGAATCCTTTGTGGGTCATACCCCTCCTGAGCTGAGGAGTTGGTAAGCATGTTTGGCTTTATAGATTATGCTTTATATAAAGAGTTCTTGTTACCGTGAGTGTTACAGCCATAACTCACTGTACAGCTTTTCCCTAATCCTTCCTTTCATAAATGCCATGTCCACTCGCATGACTGAAGGTTTCCAGGGTGAGAGAAACAAAGCCCCTTTGAGGACAGCTGCCTTTATCTGCAGGTGGCAGAAGAAGGTTTTGGTAACCTACTGAGGCCTTCCATGCCTGACTTCGAGGTGCCCAAAGGAAGGTGAGATCCCTTTCCTCTTCTCTGGCACAACTGCTGCTGCAAAGGAGTTCTTTAGCTGAGTAATCTTCCCCCAGGAATAGGCACATCAATTCTTTTAGTGCACACAGATCTACCCAAGGGACAACTTCTCCAGGATGGAGGTTGCTTTGCAGACTTAACTAGTTAAGGGTGGGTGGGTGTTTTAAGAATTTGGCTTATCATTGTGCAACAGGAACATTTTGTTTTATTATGGAAAACCTCTCAGTTGTAGATACTTGTGATTTATAAGTGGACTGACCTCAGAGGAGGAGGGGTTTGTGTTTCTTTTTGGAAGCATTTTGATAAATGTAATGTGATTCAAAAGGTCACAAATCCGCAAACTCAGACCCTGCCTGAAAGGCCGGATTGGAAAGGGATGCTCGCATCCTCAGTTTCTTGGGAGCCTGCTGGATTCTCCATGAGCTTCCCTATGAAAAATAGCATAATAACACAACACCATTTGTATTTAAAAGATGCATTTTGGAACAAAGCCCAGGAAATCCCCATGCTTCCCTAGTCACTTGTCCACTTTTTTGCAGATCCCGTGCTCCGTGAAAATGCCTGCAATTTTGTTGTTGTTTATCTTAACACCTTCTTTTCCTAATTAGGGCTTTACTGTGCAGCTTTCAGTCTGTCACGTTGCGAGACACAGCAGAGCTGGTGCCTTGCGCTGCACAGGCGGTGGCTGCAGCAGGCTGAGACAGGTGATGGAATTGCTTTAGAGGCTCTGCTTTGATTAGCAGTGAGGTTTTAATTGCAATTAGCTGACATAGTGCCTGCTGCAATTTGATCCATTCTAAGCAGAGCAGCCAGCACAGTGTCAGCTCTTCACACACGACCACATCCCTAATGAAGACCAGCCCTTTGGTGGACACCTGTCATGAAACTCTCCATCTTTCTCTCCTGCTCTCTCCTGCATGCTGTGATGGACAAAATCATTGTAAATGAAGCATGAATTTAGATATTTGCTTACTGGTCTGGCTTTTCCAAGGCTCAGGGCTCTTGAGCTGAACTCAGTAATGTGAGAAGAAAAGGGAAGGTTGGGTGAAGCTTTGAACAGGACTCCTCATCCAGCGAGGATGGGATTATTTCTCCTCCCTGGTTATTTCCAGTGGGAGCATATTCTGTCAAAAATGGCACTGACTAAAAATGTGGGCATCCCTGTTGGCCTGGGGTGCAATATTGCTCTGGTGTTGCCCTAGCAGCCTGGGTAGTGAGCATGCAGCCCTACAAATTGTCATGGCTGTTCGTTCACCTTGTCCTTCATGGCAGAAAGTGACTCTTTAGTAGCTGACATTAGGTGAGGGTTTCATCATCAAAATCTGCTGCTTTAAGATGATGATGTCTCTCTCTGATTTTTTAGAAAACAACTCCCATGCTCCTATGCTGGCTTCTCTCCTCTGCCTTCCCTATTTTTTGTTTCCGCATTTTATGTGTAGGTTTCTGGTCCTGAACTCAACAGTCTACAGGTTCGTGTTTGTAAAGGCTGTTAGACATTGAAAAAAATTGGATGAAATTATGTGCCTTTTGAAAATACTGCTACACTTCTGTCATATCCTGTAAGATTTTAATTACTGTTATACATTTGGCCCTTAAATTGTGTTTCTAAAACCAGACTGAGTTCAGACGTAGCCTTTCTATTATCTAGAGCCTGTGCCCCACATTTTGGCAAATCAATCATTGCTATTCCTGCTTCGGAGCTGTGGAACAGGCTGTCAACTGATATTAATCAATCTTTGTCATTGCCTGTTTCCAAAAGTCATTAGCATGCTCAGCTTCACATTATATTCTCCAGCAGAAAAATAACACATTGTCAACTGTACTTTGTTATGAGTTACTACACAAGTGACCTTATTGATTGCACATATGTAATAGAGGTCTGTATTTACTGAGAACCTTGAAGTCTCGGTGTTTATCTTTATCGTACTTCCACTTTCTCTTTTCTTTTTTTATATTACTTTGTTTTCCTTAACAGGCAAAACAGCTGCTGTTCCCAAGAAATGAAGATAGCCAAGGAGCTAGTATGAACGTTACAAGTAAATGAAGACATGAAGTAAGTACATCTGGCTGTTGGAACACTAGGAAATTATTAATTACCCTTTAACACATTAAAAAAGTTCTGCCAACAAATAGCTATTTTTGTTGTCACATAGTAACACTTTAAATTCTTATAAATGTGTCCACAATGAAGTTGGCATGTGTGAAAATCCATCTTCTTGGCCATCAAGGCTTTACAGATGGATTTCTCTTGCTAGCTATTCCTCACAATCCTTGGTGAAGGCTGGATGTAGGAAGGGACCTCCTTTCTATTTTCCTCTTCTTCTTTTCCGGAGAACAATTCAATTAAGAAAAAAAATCTTTGTACTGTGTTATTTGTCTGGCTTTGTTGTTTTTTCTCTTTATGTGCCAAGGGAAAGAAATGATGAGAAATCCTCCAACATTCGCAGTTTTAGGAGGTGGAACCCCTTTTGTGGCCACAGGGCTCAGCAAGTCCCATCCCCTGCTGCCATAGGCAAGCACACCATAAACCCCTACGTAAATGGAACAGTCTTTAATATAAAGCAACTTCCTTGCAAAGCAGAAAGAAATTCTGGCCCAGGATGCTTATAAACATAGTTCTCATTTCCAGAGTAAATCCACTCTGGGCAATAATAACTATTTTTGTCCTTTGTCCTGCCTCCTCAATGTTTTTTCACAGTCCCCACTGTCGGCCAAGAGTGCCTTCAGGAAAAAAACAAGCACTTGGTACAGGCAGTGAAGCACAGGTTAGTTTTGGGGTGCAGGTTTTTTTAAACTTCCTTGAATTAAAAAATCCTACCACACTTAATAAGTAGGTATCCTCACTCACTACCATTTCTAGAGTGCCTTAAGGTGTAGCCTAAGGAAAAATACATTACAGACTCCAGTCTTGACCAGATGAATTCTACCCTTGTGAACAAGTTCTTTAGAGTTCTCACTAGCTGGAGTCAGCAGCAGGTAATGGGAAGCATTGCAGGGCATTGCTGTTTAAAAACCCTTTCCATCAGCTGGGGATCCACACACCCCCACAGTACCTCCTGTGACATCAAGACATCCTCCACTGAAAAAGAAAATACAAAATTAGCCAGGGCTTCAACAGCCCTTCAATATGTCATCAGCTTTATTGGGACTAAATCTCAGGCAGGCAGGTCACTCTGCTCTGTTCTCATCCAATGCTGTGTTTTGCTCTAACTGGTTTATCAGGAGAATCAATCTTGATGGTATAACAAGGGTTCTGATAACTCTGGGAAGAATTTCTACCCCTGTCTAGCAGAAAAAGAAGAATGCAGAAGTTTTAAATCAGTTCACACTAGGACACCTTAAACTCTGCCCAGTAAAAGCTTCACGAAATAGTTTGTCAGTCTTTTCCTGGGAAGTTTTATTATTAATACTTAGTAGGAGATGCCAACTCTGAAATGTCAAGTTTCCTGGTCAAAAAAGTTGTGTCATCTTTTCTTCTCTAGGTTTTATTTAGAAAAATTCGTGCAGGAGTTTGACATACCAGATCCTGCCTGAGTCTCTGACAATAGTAGATAATTACCAGCAAACCACTTAGTGCATTTTAATAATGCCTGAAGAGCTTCACAAATCCTCGGCCATGTCTCTCCCTGACGTAAACATTTTCAATATTTAATTTGGGAGATGCCAGGGAAGACTGCTCTCCACTTCCCGCCAGCAGAAAAAGCTGTGAGCAGGTCTCACAAACTGGGGGCAAACAGCAAAAATGACCTGCCTCGATGTGTGATCATCCACTGTCAGCTCTGCTATCACAGCAAGAGGGGAGCAAAGAGCTGGATTTTAAATCCAATTTAGAAGGTGGTTTTTTTTTCCCCCTATAGCTTTGTACTGCAGCAAATGAGCTTCATCCTGTTTCAGCCAGCATAAGCTTCAGTGATTACATATTTCATAGGCCATTGATTGAAGTGCTCTTACAGTCCTTTCCCCTTGTGAATGAATGTTTATCCCCCTTCTACAAAGGACCCAGGGACAAAGGTTTCAACTTAAGAAAACGTTTGTGCAGGTCCTCGTGGGCAGCCTTGCCCTGCATGGCAGGTGAGCACATATTTCAGCAGGTTAGAGCTTCTGGTGTGACAGCCCAGGGAAAAGCCCACGCCTGAGTGTGCAGCTGGAGAGGGACAGACTGTTCTAAAATCAGTTAGGAAATGATGCAGGATGTCCGTGTCTGTATCTTGGCACCTATTTTATTTTCTCTCTATTTTTTCCCTTCTGCTTATGCAAGTAATCCATTAAATGGCAATACCCAGGAATGAATCAGTTTTGTGTCAGATAAGCTCCTTTTTTCCTTGTAACATTATCAGGTTTCCTTTCTCCTCTGTGAGCATCATTTCTTCCTCCTCCAGTGAGTTTCTAATGTCTTTCTGCTCCAGTGCTGGCTACTGCATGGCATATGTGGATTTCTGAAAATAAGTTTTTTAAGTGACCATTTCCATCAGGTATTAAGTGCTGTCCAAGGCAGGTCTGATAAATACTGAAATAAAATCACAGCTGATCTATGTCCCTTTTGCAGAAGACACAGGTGATATTTGCAGCCACCTGAGCTGTAAAGGCACAGGGAGAGATCCTGCAGTGCAGATTGAGAGATGGGGCACAATCCTGTGTTTTTGCCTTTCTGCAGCCTCTCTCCATGGGCTGTCCCATCGAGTCCAGTTCTGTTTCCAGAGACCAGGAGGAAGGACTGTGGTGGTGTGGGGTGCCACCATCCTTCCGGTGAGCGAAGCAGTGGATGGCTTCAGGGATGGCATTTCATCTCAGAGGTGTGGCAGCACTACTGAGATCTTCATCCCCAGCAGAAATACTGTGATATCAAACTTCCTGTGATATCAAACCTCCTGTGATATCAAACCTTTAAAGGTGTACCTTGAAAATTCCCTCCCAGAAGTCTGCTAGAGACTCTGTGGAGGGAAAGCTCCAGACATGCTATTGCCCATGACTGTTGAGCTGGTTGTAGCTCTTTCTAGGTAAAACATTAATCATGATGGATTTTTTTTATTCTTGGGTTATGTGACTCTACAGAACTAAATTTTAACAGAGTATTAATTAAATGCTGATTTCTGCCATTAACCAGTGCTTTAAGAATTTTTACACAGTGTGTGTGAGGCAAAGTGCTTTCATAACTGTGCAGTTTTCTATTTTTTTCTCTTTCCCATTGTTCAACCACATTGAGTTGTGGTTATATTATTATTTTCCCTTTGATTTTATTACTTTTACCTATCATTTTAATCTCCCTGCCTGGAGTGGATGGGTAGCCTAGTCTGTGCAGGACACCCATGCTTTTAGAATTACAAGAGATGGAGCCGATCTGGCCTCTTGGGATAAAATTGGCATTTCTTTACAAACAACTGAGTAAAACTGGTTTCACAGATTGCCCGTCCATCCAATTAAAAAATGAACCAGTCACCTCCCAGCAAAGGCCCCTGATGTGTTGCAGCACAAGAGGGCAGTGTTAGGTTGGATTGAGTCGCACAAGGGTGTGATTAGCACGGGAACACTTCATGGCAAATTGATTTTGCCTATCGGTGAAGAGATGTGTGGGGTCTCCACAAAACCAGCATCACATCCCCAGCAGTATACTGGTACCTGAGCTTTCGCAGCGTGGTCCTGTTTTACCTGGAGCATCTGACCTCTGAGGCTCCTTTGTCAGCCTCTGGTTTTACATGAATGGTCTGAGAGTGTGGGTTGTCTCTAACTTTTTTCCCGTTTTCAAGGACACATGATGTTAAAAGCAGATGTTTTACATGTAGCTGTGGTGGCTCATCTTGAAGCATGTATTGCTGCACACACAAAATAAGGGTTGAGCATAGGCATACATAATTTATTTGTGCCCGGAGGCTGGTTGCTTTTGTGCTCTCTGGTTTTCTGGTCGTTGTATCATGCTTGGGAATGCTCCTGAGCCACGGACATGAGCACAGTGCTCCAACCCCAAAACGGAGGCCACTGAAGGATTCATCAGTGCTTCATCCTCTCAGCCAAGGCTGTCAGGCTCAGCTGGTGCAAAGTCCTGGGAGATCCCACTGCAGGCTCAAAGCCTCAGGCACCATTTTTTGATGTACACAAAAGACCTTGTTTTAATAGGAATTAATTAGCAGTTTAAATACTTGCAGGGTAGGAAATCCCCCACGGGGTATACTCGTTAAGGTTTCTTTACACATTACCTCCCATGAGGATGCAGACTTTCCCTTAGTTTCCTGCATCACTCTCTGCTTCAGCAATAACTCCAGTAATTGTACTATGGCCCCAAAGTACTGCAACAGCAACCATAAATTCCTTCCAGTGCTCATCTGTTCCCCTGTGTTAGACAGGATGGTGATGGGCAATAATTTATCAAAGAGCCTGAGGTTATAGTGTCACATATTCATGCCCAGGGTGCAATGACGAGGTGATAATGTCAGTGTAACTACACATCCTGTTTGCATTATTTATTGCTCTCATGAATGACAAATTTGTATTTTAAAATGGCTGAGACATTTATCAGCTGTCCCAAAAAGCCAAATTATGATGGTGGCATAATCTCATCTCTAGAACAGACATTCCCTTTTATTATTGGCATTTAATAAGAGAATGTGTAATTAAAGGAAAGTAATTAACCTGTTTCTAGGAATAGGAAGTTTGTATCTTGAATAAACAGGCAGCTAATGCAGCTGTAAGTGTAAGCTGCCAGCAGTCCTGTCTGCCCAAGCTGTCTTCTGAGGGAAGCAGTCTGCATTCCAACAAGGGTGAGGAGAGTGGGTAGATTTCTACAGAATGGTACTGCAACACCGCATTTTCTTTAGGATCTGTTTGAATTTTGGAGGCGTTTTGCATAGGGGTGACTCCTCTTCCCATGGGATGATCCTATAGTTGGGGCAGAGTCTGAGGTGAGATGAATCCTGGCTGAACCCTGGCACGGCTTTACCACAGACACGTCAGTCCCTGGCAGTCTGGGAGACTCACACGAGTGGGTTACTAAACGGGTCAAGAATCCCACTCAGTTTTCCTTCTCTAGTGACAATCACCAAAGACTCGAGATGGCCACTTAGTAGAAGCAGGTAAATAGTTCAGTAATGCTGAGTTACCCCATCAGCAGAAATCAGTGCTTGCCTCAAGGGCTGGCTCTCTGTGTGCCCTGTGGGGTGTGTGGCTCTCCTGTGCCACACTTGCTGCCGTGTGGAATGCTTTGCTGGAAGCTGCTTTGCCACACGTGGCAGGAGGGGCAATCACAAAAATATCCTATTGAGACTTCTGTCACTGTCCTATATTTCTCCCTTTCTGAAAAATGTGACTAGTTCCTATCATTTAAAAAACTTTCCTGGTAGACCATCTCATCTTTCACTAGCAGAATACATTGTGGAGGTTAAGAGTGTATCCAGAGAGATAAGAGGCATGAGTAGCAGCAAAAGAAATTGCAAGTGGACAAATGGGAAAACGTCTTCACAATTGGTGTGAGCAAGCACTAGGAAGAGAGACTCTGGGATCCTGGAGATATTCAGGTACTTTACAGGAGGTCCTGAGCAACCTGATCCCCGTTTGAAGTGAGCCCTGCTTGGAGCAGGGGTTGGATCAGTGACTTCCAGGGATGCCTCCCCACCCAAACTACTCTGGAAGGTGATCTGCTCCCCGATCACCTGAATGATGGAAAGTTCTTTGTCTGACTGCCTGGGCAGCCTCTGGGGAAGCTAAGGATGGAGAGCACTGTCTGAGGCTCAGCCTGCCTCAGGCACAGGAGCTCACTGTGCTTTTGGTGCTGCCAGGCAGAGCAGCCTTTGGTGCAGTTTAGCACAGGGATTCAAAGAAATTCTATTCCAGAGCTTGTGCAAATCATGCGGATGCTGGGAAGCTGTTCTGACACCTGATGAGCAACCGCTCTTCTGTTCTAAAAGTGCTCTGTATCTGCTTATCCTTTGCAAAGTGACACCAGTATGAATGTGTCTGATTTTGTAAAGTGTGTTTTTTCTGTAGGCACTCAAACTGCTTTGAGCTGCATGATTATGAGAGCTGAGCCTCAGCTCCCACTTTGCTGTCATCGTCAGCATTCATAACCAGTGCTGGGAGGCGTTGGTGGTGAGAATCAAGCCCTGGTGCAGCTCCAGGTGATTGCTGCCTTCTCCCTGAGCCTTGGCACACACCGCAGGAATGTCACCACGCAGTGGCTGCCATCACTCTGCTGCAGAACCAGGGCAGGTAAGAAAAGCGGTGCCTATCATTTAAATGAGATGCTGGCTCATCTGAGATTCACAGCCCTGCCACGAGGTTAATTACTTTTCTTTAAATAAATTTGGTAGTGAAATCATCCATTCTTTTCTTTGGAATACTGACAGAAAGTTCAAGAAAAGGAAAACTGATATGAGTTTTACACCTCACAATTGTACTGCTGAGCCTGGAAAATATTTTGCCGTGGTGCAGATGCAGGTAAACTGGAGCCACAGGAGAAGCAATCATATGGACAGCAAACGGGGAGCACCGTGAATATTTCTCACATAACCAAAGCTCTGAAAACTGGAGAGGTGGCCACGGAAGGACGAAGGTGCCATAAAGATGAATGACCATAACCACTCAGAGGTTCTGGTGTTTGCTGTGACTGATCTAACCTGGGTGTGCGTGGAGCAAGGGGTGCAGCCCCTTCCTCAGACACCCAGTCAGTGTGTGGGGTGTCAGCTGGCTGGGGATTTGCATTTGCAAAACTGGATGAAACGTAAAAGTAAGTCTTGATATTATCTCTGGCCACAGCGCCAGAACTGTTTGACACCTTATCAACTCATACCACATCTGTTTCCACGCTCTCTGCTTGCAGCAGGAGCTGCGCACGTGGAGCTGTGCAGGGCAGGGGCTCAGGGCAGCTGGCACACACCGCAGTGTGACAGTCAGGGGCTGTCCCCGGCAGGGCTGTGGTTTTGGCTGTTTGTTCTGACTTTTCCTAAAGGAGGGAATCGCTGCAGCTTTCATACTGCAGTGGCTCCTCCAGCACTGGCTCTTGAGACCCTCTGCCCCTTCCACCTCTGTCCAAGCTCCCTGAGCAGGAAGCCAGCCCCCAGCCGGTGCCTGGTGCTCCAGCACAGCTGCAGGAACAACCTCCTGCCTCGCCAAGGAGTAAAATAGGGAGGGGGATTTGTTTTCTGCAGTAAGCTCACATTCTGAGAATGGGCCATGGCAGCTCACTACTAACACATGCAGTGCTAGACCATCCATGGGCAGGGCTGGGGGGACATCTGGGGACTGCCTGCAATTCCAAACAACAAAGCAGGAGAGGTTTAGGCAGGGGGTGACAATGGCAATTGCACCTCTTCGTGATGCAGAGAGATCAGACACCAACTGGCCAGGCATTAACACTGTTTTAACCAGTCATGGAGCTTTGAAGTGTTTTTCCGAGCTCTGAGTGTATTTTCTTGAAGGCTAAAATACACTTTGAGTGCTGTGCTGTCACTGCAGCGAAGGATGCCGAAGGATGGGCCGCTGTCTCAGAATAGAAGGCAGATACATATTTTTGTTGAGGTTTAGTTGCTGAATGGCTGAAGCATCAAGCAATTGCCATAAAGCTTTTCTCTGAGTAATACTCTTGTCCTTCTAGATTTGGGTGACTATCTGACAGAGTCTGTGTTGGCTGAAGATCAAAGGGTAGAGGGAGACTGTGGGTCTGGCTGCGGTTTCCTTCCACCCTCTGGCAAAACAAAGCAAAGGCAAACGTGACATCCCGCACTGTGAGCTGGGTCTGGGAGTGGTTTGGGGCTCGAGGCAGGAGGGCTGGGGATGCCGGGCTGTGCTGCCCTCGCTGATGGGGCCGTGCTGGGTCCATCCTCCCTGGTCCCAGTGCATGGGGGAGGAGAACACAGGGGGAACTGATCTGTGTCACATTGGGTGCCAGAGACATCCTGGTGGAAAGGCTGGCAAATTGTCCTCAGATCTTCCTGGCAAAGACCATTCAGCCCTTGGAAATCTTTTAGGACATGTTGGACTAACACACATTAAGAAAGTTGAGGTGGAGCTGAGTCTTGGGACAAGGGTGTGCTACAGTCCAAAAGTGCTCAGCTGAAGTCCCTCCCAGCCTTCTTGCCCCATGATCTCCGTGATCTCCTCCCTCTTGCATGATGGGACTGGTTCTAAGCCCACAAAGTGTTCTTCAAGGCCTCAAATTCTGTTTTGAAGAGGTGTTACCAGGCTCAACCCCTTCCCCATTTTGATCTCCCAGTGACAGCGCCGCTTTACTGAGCCTTTGCTCTGAGCTCCTCTGTCCCAGGGAAAGACACCCTGGGCAGAGGGTGCTGTGGATTTTGGGAGCTGGGAGTGTACCCCAGGAGCCACTTCCCTGTGCACTTCAGAAGGTAGGCAGTGGTGAAGCCAGAAAAGTAGGGAAGAGGGACATGTAAAAAGCCAGACATGGTTTATGCCCAAAGACCAGACAGAATCAATATGTTTCCATGGAGCATATTGCATCTAATCAGTGTTTTCTGGTGGAAAACTTCTGATTAACTTGAAGCCTAGGCCTGAATTTATTTGCAAATGCCTAGTGAGTGATAAGTGTTTAAGTACAACATTTGTCTTGACTGGAAAAATATATTAACGCTGGTGTGACTTGTTTTTTGTGTGATGTTGGGAACAGTGAGTGCCCAGCAGGTCGTGGCAGAAGTTGTTTCTGCCAGGAAAAAAACATTGATCCATCCCTTTCTTCTTGCAAAGTTGCTGGTTATAACTGGGAGGGACAGCCCAAAACTTCACTCCAAGGCCTTTCCTGGCCAGGAGTTCCTCTGCTGAGATGCCTTCAGGGCTGATCTCCCTGTGGTGGCCTCGCTCATGAGACCTGCACCATTGGAGTGGTGGGAAGAATGGGCCAGGAGGGACAGGGACAGGACACCTCCTTTTCCTGTTCCCTTTCCTTCCCCTGATTGCCTGGCACCATCCTGCACTGCACCTCACCTCTGCTTTTGTAGTGAATTAGAGGATCTGGGGGGAGAAGCACTTATTTTATACCTCAAGGTGAGAATAGCACTTGCAGCTAGCTCTAACCCTAAATCCAAAATGTACATCTGCCCCGAGATTTTCCAGCCCACACCAGAAAGCTGCTGCAGAGAATCCCATCCCCTCCACAAAGCAGGGAAAGCTCTGCATCCTTCTGCAAGAGAAGGATGGCAAATGGAAGCTGTTAGTGGTGCAGTGCCCCAGCCCCACGGGCTCTGAGCACTCAGATTCGGCTCCCTCCGAGGCAGTGCCGTGGAGTTTGTTGTGAATGGGAACCATTCTGGGTTCTCAGGCAATGGGATGGATGGAAGCTGAGCCCACCCACAAGCTCCTGCCTCCTGCTCTCCCCACCACCACATGCCCAGGGTCCCAGGTCCAGGGCCATGATGAGGGCCCTGTGCTTGGAGGGGCTCAGGTGCTCGATTTCCACTAAAATCCCAACACCCACGTGTGAACCTTGTCCCTGAAACCTCAGCAAGATGCCTTTGGGACAAGCCCTTTGGCCTGGTGGGAGAAGCTCTTCTCTCCACAGGTCTCAAAGTGTGCCAGGGCTGGATAAATCTAATTTGGCCCAAATTTACTTCCAGGCACAGTCTTTTCAGAAAAGCATGTTTACTTTCCTCCTGGCAGTGACCCAGCCCTACGATGCTCCGGCTGCACAGAATTGCAAGTGCAGTGTATTAAATTATCGCTGCTCCTTCGACTGACATGCACAATGGAAGTTATAACTGATCTGTTTTTCCATGAAAAATTTATTGCATTTAAGTGTATCTAATTGAGTAAATCTTATTTGTACACAGGGACTTCTTGTCCTATTGCCTCTCTATCACTCTGGGATTGTATTAAGGTCTCTTATCATGCCCAGAGTCTGTAGCCTTAGAGAACCTTGTGTGTATCCCCCTTTCAGCAACATTTCTGTCATCTTTTCAGTCAACCTCCTCCGGGCTGTGCCTACCAAGAAAAAAATCCCTCCAGCCTCCAACCAACTCTCAGCTCTCAGGCCTCTGTGTGGGCCCCAGAAAACCCAGCTTTTTACCTCTTATTCCAGGCAGGCACTAGTCGGCTGATTGCTTTCTGCATAGTGCACAATCTCTTCTCCCAATTACTGCGACTGTTGGAGCTTTAAAGTTGATGATTCTATGTTGTTGGAATACAAATTGGTCATTAGAAACATTAATAATGGCTGCTTGACTTTATAATTAGCCATGTATCTGTATTGCATTCAGGAGCTGTTAGTCTTCGATGAACACATTCCAAATAATCCATTTATATTTAAATAAATTGACACACAATAGCTATCTTAATCAATCTAAATATAATTCCTATTTAGGAGCCTCTTCTTTACTACTTATATTTTTTCTTAGGAGAGCACTAGTTGGGTTTGGTGGGATTTGGAGCTCCAGGAGGGCTGAGACAGAGAACAGGCAATGGTCTGCTGCCTTGCAGCTTCCCAGTCCATCAGGTACAGGGAAATTCAGCTCATGAGAGTGAAATGGTAGCACTGGTGGGACAGAGATTTGGGTCTTCTGTCACTTGTGTGAATTATTGGATGTCTCCAGCAGCTTTGTGGTTTCACCACAGGCAGGCACTCGCTTGCACCCCCACCAGCAGGATAAGGGAGAGAATTGGAAGGGTAAAACCAGGAAATTTGTGTGTTGAGATAAAACAGTTTAATGGGGAAAGCAAAATCCAAGCATACAAGGAAAGTAAAACAAAGAATTAATTCACTGCTTCCCCTGGGCAGGCAGGTGTTCCACCCTTCCCACGAGAGCAGGGTTCCATCACATGGAACAGTGACTTGGGAAGACAAACTCCATCGCTCCAAAAGTGTCCCCTCCCTTCCTCCTTCTTTCCCCCACCTTTATAAATGAGCATGATGTGGTATGGTCTGGAATATCCCTTTGGTCAGCTGCGGTCACCTGTCCTGGCTGCATCTCCTCCCAAGCACCCGCAACTTCCTCACCAGTGTGGAAATACAAAAAGCAGAAAAGGCCTTGGCTCTGCGTAAGCCCTGCTCAACAACAACAAAAACTTCCCTTTATTATCAACCCTGTGTTCAGCACAAACCCGAAATTGAGCCCTATACCAGCCCCTGTGAAGAAAATTACCCCAGCTGAAACCAGCACAAGCCATAAGTTTCCTTGAATCTGAGATGGTTAAAAATTAACTTCCATTTTTCCATCCACAGAATTTAAAATTATTTTATAGTATTTGTAACAGCTTGATTTAAGTTTGTTGGTCACTTTATAGATCTGATAAGGTAAAGACTCTCCTGGCTTATTGTTACACCTGAGCAAATTTCAGGTAATGGGCATCTGAGGGAGGTCCCAGCACTCACCAATGATGTGCAGGAGAGATGACTGCAGACAGCTGGGAACTTCAAGTTGAGCTTGCACTGCAAAGTTTGGATCTTGTCAGTCCCAGACAGGTGAGTTTTGTGATTTAATCTTCCACTCATGATGTGAAGGTTTTAATTTTCTGGACCCTGAATCTTCTAATTTACCTGTTTGGTGCAAATATTTGAATATGGTTGAGCAAGGAACTGCATATCATGCCTGCTAAAAATCACTTATCAGATTTTATTGGGAGACAGAATTGCATTTTTATGCCTTTTTGAACTGTCAACATTAATCATTCCTTGCTCATTGGTGTGGTTATTGAAGACTGTATTGTTTTTGGAGTTGAGGGGACAATTCCTCAGCTGGTGGACGTTCCCTGCGACTTTGCTTAAGCCACATTAGCACTCAGGGAGTGAGCATCACAGTGATGCATTTTTCTCTTTGGGGGAGTTGTTTTCTTTCACTAGCAAAAAAAGAGGTGTCTTTTTTACTGAGCACAGTCAAAACCTGAGGAAATTTTCCCTCCACCGAGGACGAGAGTAGGTGTGAATACCTCAGCAGTGAGCAGACTCTTACACCCCACCAGGGAGTTCCTGAAGGTGATGAAAATACTGTTTTCCACTGTTTTGCAGTGCACTTTTATCCCCATGCAGCTCCTATGGAAACAATCACACAAAACCCCCACGTCTTACTGCAGACTGATCTTGTTTCTCTGCGTTGTCTTCTTAGTGAGAATAGATAAACAAAGTAATAACAGAAAAAAAAATCCCCAGCCTATGATGCCAATTGAGATTGTTAAACCCTGCACTGCTCGGGGTGGTCAGAGGGTGTTGCACGTCGTGCTGGGTGTGTGTCACACTGTCCCCATCCCTGAGCGCTCACAGGTAAAGGAAAGGAAAGGGGAAAGGAGGTGTTCACATGGATATGGCTGGCAGGTCACCCCCACCTGAGTTGGCTGGGATGGTAGGAGACCTGGGGAACATTGTTCTGCTAATTACAGGTGTTTGGCTGCCCAGGTTCCTGTGGCTGTGGTGTCCTGGCCACTGGCTCTCGTTCAGGGACACCCCAGCAGACAGATGGAGCTCTGTCCTTCCCCTTAACAAGGGAGTTGCCTTGCTGGGCAGTGCTCCCAGCTCCCAGGAATTCCATAGCACGAGCAGTGCTGGAGTTGCCAGAAAGGAGCCGCAAACCTGCCAAACCTCAGCTGGGACGAGGAGAGAGAGCCCGCGTGGGGCTCCGCTAATAGGGAGCTGTTCGGGACTGCTGAACAAAAGAACTTGTCCTGCAACAGTACAGTAGGCAGGGAGAGATTTGGTTTATTTGACTGTGTTACATCCAGGTCTGATGGGTTTTTTTTCCACTTTGAAAGTTCCTTTATTCCCTTTTGTGTTTCCACAGAACAGCTGCAGCGTTTCAGGGCTCCTGGGGTGTTTTTGTGCACACAGTGGAGAGGGGTCCAGAGCGGTGCTGCAATGGGTTCACATCACATGCCAGAAAACCTCCCCTGGCCCCATCCAGCGAACTTTAAACCTCCTATAGCCCAGATCAACACCTAAAATCACTGCAAGATTCCACAGTAGGAGGGCAGGAAGGACAATGTGCAGAAAGAGTTTGGTACAGCTTTACAGGTAGAAAGGATTCGTTAGGTGAGAATGGCCATGTGGAAAACCCCCAGTGGCTCTGCCAAATTTAACCCTGGTCTGAGAGGAGTCTAGGAATAATACATGTTTTATACAAGTTTTCATTGTTAGCTTTTCCCAGAAATATTCTTTATCTGATGGGATTTTGTTCACTGAAGCTTTTTGATGCTGCCTTTCATTTTCCCCAGTAATTTTTCTTTTCCAATGGCCCATTGTCATCCATCCTTATTTACCTGGAGTCATTTGGATGACATCCATTTTTGCTTCCTCAAAAAAAAAAAAAAATTCCACTACCTTTGCTAAAGGCTGCGTCACATCCTATTTAAAATCAACAGAAAGGCTTCAATTAGCCCCAAACTGGACCTGAAATTGTTACTTCCTTTCAGGTTTCTTAACATGATATTTGCCTCCTAGCAACCACCATTTGCAGGCAGGGACACAGCAATATTAAGCTCTCAGCTGAGTGGCACAACTGGCATCCCAGTGCACCCTGCAGAGCCTCACAAAGCCCTCGGTAGTGTCAGCTCACTGCCCTGGCTTGTAGGTGTCATTTACACACAGCATCGTACAACAGCCTGAAAAGCAAAGGGAAGTTCTGTCCTGCAGAGGCTGTGAAAGGAGGATGGGGAGTGCAGCAGGCTCGATTAATACCCCAGGAGTTGCAGAAGTACCCAGAGGATGTTTGGGGATCTCCTGTGTTTTACTGCCTGGAGTACCCCACGCTCTGTCTCACTCTGTGCATCGTCTCATCCCAGGTGCACTTCTGCAGTCCTGCTCTTTGACAGCTAATTTGGTGCCTTTTTCTTTCTTTAATTACAGCAATTTATCACACTGCCTCCCAGCTCATCCTCTCTAATATACCATGATGGTGAATGTCACTTGTTCAGGTAGGACAAGGTGAAGCTTGCCTGCTGGGAGCACTGATTTTTTCCATAAGAACCTGGAAAATGCTCTCAGCTGAGTGAAGCTTTTGGCTCATTTTGGCTTCCTTGTGCTTCCTTTCCCCCTGTTTTTGCATGTCCATTCCATAAATTCAGTTCCTGATTAGCCGAATTGCATCAATTGTGGGTCTGTTTGGGGAAACTCAAGATCTTCTTTTACCTTCAACTGTTAAGGAAGAATGTTGTGTGTTATTCCAGTGAGGCCATGTTCATGCAGCTCCATCAGGACATTCCAAGGACATTTGTGGCTCAGAACAGCCTGATTTCTTCAGCTCTTTCTTAAAAAACAGTAACAGACATCCCAAAGGGTTTGGATGAATAACCTTTATTCTGGTGTACCCTATTTGAAAGTTGCCAGTGACTCTTCCGTGTTTGTTATTCACTGATTTAAGATCTAAAGGACTTTTTGCTATTGGTATTGGTGAGGTGATACGAGGTTATTTAGTTGTGATACTTCATGAGAATTTCAGCTTTCATTAAGGGACAGGAAAGGGGTAAATATTTAGTGCACTAACAAACTCCAAAAAGAAAGATGAACACACAAATCTGCAGGGCCAAAATTCAGAACGCAATTTGAGAGTCTGCCACCTTCAAAACTATTATTTAGTAATTATTTTTAGATGTCATGATGTTTTTAATGATCTCCTGAATTTTTAGAGCCTGGAGCAATTCAGCTGGGAGGAATTACAGTTTCAAGCTGCAGCACACCTTTGGAATATTCCTTGGTTTAGCTGAGAGGGACGAGGATGCACAAGGGATCTGCGAATCCCTGCGAGGTTTTGTACAGTGCATATAAACTTCTTATCCCATCCATTTTACTTTAATTGTATCTATCTTGCTAACTGGACAGTTTACAAGGACCATATCAATAATCCAGGAACATAAAAATTTTAAGAGCAATGGCATAAATATACTTTGCATTTTACTGGTTCAACAGTCATAATATCTGGATCATATAAAAATAGCTATTTAACAACAACTGTTTCTCCCACAGCAATTAAGAACCTATGAAAGTTGAAAGATGATGAGCATCATATAATTGGTTTCTGCAGAGTCTAATGAGACTCTATTTTCTCAGTAAATAGAATATTCTCTTTCTTGAGAATAGAAAAAATAACTGATGATAAATATTTATAAGTGACTCTTATCTTTCTCCTGTCATGGAGTTTTCATCAACAAACTACATTTAAAAAAAAAACAACAAAAAAATATGCTCACATTAGAAATGCAGCTTATTTACTGCTGTTTAGTATTTGTACTGCAGTAGTGCCCAGAAGACCATGGGAAATTCTGGGCTCCAGGTGCCATCTCCCCATCCTACTCCCCCATGGAAGCTCCATGGGTTTGGGGAGAACTTGGGAAACTGGAAAGCCATCTCAAATAATGCACCTTCTAATCGCTGCCTTGTGTTATTTCTGCAGCTCCACTTAAGGGTCCTTGTATGGGTTTTGGGGGATGCATTCTCTGTAGTAATTCCAGTACTGGAGACACCCCTTAAGAGCCATTCTGGCCATGGTGTGACTCTGTGTGTGCAGTCTGACCTGTTTTGCCAACATGGATTGCTCAATGCACTCATGTAAGACCTCTTGGCCAGCTCAGCTGACATGTACTACTATAATGGTATGGCTGCAAGTAAAATAATGGGAAGATATATATTGATATTTCAATTACCTTTTAAATTGTACCTGCTGGGATCCCTGTGCCTGACTTGGGCGTTAAAGCATGGCTTGTACATGGTTCTGCAAACATACCGTTTTGTCAGTTCAATGTGTATAAAGCTTATACTTCCATCCTTGGGTAATCACCTCTGCTTTAAAGAGTGACCCTAAATTGTATTTACACAATAAATTAATGCTCAGTTCCTACAGAGAAAAAATTGCTTCAAGGAATCTAAGTGAAATTTTCTCTGTTCTTCTTCCATCATCTCAATCATAAATAAATAGCTATGGGGACTATAAGTAGCACTCATGGGACAGTGCAAGGGCTTCTCACAAGCAGTTGCTTTTACAGCTCCTTTATTGTAGGGTGTTGAGGAACTAACAGTTTGAAATGAAACCAATAGTGGTTATAAATACATCTCTTTACCTGGCTATATCTTCATTTCTTTTCTAAGAATGAGATGGTGGCAGAACACAGATTCCTGAAGAGCCTTCTTTTGAAGGCAAAGGTGACCTCTTTTCAGCTGCTGTGACTGCAAGGCGCATTTCCTTATTTAAGGGGGAAGAATTCATGCTTGTCACCAGGGGAAATTTTGAATGCACAAGAAGTGTCTCTTGTAGTAGAAAATACTACTGCACTCTTTCCCGAGGCATGTGCTTAGATAGGATTTTCTCTAAAAAAAAAAAGAGGGGTGAACATCACATGCCAGATGCCTTTTTATACACACCTGCTAACCAAGGTCGTGTTAATTCTTCTGGGTTCAAAACAATTTCACTTACAGGATCAGGGCTTATTATTTCACTGATACACAATAAAAGGTTCAGGACTTAAAATCAAGAGATGATGATGTTTTGTTTTTTGGTTTTGTTTTTTTTTCTGGTATTCTGAATGGAAATCATATCCTCTTCTTAGAGGAAACCAAATGAAATAAAGCACCATGAGTGCTGCTGACCTGTACATCTGCTGAGACCAGGGACATGGGAGAACAGAGAATGAATGGTTTAACCTTCTCCTACTCCGTTGTTATGGTGAGGCTGGAATAGCAAATGCAATTCTGCCTCCCACATCTCAGAAAGGATGCTGCAAAACTTGGAAAGGGCACTACAAAGAGCCACAGTAAAGATCTGAGGGCAAGAATGTGTGTCTTACAGTGTGAGATTTACAGAGCTCAAGCTATTTGGCTAATCAGAAAGATTTCAGCCTCAGTTTGATTACAGGACTTACATAATTTCATGAGGAATAAATATTCTAAGGGGAGTATTCCATCCAGTGCCTGTAGGCATAGCAAGAACCAATGTCTGAGAGTTACATTAAGAGCTCCTTATGTTTTAAATATCACACACAGTTTCCCTGGTGGCATGGTTAGCCACCAAGAAAAATGGAAAAAAGTCAAAGGAAATGTAGATAGTTCATTTTGATGTCTGAAATCATGGTGATGAGTGTCTAAAAAATATTAAAAGGGATGTTTGCAGCCAAACACTTTCCAATGGAGCAACCGGACGTGGGTGTCTCCCTGCACAGGAGGATGCGGCTCTTAGCACTTGGCTGAGCCGTGTGTGTCCGTCCCTGTGTCCAGGTGTCCGTCCCTGGCATCCAGGTGTCCATCTCCATATCCAGGTGTCCATCCCCGGTGTCCAGGTGCCCATGCCCATGTCCAGGTGCCCATGCCCGTGTCCAAGTGTCTGTCCCCTTGTCCAGGTGCCCGTGCCTGTGTCCAGGTGCCCGTGCCCGTGTCCAGGTGTCTGTCCCCGTGTCCAGGGGTCCATGCCCGTGTCCAGGTGCCCGTGGCCCTGTCCAGGTGTCTGTCCCCATGTCCAGGTGTCCATCTCCATGTCCATGTGCCCACCCCCATGTCCAGGTGTCTGTCCCTGTGTCCAGGTGCCCATGTCCGTGTCCAGGTGCCCGTGGCCGTATACAGGTGTCTGTCCCCGTGTCCAGGTGCCCGTGCCCATGTCCAGGTGTCCATCTCTGTGTCCAGGTGTCTGTCCCCATGTCCAGGGATCCATGCCCGTGTTCAGGTGCCCGTGGCTGTGTCCAGGTGTCTGTACCCGTGTCCAGGGGGCCATCCCCGTGTCCGGGTGCCCGTACCC
>VZTX01006704.1:419326-518845 GCA_013400915.1 Pardalotus punctatus
GTCCAGGTGCCCGTGGCCGTGTCCAGCGGTCCGTCCGGTCGGGCTGGGCATGGGCAGTGCTACAGCAGAGGGTGCTGTGAGCCCGCGGTGCGGGTCCGCTGCTCGCGGGCCGCTCCCGTGCGCGTCCCGGGAGGAGCGCGCTGCCGAGCCCAGCCTTCCGCGGGCCGGCTCCCGAGGGCTCCCACGCCTGGGAATTTAATCACTGCGCAAATCCCGGGGCCTTGGGGGCTGTCGCTGCCCGGTTTCTTGGCTGGGAAGCTGGAGCAGCGCCGTGTGTGCGATTCCCACCGAGGGTGGTTATGTAAATACCGCTCTCACGACAGTTCTCTAACAAAATTAACTCGGCTGGGAGGCACAAGCAACGCTCCTCTAATTTCTCCTCCACGGTCCTTTCCCCACCACAATGTTGGGAAAAAGACGTTCTTTTATCAAAGCTCTGACAGGACTTTTAATCAAAATAATCCATTTTAAAATAATGTCCCATCTATGCTTCCTGTTTCCTTTTCTCTCTCTCCTCCCTCTCTCTCTTTTTTTTTATTTTTTTATTTTAACTTTTCTCACTGAAGGGAAAGGAAGAAAGGCAGGCAGAAACATGTTAAAAAACACACTACTATTTACCAGGTTTTTTTTAAAGTTTCAAAATCTCTGAAGCACTGCTTACGAAAATTTCCTATTTCAAAATCAGGGCAGTATTGGGGCCTGGGAGAGAAATCCTCCAGCCCAATCCAGCCAGTTTTCGTATAATTTTAAAGGGCTGTTAATATTCAAGCTGAGGATGGAAGAGCACCTCCTTCCTGAAAGATGAAGGAGAGCAATCTTGGATGACATGGCAAAGGAATACATGGGAAGAAAATCACTGCTTATTTCCTCTTCCAGAGCACCCACCCTGCAATGTGGGTTTGGGAGTGGAGGAAGGAGAGGGGATCCTTGCCTCAGATGGTGCAGCAAAATCAGTGGTTTGGGAAAGGAGAAAGCCATAGCTGGGCTTTGAGGATCCTTTCTGGTGGCATGAGGCTGCCATGTGGAACGGCCAAAGTCCTCGGGGGAGCAGTGCCATGAACGTGCTCTTTGGCATTTGAAGTGTGGCATGCTGTCGGCTGTGGTTTGTTAGCCATGCTGGGTTCCCTGCCCCTCCAAATCTTCAAGGAAAGGCTTGGTATTTACTCTTTGACAATTTATTTGCCGGAGGACTGTTCTTAAGATGCTGTGGTTTATGTGCAAAATTTTATGTATAAAATAGCATTGAAGCTCAGTTGGGTCCTGAACTGACCTCTGCCCAGCCTGCAGATCCTGCAGCTTTTCATTTTCTCTGTCTCACGGTGTGAGACACGCTGCTGCCCCTCTCCCATACACACGAAGCTGACTTCCCAGTACACATACCTAATTTGTAGCTAATACTCTCATTGTGGCTACTTTAATAACAGTATAGATTTTTTTTCCAAATGGGATACACATGTGACTCCCAAACCAGCATTTTTCTGTTTCAGATTAAGGTCTTTTTTTTCTCAAGAATGCCACATCATACATAATTTTCTATAATCTTTTCTATTTATTTCATTCTTAGCCTTCATCAAAACAGTGCTGGAGCAATCGAGGAGAAAGAGGAAAAGAAGAGAAGAGGCATGAAGAATCTACTTACACCATTTTATTGACCTTTTGCTTTGTGAATAACAGCCCCGGGTCAGAGGAATAGCATTACTAAAGAATATTGCTCCCAAGGGTGACAGTCCTGGCTATTTTCTCCCTTGCTAAGGCTCCTAGAAAATGTATATCACCTATGGGACACTGAGCTTCTAGGAGGTACCATCTCCTTCCAGGACAGGCTGGAAATTCAGAAGATGCCTCAGACATTCTTGCAAGACCACAAGCAATGAGCACAATAAGGACAAGCCTGAATCATGAAAGGGAACAAAGTTATAACTCAACCAGCTGGAGCTGAAAAAGGCCACTGGCTCAGCTCTAGAAAGACTGGTATGTTTTGATGTTTGTGGAATATCCTTATGTTTCTTACTAGGACACATTGCTGGGACAAGATCATGCCAGAGCAAGTTTATGATGCTGAGGCATCTCCTGGGTTTGACTGCAGTAAAAATACCTTGTGGTTTCTCTACATCTGCTTGAAATTAGTAAGTCCTGGAACACATGAAAATTAGTAATAAAAATAAAAAGCTTTCCTTCTACCCCCCGTCACCTCCTCCCACTGACACAATTTAAAGATTTAGAATCAGTTTGTATCGTGGCCAGAGATTGGAGTTACGATTGTAATGTTTCCACTTAGGACAAGGAAATTGAAGTAGAGCAATTAATCAATAACAATATGGGAAAGTAAAGACTGAGACAGTCACTTAGAGCTTGCATGCTCAGCTGCATAAGGGGAATTTTAGAAAACTTCTGTCTTTTACTGCTCTTCTAAGTTTTATATTACCAGCTTTCAAGTACAGAGAAAAGCGGTGCTTTGTGCTGCACTACTTCACCCCACATTATAAACCCATTCATTTGCAGGGAGCGGATACTTAATTATGAATAATCCCAAAGTGTTTCACTGAGTGTTGTACAAACTGTGCACTCAGGCCCATTTCATACAGTCATGAAATGCCATCATCCCTCAGGTGAAACAAAGCAACTCTTCAGCAGCACAAAGCAAAGCTGCACAGCAATTTGGGGAAGGAAGTGAGGAATAATGGATTCATTTGAAACTGCAGGGGGATTTTAACTATGCAGAATGCAATTACCAGAACTGGAGTTTATCCAGGACACTGGGGTTAAGACCCTATCTATTACAAAAGATGCCACAGAACTTCCAGCATCCTTCCCCTCATTTCCTATGTGTTACTCCCTGAGTACACACTGAAAGAGGCCAGTCCCGTTTGGATTGTGAAAAATGATGAGACCTCAGGGCAAGGTGCAGAGGAAAAACTAGTATTTCTTACTGACCAGAGCTTTCTCTTTGCACAAAGGGCTTTATACCAGAGAGAGAAATGACGGGCTTTGGGGTGTGTGATTCTGTCCAGAGCCACCAAACCAGGGCAGCTCTTGGTCTGTGGTGAGAGCCATGGGCTGCCGAAAGAGCAGCGTGGCTTTGCAGCCTAAATTTGGTCATCAACACCTTGAGCCAGAAATGGACCATTTCCCAACCAAGTTTACATAAGTTAGGCTGAATTCATTTAAATATATCTAAATACTTCCTAAGTGGGATCGGAAATCCCATATTTCCATGGGGCAATACCCCAAGGGCAGTGTCTCTAACATCCTGGCGAGGAGCACAGAGCAGCACCGCAGCACAGAAGAAAGATTGAAACCTCATCTACGTGGTGCCTGTTGGGAGCTTTCCTGAACTGTCCCAGCTTTGGGGAGTTCCCTGCCTTACCGAGCCCAGCTCCCTGCAGACTCTCTGCCACCTTTCCATTGCAAACACACAGTCCTTGAAAAATAACCAGACACCTTTCTCTTGGGGCATTCATACCCCAGAACAAAACCAGCTGCCACGAAATGGTTCATAAAAGATAGAGGGGCAGGGAGAAGCAGAGCAGTAAAGCCCAGCCCAGGCAGGAGTTGAGGGGCAGAGATGCGGCTGCTCCACAGCAGCATCAGATTTACATGGGAGGAGAAGAGGAAATATTTGTTTAACTATATATATATTTGGTTTTTTTAATTTCTTTTTTTCCTAAACTCTCACAAAAATACCAGTCATGATTTTTTTACCTAGGCACGGAAGCTAGAGTGTATCTGGAAATCTTTCAGCTGATTCGTAAAGTACAAAAGTCAGTATTCAACACTTTTATTTCTGGACATTTAACTGATTACATCAAAAGCCCATGAGGCCTGTGTCTTTTTGCCTTGAGATCCAGATATTAGATGTGCTCAGTGCTGGAAACATCCCCTCCTTTTACTGCTGAGAGTGTTTAGGTCTTATTTAAATGAATGTAGTTCAACACCCACAACTATTGTTATTCTCACATGGCTGTTGAAAACAGACAGGTAAATAAAACAAGTAATCATCCCAGAAAATGCATAACAGAATCCTCTTGCCCACTCACAGATGCTGGTGGAAAAGTTACCAGTTACTCTTGAAACCCCAATAAATAATGCTTCAGTCTTGTAACTGCAAATCTTTCTAATAGAATCTGGCTATTTCATGCCCTGTGCCATAAATCAGTGCCCTTGATGAGTGGGCTCTGAATGGCTGGACAAAAATAATTAATCAAGATTAAACCAAAAGCAGCATGATGCATGCAAAGGCAGTGTTAGCCAGGATGCATTCCTAGGAACGAAATCATTCAGAAGTGGCTTATAAATCTGGGGCATGGCTGAGCTGAATGGGAGGAAATGTGACTGGTATGGATTTTCAGGTTTTATGGGGCGCAGATATTGCATATGATTAAGTTTTTCTGCTCCTGCAACATGGTCAGATTTCAGGCCACGTCTACCTTGTACCTTTACCTACCAAACACAATAGGTGATCATGGTGGGCTGAAGAACCACACTCATACCCCTCCTAGAACCATAGAATCAGAGAAAAATAGAATATTTTGAGTTGGAAGGGATCCATCAGGATCCTTGAATCCAATTTCTGCCATGCAGCAGTGTCTGATTGATAGCAGCAGAAATACAGGAGAACTACAAACAACAGAAAGAAACCTGGTGAGATCAGACACTACAGGTGATTTTACTGAGCAGATGAAGGACATGCAAAATCTGGAAAAATAAGCCTTGCTGGGATAATTTTATGTCATTTTACCTGGTGCTCTCAGTTGTGGTGTCTGAACTGGGCTTTGTGTGTATTCTCAAGCAGATTGGAAGTGACAGTGTTCTGATAGCTCCAGTGCTGACAACTGGCCCAATCATCGAGGCCTTATCCAGTTTTTCTCTTGTATTTATTGACCATTAATGAATCAGGACTTGCTCCTCAGAGAGACTGAGCTAAAGCTGCATCTGTGATACAGCCAGGAGCAATGCTCAGAAATACAATAATATACTCATGCCAGCATCAACAGGAAAATTAAACAGGCATTAGAGATGGTCTATGAACCTAATACTAAATAATGCTCTATTTCCAATTAATCCTTAATATCCTTTCTTAAACTGGTCTAATATATTTTTAACACATAACATTCCTGTCTGGAATATTTTCTTGCTTACATCTCCAGCTCTTCTCCGGGGGAGCAAAGATTGGTATAACATTAAGTCAAAAGCTGGTTGAGGATATACTACATGGAAATTTTGTGAAACAGACTCATCCCCTGTCTGTGAAGGGGAGCCAGGCTCAGAGCACAGTTTTACAAAGGCAACAAAAAGCCAGAAAATATCCAGAGGTTCTGCTTGATACCAACACTGCCTGGCAAAAAACATGAAAAGGCACTAAATAGTTAAAGGACCCCTCCCTATGGTACATAAAGCAGACAGTGCCAGGGCAATATAAAATCTCCCCGGAAGAATGATAAGGTGGGTACCAAAAAGTGATTATGATTTATAAGCTCACAGAAAGGGCAGAACTGGTGCTAAATGTCCCAAGAAGGCTGAGTCACCTTTAATGCAGTGGCTGTGCACCTACTACTCAGTAAGAGGGCATGACGTGTTATCCACAATTCCCATCTCTCAGCAGGGATACAAATTTCTGTTTGGGATAATTTTTAACTTTTAAATATCAAATAATATACATTTTCTTGGAATTCTGCCTTTCAGCAAAAGAACAATAACTTCAAAATTTTTAATAGCCTTCATCATTCAGCAATGATGCCAAGAAGATTAAGAGTAACAGCCATATTTTATTTCTTTTATAGAAGGTTGTAGGGGAAATGATTGTTAGTTTCTGTGTCAAATTAAGGTCACTGACCACCACTTGTTCTAGGGAAACTTCTGTGCAACTGGTTCTATAGTCCAACTTTAGGAAACATCATTACTGAAGAAGGGGAAAAAACAGCCTTAAAAATTCAGTGCACAAAAAAAATCTGCAGTGCCCAAACAAAATCAATAGCACAGTATGAAAAATAGCATAGGAAGTAAAATAGCTGATCTGGCGGCTCTTTGGGAAATGCTTCATTCTCACCTGAAGTTTCAACTAAAAAAATACAAGTTTTGCACTTCAATTTCTGTTCCTGTTTTTAATGAACTCCGACTTGCCCAAAAAGGGCCCATTTCTGGGCCTCGTTTGGAGGCAGTTGCTCACACTAAACACCTGTGAAAGCTTTTAGGGTTGTTTTCCTTCCCCCTATGCATAAAATCATTTAGGTGGGAAATGACCCCTAAGATCATCGAGCCCAACCACTAACCCAGCACTGCCAAGTCATCATTAAACCCTGTCCCCAAATGCCACATCTACACATCTTTTAAATCCCTCCAGGCGCGGTGACTCCACCACTTCCCTGGGCGTGCAACTCCGTGAGCAGACTACTGTGCTTTTTGTCTTAGTTTGTTCTGAAAATGTGTGTTTTTGCAGGCTGAGTCAACCTGGCTCCCCAGCTGAACACAAGTTCCTTGAGTTCACTCCTCTCCCAAAGCCATCAGTTGCACCAGGTGCTGATAAGGAAAGGGGCACAGGAGATGCTCATGGGGGCCCAAGGACCACGTGTGCTCCCCAGCCCGATCAGTAGGTTTTCAATTGAATGAGAAAGAAGGGAGGTGGATGTGATTCCCTGACTCTGAGGAGGCGGTGAGGAGGTGAGGACGTGCTCAGCACTGCCAGCATCATCTTCTCAGCAGGATGGTGAGTGAAGGCTGCTGGTTGTGCAGCCCTTCCGTTGTACCCCAGTGCCTGAGCAGCTTGAAATTGTGTGGAGCCTGCTCTGGGATTAAACCAAGGAAGTTTGTGGCTGCCAGCTTTGGTTTATGTTCCAAAAACCGGGTCTTCCCTTATCAAGTATGGTTTGTCTATCCTGCTGCAAATGAGCATTTTTAGAATAGACCTTGGTGAATCATAAGCAATGTAGAAACAATGTAGTGGGTGTGCAAGAATAGAAATGATCCTTAAAATATGTTGGGGTGAAACAAGGATTGGAAGAAGATAGCAATTGTCTCCTTATCTGGAAGAGTTTTCCCCACCCAGAATCAGTCTTGAGAATCTTCCTGCTTTTTTTTCAAAAATAAAGGCTCTCTTATATCCAAAACACATCAGAGTTATTTCATCTCCTGTTTAACTCCTGGCTAATAATTTCATCTTTCATTTCCTCCTATTGTTCACCCTGGCATGTATCCCATCTATTATAAGCCCCAGATATCAGAAAGTAATTTTTTTTTTAGATTTAAAGAGAGGGAAGTAAGAGTCAGCTGGTTTGAAGTAAGGTTTTTATAGCAGCACAAGTTCTGGAAGTGTTGTGCAGAGACTGGTATTAAAGAAATAGCTCCATGGAAGCAAACTGGAGTGAGGGGACAAAGCTTTCTGTAAGAGCTGCATTACTGCCAAAGCAAGGGTAATTGCTCCTGTTTAGGACTCTAACACAAAATGGTGTTTTGCAGTCACTGAGGAGAGATATGAAGTTTTCACAGGCGTGAAGTAGCCACTAGATCAACACTCATGGGAGCTGGCCTTTTCTGAAAATCTCCAGCTAATTACTGCACTGAAGTAGTTGGCTGAAAAGCAGCCTTTGAAGAAAATGAAAATGTCTGTAAATATGGCATTTGCCTCTGTGTCTGCACACACGGAGCCACAAACTGCAGAGTCCATCAGCTGGCCTAGAGCACGTGTCATCCAGCAGGGACTGGGCTCAGCCCATTGCGTCTGTGCTGCTTCCACACCTTCCCTCTTTCTGCTGACAGAGGCTGCTCTGAGACTTCATGTTCCTTTTGTCTCGTGAAGGTGGGTCAGATTCCCAAAAATATCAGCAAAGCCTGGGCTAGCAGTCCTGTCTGAGTGCTGGGTGCAGCCTTGCAGCTCTGTTAATGAACCCAGGTGCATCCCTTTTCCCTCCTGCACCCACACCAGAATGCACAAAGGTGGGCGAGTGCTCTTTGGCCATTTAGGCAGGGCAGGCTGATGGGGCTTTCTGCAGGATACATAAAACTGATCCTGCTGGCAAATCGTTTCAGAGGAAGTGGGTGAAGGGACAGAAGGTGCAAATATTGGTGTTTTATTGGCACTGGTGGTCTTCATTCAGTTCAGAAATAAAATATGTGCCATGTGGGGGGTGGGATAGTGCATCACAAATTGTTCAAGGAGTCCCAAACCATAAGAGAGACTCTGCCAATGAGATTAGGAGCAGGATATCTGATTGCTGTCCTGGGCTGGCAGAGCAGCCTCAGTCACTGTGGGTTTTCTCTCCTTGCCCTGAGATGTGAGGCATGCCTTATAATCTGTAATGCTCATAGTTGGTTATGCTTTGATGTGTAGAAGCTTTCAACTAATTTTTAGGGCTAATAACAAGGGAGGTGTGACAATTCTATTTTGTATTGGTTGTCTGAACCTCTTTGAGGGATACAGGAATCAGTTTTCTTCTGGCATATGCTGTGGCAACTAGCAGACTGATGGTTCATCGTGCCAATGAACTGTAATTAATGACCTCTATTTCCAGCAGCTCCCTAGGACTTGCAGTCATTGCACTGTGCAGGTGTAATCCAAATTCCCTTGAATCTTCCAGCACTTTCAGTGACTCCGATGTGCTTAAGAGTAGTGTGCCAGGACATAGGTCTGGACCACATTTTTAAAATACTATACTGTTCTGGATTAATTATTGCTCACCTGTAGCTGTGGTTTGGATTTGATGAACAGTTATGATGATAACCAGGTTCTCACCCTTTATGGAAAGGCAGCACTTCATAAATACTGAACTGTGCTCTTTTCTACAGCTGTGCTGGTTTCCTACAAACCTGGAAATGAAATTATGTGGCTGCTGTCTTAGGAGTGTAGCTATTGAATAACTATTGCCAAGAGGTCATTCTGAAATACATAAATAAGGGAAGGAATTCCATATGGTCCAGAAAAACAAACAATGCCACATGGTGTTTCTGAAGAGGAAGAAAGAGTGTGTTTGCTTCTTTTCTTGCAGTGTAAAGACAGAGCAGTGCCTGGTGAGAGAAGCAAGAATTGGTAGATTATGCCCAACTGGGGCTCCCTAAAGATCCTTGGGAGTAGAAGATATGGATATGCTGGTCTGAAGGTTCACTGGAGCTCTTAAATGGCTTTAAATCATAGTGGGAAGAAGTCAGCATTAAACATGTAGAGACCCAGAAAGGTGACCAGAAGTCAATATTCTCCTTCACCTCTTCTGTCAGTAGTCTGTTATAAAGAAGAGCCTGGTCTGAGGCAGCAAAGAGTTAACAACTACAACGAAAATTCTAGACAGAGTAAACATTAAATTATTCTGACACTCATTATATTAAACAGTTAATTATTTACTAGTGGCACTAGAGAGAGCACATGAATTCTCTAGCTCAGAACAAATGCAGTGATGCAGTCCAGGCTATTTTTAATAGCAGTGCTTTGGACACAGTGTGCTGAATCTGCTGTGTCCCGTCACTGTGTGCATCATTTAAAGCTTTTATAAACAGCCATGTTTCTTCAGAAGTCAGACATTAGGCAAGCACTCAGGCAGCGTCATGGAGGAGTGACACAGCAGCGTCATAAACACTCACAGAGATCCAAGCGGGGCATTGAGATGGCTAAATGTTTGGGAAAACAGATTATCTGGGGATGACAGGTTGTTATGGGACTTGGAAGGCTGCATTGCCTGTGCCAGCAATGTGTAAAAAGCAAATTCTCTCGAGCTTCCAAATTCCCGGAATCCTTCTGGGGCCTGTGCCATTTAAAATAGCAGCAGTGGTGAACCCTTTCAGCAAAGGGTAATGTATTTCTTCTGCTCCTTGCAGGAACATGCTAAGAGCAGAGGAAACAGTGAATATCAGGAGGCAGCTGCACAAGGCAGGATGCCACCTCTTCCTCTGTCCCAAGCTGGCTGTGGGGAGATGAGCGGAACTTCCAAGTGCATGGACTTCCTCTCTCCTGCAAGGCTGCAGCATTCAAATTGTGCATGCAGGAGTGCTGGCATGAAAATCTTGTCAGAGTTGCAGATGGAGTGATTTTAATGCACAGACTGTGCTAGTGTATAAGTCACCCTGTTTTTTAAGTAGCTGCCCCTGTTGTGTAACAGCAGTACAGCTCAGAACCCATTTCCTCAGAAACATTGGATTGCCAGCAGCTGCCTGCTGCTTTCTGGTGTGGGTATTCAGGGTGTGGGTATTTGGGAAGTATGCTGGTGGTTTCACTTCCCTATTTTTCATCTTAAATGAGAGTTCTGGAGCTGAACGGCAATACAGCACAAAGATGAGCTGTAAGGAACTGGTGCAGTTGATGTGGGACTCCGTATATGGACTACAGTGATCTGCTTTTTGGGAATCTAACTGCTGAAGATCCTTGGAGGAGAGAGCTGGTGTGTCCTGTAGGAAGGCAATGCATAAAAAGAGGGAAGAGTATTCTGTGTATGAACAGGGCATAACCACCCCATTGCCTCTGTGCAGGCTCTGCAAACTTTTCGCAGTTGGGATGGGCTTTTGGTTGGTTTGAATGGAGTGGACCCTTAACCTTACTTGAATTAGAGAGATAAACTGAACATGAGTAACTTCAGAAAATGTGTTATCTAACTGACCTTCAAATACTATTATTTAACAGCAGTGACAAATGCACTGACAAACCTTTGGGATAAAACCCTAAAACATAAGCAGTAACTGTGTTACTTAAACACAAAAGGGAAATGCAGAACTGATGTTCAGAGTCTGTTCCCTGTGCTGTACACCCATCCAACTTATGCAATTCCCATGGATGTCTTGGCAGCACTTGTTGCATCCTGCCCCGAGGGAGGTGACCCTTGCTTCACTGAGAGGGGAAAAAAATGTCCCTTCCAGGATTCAACAGTGCAGTTCCAGTTTGACCATGTACTTTCTAATGACTTGCTGAGGTCATATGCATTTACTTACCCAATTCCTGTGTAATAAAAATTGGCAAACTTCTTTGGAGAGAGCCCTTGGCTCTGCACTTACCGAGCAGCATCAGACTGCTGAGCAGTGCCTCTTGTCCTGACAGTTCACGTGATGCTGTGGCTTATTTCTGTATGCTGGAGCAAGGAGAGATCTAAGGCAGAGAGTCCCAAATGGAACAGGGAGAAAATGCTACCTCTTGCCATGAAAAGCCATCCTAAACAATTCATCTGGGATTAGAAAGGTCACACTGTGGCGTAAGTGGAGTCATCACTGACAGCACAAGGGAAGAGAATGTGTTGTTGAAGCCTGGGTCATCATTAGTAAGGGATTGGTGGTGAAAGTGGGGTTTATAACTGTTGCCTTACAAAATGTAAAGGTCAAAACTATGGGGGGAGGGAGAGAGATTCTTGTTGCTATCTCAGTCTGTTGGGAAGGCTGATGATAATGGAGCAAGGAGAAGGAAAAAAAATCTGAAATTTGACTGCATATTAGTACCGAAATCAGAACTTTTAAAAATTTTCTTCATATTTTTTCCCAAATGAAATTTATGGAGAACTTTAAAGGAATACAACTGAAATATGGTGTAACTAAAACTTCTTTCATGTACTGCTCCCCAAATAGAGCGCTGCACAATGTCACAGGGACATGCTTCTACCTTTTTCTAAGGACTTTTTAAGCATAGGTAGTGTGAAACACCTCTACAAAAGTCAAAATGTGAATGCTGTGCACCCTTCCATGGCCTTGTTTGCACTCAAGGAAACAGGAGCTTAGGCTAAGAGAGCTCTGCTGCTGTTCTCAGTCCTTGAAGCAGGTTTCTCTACAGCTGAACCCTCTTGCTGCTGCCTGATCAATCACATCAGCTCCATTGGCACAGAAGCCTTTCCAAAAGTATTTCAGATACGGAGAGAGAAATGGATAATGTGGCAGGTTCAGAACACCTGAAGAGGCTGGCTTAGTTTTAGGAGCCATCCAAATACTTGCACCTGTCAGGGCTTTAAAAAATAACTGTCTTTGCTATGGCAGTGGGATCTGTCTTCAGAGGGATCTAACAGAAGGAGCAATCCTCAGGACTGGGATCACTGAGGTCATGGCACTGGGGTCTGGGTGCTGGCCCAGTGGAGCTGCTGCTGCAGAGGGGCAGGTTCATCATAGGTGCTGTCACCTGGAACTGCCCAATGACAAAAGGGGTCACACAGCCTCCATCAAAAAGATCATGAGGACAGGAGAAGGATAGAGTAGTGAGGCAGAGAAGGAAAAACACAGAAGGCCCCCAGGAAAAGCAGCTGAGGCATTTTCTCTCTGGATATACACTGCAGTATATTGCTATTGCTAATTGGCACCAGCCCTTTTGAGATTGGATAAATCCAAATACTGAGTGTGATAGAGGTTTGGGATCTAGCATCTTAAAATAAAACTGTTGATTTTTTAAAATGAAACCCCCTGTTATAAAAACAGACTTTTGCTTGCCCTGCTTCTGGGATAGCTGCTCACATACTGAACCTGAAAAACAGAAAAGGACTTGCATTTCATAAAAAAGTGCTAAATGGGAGATGAACATAACAGAACGTTGGTTTGCTCAAAACCCAGAGCACTCAAAAATGCAGCATGTCCTCTGCTTGCCTATCCTCCCTGTTTTGATATTTATACACTGCTATATTCCCTACTGGTTTCATTTTGCCAAATCTAAAAATGTCGGCATTGCAAAACTACCAATGATGCACTAGGGCACAAAAATGAATTGTTATTTTTTGTCTGCTCTGAAAAGACCATAAACTAAACTTGACTTTTTCTCCATATATTAAGCTCAGCTGCTGCTTCCCTTTCTGATTTAATCTGCAATAGGTGGATGTCATATCCTGAATACTTCTCCACCTGGATCTCCCTGTGGTTTCCATAAAAAGTCAGGCATTCATACAGGGGAAATGCAATATACACATAAATCCAGCATACCATTCTTTACAGAAGGCTGAATCCTTTATCATCCATCCCATGACAAAGCCTGAGTGGTTGCAGCAATGTTCCTTCACAGATTGCATCTCCAGAATATAAGCACCACAAACTTTGTGTTTTTTGGAATAAACACGACAGTTAAAATGTGAATATATTTCTGCAGACGCTGCAGTGTCACTGCAGTGAAGAACAAGCGGTGTTACTGATTCAGCTGAAATGCTTCTTGCAGAGCAAGCATCAAAGCAAGGCTGTTTTATCAGTTTACATACTTTGAGCTGAGAGTTTATTTCTTGTGTAATCCTCCCCAAGGCGCTCCGGTGGCTGAGCAGAACCCTTGCAGAAGCATGTGCTTCCTGCTCTGTAAATGTAATTTCTGCTCCCTTCCCTCTGTTTTGGGGCTGACTTCTGTGAGTTCTTTGCATGTGCTGTTTCTGAGAGAGATCGGTTTTATGAAGAAAACGTGGATTTGGATTTTTAAAGAATTGCCAGCTTTAGACAAAAATGGATTATTTTCTTTGAGATCAGCCTCATCTCACTGTGAAAGTGAGCTGAAACAAAGAGTGGAACAAAGAGTGATTTTTTTCCACGTGCAGGGATCACACCAGGACTGAAAGCTACTGCGTGCTGCTCAGCTGCAGGTCTGCAGCATTGCACTTGAGCCATCTCTTCCTCAGGCCCTCTGGCTGTGAGAGAGCCTTGGTAAAATCAATGAGCTGTGAGCAGTGTGAGATAGTTTGGTCTCTACCAGCCAGAACTGACCTTAGGTAATGCACTTTAATGTCTGGCTCCTGCAGCACCATATCCTTCTCCTTCTCTTCTGTTTTTGTGCTCTCCTCCTGGTATTAAGAGGAACATCTTATAAAGGTAATTTACACCCAGAATCAATAGTTAGGACTGCAAAAAGCAGCTTATTAGCTGTATATTTCCATTGATTCCAGAACAGGTAATCTTCCTTGTGTGAACTTCATGGGAGACCTACCAAGAAAAAGATTAAACTGTTTTAAGATATAGGTGAGTTGAGTTCATTGCTTTCAAGGGTGAAATACCTGTCTTGGGTGGAAAGCCCATTGCAGTTCCAGCAAAGCAGTTGTTTTGTGTTTAAAGGCTTTTCTCCCAGGAAATGATGCTGCCTAAGCTGAGAAATAGTGTGAGACCTGCTGTTACCTCGATTTCCTGCTTGTGTTGAAGTAGGACTTGTGTTTGATGGTTGGACTTGTTGATTTTAAAGGTCTTTCCCAACTTTAACAATCCTGAGAAGCCCAAGGATTCGGTTGCTGTGGGACTGGATCATCATCAGTCCTCTCTGGCTCTGCTGATGATGCACTCAGGAGGTGAGAAGGGTCCTCCATCGCCCTTCTTGGGCTGGGGTCTGTTTTCACCTCTCACGTTCTTGTCACCCCTACTGCCACCTGTGCTGTTTCTCTCCCAAATGAAGCTGCCAACATCAGCTTTCCTTGTGCTGGCCAAGCCCATGTGGCAGTTTTGAGGAGGGAGAACAGGCACAGCGGGTTTTTTTTTTTGGGACACTTTTTTCCTAAGCAGAGGAATTTGTAAAATTGCTGCTAACAAGTTAGCTCATTCATAGCTGCTGCCAGAAATGATTGCCTTCTGTCAAGGCAATGCCTTAGTGAAAAGGAGCTGTGATTGAGTAAAGCAGGGAGTTGTCAGTTCTCTTTCAGATACAGTGGATTCTTTTTTTGCCTAGAAGTCTGTTGTCTTCAACCATTTCTCTCAGAGGAGTAGTCAGTCTTTATCCAGGTTGGACTCTGTTATTTTCAGTAATTAACAACACTTCTGCAGTGCTGTTTCTCTGTTGTGGCTTCTACTGACCAAATGCCAAAGGTTATTTTCTGAGCTGTTGTCAATCGTTGACATTTCAGCTCCTGTATTGTTACTGAGACCTTTTGAGAATTATTTTGTAAATGTATTTCCCAACATCACACTAATGGTATATTTACTTCTTGAGATGTAAGACAGTACGTTAGTCCACAGAAGAAAACATCCCAAGACTGAAACATGATTCCTGGAACTAAATAGCCATGCTACTTTTGTGCTTATAATTTAAATCAAATGAAGTTATGGACGAGTGACAGGATGTCTCTTGTTTCAGCGAAAACTCATTTTGTGTTTTTTTTCGCATTCAGCATAGAAAGACAAGGATTAATTTTGTTGAAGAGTTTCCTGTTTCATGTACTTAACATACTTGTGGAAAAACAAATTATCTAGGGGGGTGGGTTTTGGTATTAATTCCATTTTCCTGTCTTTGGTTCCACCCAATATCTCTGGAGCATCAGGAGATATGTCATGACTGCAGGGAGGATGGTTCATGACTGTTTCTGGTTACAATCACGTCCAGGAATCCAAACAATATTACAGGACATGCTGGAGCACAGATTATTTGCAACAAGGGCACATTGACCCAAACTTCATTTTTTGTTACTGCTTTTATTTTTTTGTGGGCATTTTTAGGTGTGACCTTGGCTATAAAATGCTGCTAGTTCATTCTCCCTCTGGTTTGTGGCTTCCCTCCTGAGACTTGCACTGAGGGTCATAATTACATCGGCTCTGTGAATCAGTCTCCTTTTCCAGGGTCCTGTGTCCTCTGTCCATGAGGTATCAGCTGAAGTTCCATGGAAGCATCTTGTGCAACGGGTAACCCTGACTCTAAATTCTGCTGCTATTCACCTACACCTGTTGGGGAAGAGGACCTGGGGGGCTCCAGGGCAAAATCATTCCAGAAACTCATCCTGGTAGTCTCCTTACTGCCTTGGAAGAGCCCTGGTGAAGCTGTGAGAGGAGTGCGACTCATTGTGCCTTACATCTTTCTAACACTGGGTTTAGACTGATGAAGAACTGTTCTTCAAGGCAGATAAAGGCAGATATCCTGAAAAAAGGCTTTTCAGCCAGAGCCAAAAAGAATTAGTCTTCCCAACCAGACTGAAGTTCTTGTTGCCCCAAATTTGCTGTTGCAACAGTTCCATCTATTACTCTGCCTTTGGGATGACAAATGGCAATCAAATTGTAATGGCTACTTTAAATAATTCCATTTTAATTTGGTAAACACAATGTATGTAACTCTACCCAAGACTATACTTGATGGGATACAATCTAGGAATTCACTATTTAGATACCATAATGCATTGACATCTTTGTTCTTATCCTTTTTTACTTAAGCAGGAGCATTAGAAGAGCTCAGTTCTTAAAAAAAATATGTATCTATGGCTCTTTGTGTTATTGAGATAGAAGAGTTAGAGGAGTTCTTCAGTTTAAAAGAAGTTGTGGAATTCTTGGCTGTTCTGAGGGATCTGAAGCTGGGTTCTGCTCTAGTTCTCTCCTTTCTGGTGCGTTGCCTTAGAAGTAGAGGCAGAACAGCCAGCCACTGGGGGAGAGGGAAATCTGCTGTCACTGCAGCCAACTCTGAGAGACTCTGGGTCCTCCTACAACCTCTTACTGGGTCCTGAAGTTGGTTTATACTTCTGAACAGACATATCCAGCTATGTTGCAAGAAGTGAATGGCTCTTCACCCTTAACAGTCTGCACAGATAAAGACTGTTTGCTGCCAGAAAACCTGTTTTTCAGAGTAATGAAATAATGCCACCAGGATTGGTGTTAAAGGCTCGCTTTTCCTAAACAGGATTCATCCCAGCAGAGCGTGGTGCACAGTAGTCAACAGCTCTAACACTGCTGCAGCAGAATAACCATTCATCTGAGGTACTTCCTGGCCTGTGAGTACTGCTGAGACTTTTTTTTTTTCATAGCCTCTAGGAATGGCTTTTAGATGGAATCATTAGATGTGGTGCAAGTAAGTTAATTGTAAAATTTTAGGAACATGTGTGCATGCTATACTCTGGTTGGGAAAGGGATACAATCCTTATTATTGCATGGGGAGCTGAAATCCTCCTAAATGTGCCTTGCATATGTTTTTAAGAGAATTAAATTGCAGGACTGGATTATCCCAATGAGAATATGTCTCTGCTCAGAAAACAAATCGGGGTGTAATGTTACACACACTGTAGGTCTTGAGTATGTTGAGTTTGTGCCTCTTGTGACAAGCCCATTCAGTTATGGGCAGCTTTCTGCATAAATCTCACTACATGTGCCACCAGAGCCACATGCTTCCGTGGCTGCAGTTGCTCGGTTGTGCTGATATAAATTTAACCAGGATTTTCTCATGAAAAAGAAAATGTGTGTGGTTCTAATCAAATTCCACCTTGTTTTGTACTCCCGTTCAGCTCTAGTGATTTCTGCAAAGATAGGACTAACATCAGCTTTGGCTTTGCTACGTGGTTTTGCAGGAAGTTTCAGCAGAGCAAGACTTGCCATTACGCACTGCAGAACTTCTGTCACTGTTAAAAGTTGTGTTCACGAAGGGAAAGGCATTCTGTTAGAAGCTGGTTGTGTTTCTGCTGATTGTTTTTGTTTTCCGTGATGTTCAGAGCAGCGCAGTTCACAGAATTAACTGTCCGCCTTTAATGGAATGTGAATGTGAAGCTGCTGAAAGCAGCTGAAGGACCAGGGTGGCTGGGAAATCTGCAGCCTGTTGGCTGCACTAACAGTGCTGAGAAACATCTGCCCTGCCACTCTCTCAATTCTGCTGGTTCCGCTTCATTATTTAGAGCAGAGAGAACACTTGAGTCTGTTTTTTTCCTCCTTGGAGAGTGGATGCAGTAACATTTTTCCTGGTGATTTGTGCAGATAAGGTAGTGATTCCAAGTGTGTTTTGTGATGCAAGAATTGCTTTTGGAGACTTTCAGATGATTAAGTGAAGAACACAAAATTGTCTTGCTGTTTCATCAATCAGTGTAAAATGCTGCCTGTGATTAACATCTCCATTAAAAGTAATCTCTTGAACTGCTCCAAAAAAAAAAATTGTTTCAAGTGTGATATATCAGTACATTAAAAATAAATACTGAGAAGTGCAATGTAGTGCCACAGTCAGTTTGCAGGTTTGAAGGTTACAGTGTAGATCAGGCTGGTGCTGAACACCAGAACTACTCTTTTTCTGTAAAGAAGCAAGTGTGTAGAAAATTATATGGCTTTCTCGTTATAACAAGATCCTATATTTGTAGATTTTGTGCAGTGGAAATTAACACTATTTGTGAGACTGAAACACAGTGATGAATAATGAAATGCATACATCTGAAAGCAGCATGACATTCCATAATAATTTATTAAATGTTTCCAATAAACCTTATACAGATGCATAACATCCATTAGAGGGCAGGAGCTTCAGGGTTTTTATTCCCAGGATGGGCACTTGGCTTCTTTTTGCTTGGAATAAATGTTCTGAATCTCCCATTGTGTTATTGGCTCATGGGGTCACTTTCTTCCCTGGCACTAGTGTTGTAAAGACCACTTCATGTCAGTCTGTAGAGTTAATTAAGGAACAAAGGTACGACAGAAGACAGGAGTCGGGTACAAACAAGTGTTTATACGTTGTATATTTGAACCACAAGCACCAGATAGGGCTCTTCAGACAATAAACTGTGCTGAAGTCTCATCAATCACACAACTTTGCACGTCCCCCAGACTGGCACTTGGAGGTCAGCCTGTATTGCTCCAGGAAAGCACTGACCTGACCAGGTTACAAATGCAATCTGCTCAAAGTGAGCCATGTGACAAGAAACATGGCCGTGGTTAGAAATGACAGCATAAAAAGAAAACTTTGTACTCAGTTTCTCTGGTTTCATCTTTAAGAACAATCAGCTGTGGGTTCTCTGCTGGTGTGCTTTCCTTCACAGCAGCAGCTGCCCTGTGTTGATGTGCTCCAGTTGGAGGATGTGACCAGTAGTTATTTTCTGGAGTTTTGGATGAGGAAACTCTTAGGGCCATCGCATCTTCCCATTAAATATAAAGTACCACTCTCCTGAGCGACTCCTCTGAAATCACCCGTGTCCTAGGCTGGTTCTTCAACAACTGAACAACCTCTTCATACGCTGGTTACATATATTGGAGCATTCTTAATGGACAAAATGCTGATAGTTTGGAAAATTTAGCACAGGATGGCAAAATAAATAGTGGGTCTAGTTGTTCTGAGCATCATGACAACAGTTGGTCTCATCTGAAGGCCTAGTTCAGAGCCTGATGGCACCAACAATGTGATATCATAAATGGACCTCCAACTTTGCTTATTGCTGCATAAATAATGTGCTGAATGTCAGCTGAATGAGGAGCTGTGTCATCCCTTGGATTTGTTGATCTAATCCAGCAGGAGGTTTGTTTTACAGGGAAAACGCAGGTGAGGTTTTGTGCCACTGACTTGGATAATTGAATGTTGGAGGGAACATTGCTCGCTGGAGTGTCCCCCTGAGGTGTCAATGAGAGAAAACACAGCGTATTTCATACGAAAAAACTATGGTGGCAAATAACCATGGAAACAGTCTTATTTGAGCCTGCCAGGTGGTGCAAACAGGCTCTGTTCCCCATCTTGAACTATCACAGCCCCTGTGTGGTGTGAGGAAAGCAGGGACCAGGCAGCAGGACACCTGTGGGGTGTGAAGGAGCTCAGTTCTGGGAAGCAAAGGAAGTGCTCTATGGCACTGCTGTTCCTTCTGCATCCAGGCTGTAGAATGGGCCATGCCCAGAGGGTCAAGGCTGTTTTTCCAGCATCAGAGAGAGGGGGTGTGATTGCATCACTCAGGGATCTTCAGTACTATCCATCCTTGCAAGGATGGCTTATCCAAAACCTATGGGAGCAAGCGCTAGAGGGGAAAGGAAACCAATTTGAATGTCCTGGGCATTATTAAAGGAGTAAAAGGGACTCCATTCCTCATTTGCCTGGTCCTGTTAATAAAATGTATTATCAAGAAACATGAGGATCTCCTAACCCATTCACTGGCAAAAGAGCTCTCATTAAAGCTGCAATCAATTATAGAAATGCCAAGGATGTTGAAAATTAATTTCACTGGCGGTTCACCTTCAAACTTTTTTCTTTGCCCTGAAGGAGAATGGATCAGAGAAGAGTTGGGTAATAACTTTATAGAAAAGAAACAATTACAAACTAAATAATTAAGGTACAGCTCTCCTCAGATATAGGGCCTCTGACCAGTTCAATGAGAAGAACACATTGATTGAAGATTGAAGGTGTGCCACTCATGAAGCCATCAGGAGAGCTGAAGAACAGGAGAATACTTCAGAAGATGGACACCAAAGATGCATGGAAATGTCTTCAGGAAGATACATAATTTAGGAACAGAAAGCCTAATGGGATTTGTTAGAGACCCACCCAAGTTTTAGGCAAGCCACCAAGAGCAGGCACTGGTGAGGTAACTTAAGATGCCACCACTGGGGTATGAAATATCTACCAAGAGGAAGAGTTCTGCCGCTCACCCAAGCTCTTTTCTAAGCATCAGATTTAGTGAAATTGAGTTCTGGTTTCTTGTTTTCCAGGTTACAGGAGCTAAACATTTTTGTTTGAGTATGGGAAGAAGAACAGTATTCGTTCCAGGCTCTATTTTCTCCCCTGCCAGGCATCCATGCACGCATTTCCTCCTGCATTCAGTACGTGAAGGCTTTGGAAAGCTTTCTCCTGATGTCCACAGAGTCTTTGGGCTTCTCGGTAATTTAAGAGCTTGTCTTGTGCAAGGCACTTCAGCCTGTGCAACATTAAGCCAATGACTCCAGCTCAAGTAGAAATGTCCCATTGCATTGGTTCCAAACATTGGGAGAGGTTAACTTCAAAGTCCTTAAAAGAGCAAATTTATAAATAGCTGGACCTGGGAAAGGTCTACAGGGACAGATGGGGAAAAAGCATTTAACAAGAGAGCTGTTAAAGTAAGATCTCAATTTCTCTGTTTAGAATAAGCCAAAATTTCAAGAGGGAATTGACCTTGAATTGGTTTGGATTAGATTTTATTTCTGATTAATCTGTTCCTTAATATATATGTCCAGAAAAAATATGCAGTTCTGTTTAAATCTTTTGAGTGATACTAGAAAATAAACATTTCAATTTGATTTGAAGGAGTTAAACAATGTGGTCACACTTGAAGACACTATATTAAAGTGCTGACAGATGTCCAGGTCCACTTTCCTCCATAATTAAAGCCCTGCTTGAATAAAACCTGAAAGGTTGTTGCCAGATCTCTTCTTTCAGCCTTCTTTCATTACATTTGAGGTTCAGGTTTTGTATAAACCTTGGCAGAAACTTGAGAACCACAGTGAAATCCAGGCTATATTTGACAAATAGAAATTAGCATATCTGGGCACTTGTGGCTGAGTGAATTTTTGAGTTTTATGACTCTTTGCAATGGAGATTTCAGTCATCAGTTGTGGTGCTCTTTGGAAATTAGTTTGTCTCTCTTTTTGTCCCCAGAATTAGGATGTTTGCAATCTAAAATTCAAATCTTTTTATTTCTGTTGCAATATTGTACCTAAAGCTTTTAACACAAATATTTTACTTCTCATTCATTTGTTTTTCACTCAAAAGTGGGAACTTTTTTGCTGTATTTGCTTTAAAGCAATGCTTTTGAAATAAAACTTTGATTATTTTGTAATGGATGCTCGTTCTAACAGCATGGTCAAGCCAATATGCTTTGTTCATGCCCACACTTCACAAGGCCCCACGCAGAAATCTATCTCCTCTTCTGTAGCTAGAATCTATCACACCTTTTCTGCTGTACGGCTTCGTAGCAAGATCTTATCAGCCAAAGCTGTGCTCTTCTATGCCTATTATCTTCCACAAAATCCCTGGCTGAGATTTATTGATCTTTGACTCCTGTTCCAGCTCCATCAGGAGCAGGGCTTCTGTTCATTTGGAGTGGAAGAGATGTCTGGGAGCTGCTCCTAAGCAGTTGCAATGCTGTGTGTTAAATTAGCTGCTCCATCCTAAGTTTTTGCACTGAGTGAAAGGTATTTGCAACGCTTCTCTCTGCGAGTGGGGATTAGGTACCACACATGCTCTGTTCCTTGGGGAATGCAGATGACATGGCATCTTTGGAAGGCAAGGTAATAATCTCTGAAGTCAGGTAGAAAGCTTGTTTTATCTGCTGAACAGAAGGGTGTCTCAATTACTTTGTTACTGTTAAATACCCCAAGGACAAGAAACACAGGCAGAGTAGGGAAAGCAGCTGAGAACAAGTCTAGCCTTTTCCACTGATCTGAAAAAAACCTTCAGGTATTTGTGATCAGTCTGAGAGCACACAATTCTAACAATATTGCTGGGATGGAGTGGGGGTCCTTGCTGTGATACTGCACCAAATCACTGTGGGGTATCTGCAGCATGTGATTATCTCGGTGTCAGCTTTTATTACCACTGCAGAGTCTCTGCTCTTCTGAGATGAAATTTTCCCTTCGCTGTCTCAAAAGTCTTAAGCACGAAGGAGGCTGGGTTGAACACTTTATCCTGAGGTGAACTGTGCTCTTAGGAAACGCCCTGTAATTGTACCCAGCCCACGCTGGCTTTTGTCCTATTGCAGTGATGTGTGTCTATGTTTCAGGGTAGCTGGGGGCTGTAAGATCTGTAAAAGTTGGTAATTCGACACTTACATGGGGGGGAAATGCAATTATTTAGCAGTTTTGAGAATATGATTTGCTTGCTGTCAGATATTCATCTGCTACCTTTGAAAGAGAACTATTTCTGCTAGAAATTGTTGAGCTATATAGTTATTTTAATGCTTGCTTATTCTTAGTACTTTTAAAGAGAAGAGACATACTCTTTTCTTACTTTTCATTGAGTAAAACCTTACTTCTAATTGTGGAAGAGTGGTTAAATAGTGAACAGGTTGGGGCTACTCCCTTGCAATATCACCCTGATGGCTGAATATCTACAAGACTACGCATTTTCTGAAAATTGATCCACAGGCATCCTAATAAATGAGGCTGTATCTAAAAACCTCTGATTCATGACTATAAAGGGAACAAACCCAACTGCCAGTCAATAGACATAGAAAGGAAATATTGACAAAAGCAGGGTGCTAAGTAGAAGCAAATTTCAGAATTTGTCCTGTAGAGAAATGTGGATGCTCATGTGAGGGAAAGGAGTTTCCACCTCGATGAGGTTGATGGCATGTGGGGGGGACACATGCCTTGGAAAAAGATCAGTGCAGACATCTGGAACCCAGAAATGGGATCCAAACTGGGGAAAGATCTGAGTCTGAATGAATTCTGATACTTCAGTATTTGGGGTTATGGACTGGCGCTGGTAGGGAGAACCTGCAGGCATTTATGCAAGAAGCTGTTTTGCTGAACAATTAAATAAAAACTCAGTGTTTATTCCTAACATACTTTAGTTAGACTTTATCTCACACTGTTATTTTGGAAATACTTTAATGCTAAACCATGCTTTAAGTTGTTTTAAACTTAAAAACACAACACCCCCAAAAATACTTGATGGCAGTGCATTACCTAAATTTACTCTTGTGTGGAGCATTTTAAATTTGCTTTATTGCAGCTTCACTACAGTTTTATTTTTAGTTAGTTCCTAGTGAGAATGAATAAATAGAAGGCCATATCCAAGATTTCTACATAGGTTATCTTAGTCATAATTTTTTTCTTTGCTGCTTGTAATAACTCCTAAGTAATGCTGTAGGTACTACAGAAAATAAATAGCGTATGTTTAATTTTAGAGGAATTATGTAAATATGGCAAAATAAATAGGAAGCAGCAGGGGGGAAAAAGGTTGCTGATTCAGATGTTGAAGGCAGGGTGGGTGAGATACTCTGGGTCTGAGCAGGGAGGCAAAGCCCTACAGCTTACCTCGAACAGGGTTTGTAGAGCATGACTTTAAACCATTTTTTGGACCTAGATTGTCCAGGCAGAAACCAGGCTGAGCCTAATTTCCTGCCCTGGAGGAATGCTGAGCTGCTGTAGGGCATCCTGCAGGCTGTTCTGGTAATCCTGCTTTCTGAGAGGAGCAAACGTTTTGCAGACATGCCAAACTTAGCTATGTAAATCTCCTCTCAGGAAAGTGAACACCCACAGCAACCACGTATTTAAATTCCCAATCTGAAACCTCAGATACCGCTCAATTTTTTTTCTTTCATTTTAATTCAGGCAATGATCATGCTGCAAATGGAAGCTATTAAATATTTGCACAACAGGAGCATCTAAGAGTGAAGTTTCTTCTGTTCTGTCCCAGCTGCAGACTAAAAGCCAGCCCTTACTGAAAGAGTATTTTCTAGGCTCTAGAGGTGGGTGAAGGAAATCATGCAAAGGGTTGAACAACCCTGTCTGTGGAGTCTCTAGAGAAAGGATTGGGAAGCTGGAGAGCCTTACTGGCTTTAAAATGATCATCTTTCACTGCATGGACCTCCTGACGTGTGTGGAGTAGTATCAGCTTGAAATGCAGTGTCAGAATTATCCAGGCTTTCTCTTTTTCTGTGCACTGCTTTTGTGTCATTTGTATATCGTATTTTTGCTTGGCACCATGTGGTTTTTATACTGCTGCAAATGCTTTGTGGATGTCTGTTCTCAGTGCTTCTTTTGACTTTTATTTTTTTTAATTAACTTACATCTGCATGGCAAAGCTCCATTTTTGAGGTCAAACCGATTCTACTGGTCACTTTATGGGAATTCATGAAAAAGAGTCTGTTGTAAGTCGAACAAAGAATTTGTTCCCTGGTACTGTGACTGTGTTCTTGTTCAAAAACTTTTGCAACTTTCTTGACGACACTGGTCTGAATTTTCTTTGCAGATGAGTCAGGGCTTTGCTATAAAACTTGTGCAGATCTAATTGGACAAACTGCTCTTCTGGAATAAACTGGAGTCACTTGGCCTTTGGGGGTTTATGCTGGGAAAATGATTTATATTTTTGTTTGTAGGGCTTCACATTAGAGTGAGAGCTGAACTTTGGTAGATGTGGAAAGAGCTTTTTGAATGTTCTACTGTGTGTTACAGTACTGCAGTGCGAAGTTACTCACATGTTCTGTAAGAAAGGAAAGAAAGGGGCTTTTGCATAGTGGGATTCATTGTCTTTTATAAACCCATGTGCTGAAAATTTCTCTCTCTGCAGTGGCTGACTGGAGCAGGGGCACAGATTGCCATTTCACACTAAAAGACTTGCATTTAGATGGCTGAAGGTGGGGGGATTCCACTCTACCTCTGCTGCTTCTGTGTGGAAGAAGAATTTCAATTGCAAAGGAAGAGTGATGCTCAACAGGATGAAGAAGGGTAGCATTAGGGCCTAGGGTATATGCTGGACTGATTATTGAAAGCCACAGGGATAAAATTCTGGTGATTTTATTACAACAATGTTCTCCTTTTAAGACTGACTGACTTCAGCTGAGCCTGTGGCGGTCACCTTCCAGCTCGAAGATGTCTGTGGAAGGGAAATGATGCTCTGAAGTGGAGGGAAAAGATTGTTACCTTGAATAAATGTGCAATAAGTGGGACTAGGAGTGCCCCACAACTGGCTCCTGACTTTCATGTGTGCAGCAGACAGTGGAAGCTGAGCCAAGGTTTGCTCGGGGCAGGCACACGTTTGAGAGGTAAACCAGGATTTAACAATGATGAAGATTGAACACCAGTGCCCCTCACTTTCTTCTGTCACAGCATGATGAAGTCTACACATAGTCTGCTTTTTCAGTGATTTAAAATCAGCGTCCTCCACCTCCCCTCCCTCCTCTCTGCTGTCAGCACTGGCATTTTCCAGATCCCTTCCAAGGACTTCACTTGCATTCTGAGCCTGAGCAGTCCTGGCTCTTGAGCTTGCTTTGGATGGAGATGCTGTACAGTAGTCTGTTTTATTTACAGGAATGTGTCTGAAATGAGAAATGCCCTCTAGTATTTCCCTCAAAGAACAGTCCAGCTGTTGATGTGTCCTGTTCCTTGGGACACCCACAGACAGGGTATATGGATTTTTCACTGCCTTAAATGAGAAATATTCCTGTGAATGTAAATTTCTGTCTGAAGTTCTTAGGTATATTGGGATCTGTGGTCATTTTGTGTGGTTTGGAGTGCTGCTCTGCTCTTTGCCCTCTGGAAGAGGGGGTTGTGATTCACAGTGGCTCTCTGTGAGAAATGGTCGTGTGTGATTTATAATGGTATGCAGCACACAACAGCTATTTCCCAAGTGTTCATTTAAGGCAAAAACCCTAGAAGTGCAGGGGGATGCTCACACTGCCTGATAGGTTCAACACAGTCTCCATCATGCCCAAAATAATCTGTGGGTACTGGTGGGAAGATCTGGAAGAGAGATGTGGCTTTTTACTGTAAAAATAGACAGAGGCACACCCCATAAGGAGCCCAAGAATCCTTGGGGAAAGCTCCAACCCTTTATGCACCCTCCTGAAAGGGCTGAGCAGGCTGTTGGGCTTCCCCTACCTCGCCCTTCCTAACTGAGGGGAGTGGGGGAGTGCCTGTGAAATTCAGACCTGGATCACAGCACCTGTGCCCTGAGCTGTGGGTTTGACCCAGCTTTGCCTGTGGAAGCTGCAGCTCTCGCTCAGGTCAGTCAAAAACAGGGGAGGAACTGGCCCATAACAATGCTTGAGCACTCTGAATTCATTACATACTGTGACTTCAGAATGCTTTTGGATAAAACCAGGTGTTTTCTTAAATCCACGAGTGGTCTTGGGTTAGCTTTGCGTTCTGACTGCCAGATCAAATGGTTTGAGGCCGCTGGACACTGCTTGGGTGTGGGAAGAGCTGTTGCACACCGACATCTTGGTGTTGCTCAGTAGTTTCCTTCATCCTGCATTTCTGATAAGATCTCTTTTCACTTAATCCCCTTCCCTTGGTGTGTGAGCTGGTGTCAGAACAAAAATCTATAGGTGCCCTTTACTATGTCTCCTTCCTGTGAGCTCAGTTGGTGCTAATGCCTTGTCTGAGAGAAACAGACCCCTCGGGGTGAATAAATACCTCTTTAATACAGGGAAAAAACACTTTACTCTCCCTGATGCCAAAGGGCTGTGCTTGCAACAGCAGCAGGCAGTCCCTGCCTGATTCTCTGCCAGCACCTCCTTAGCCTAGGGTTTCCTAGAGGGAAGATTTTGGCATCAGTGATATATTACTTGCAAAAATAAGGAATTGTAGCCTTTACTGACTAGGCCTAGCAAGCTTCTCTTGTTAAGAATATTTCATTAAAACTTTATCCCTGTGTGTGCTGCAAACTGCTCTTGTCGTAACAGTGTCCAGATGTGTATTTAAAGTTGTCTGTATCCATTGGTTTTGATAACCTCCTTTGGCAACTTACCCTCTGTGCTGAACACTGTATTCATTATCATGAGAAGTTCTGCTTGAGTGCCTGGGTCTCTTCTGGTGTGGTTTTTCCTTTGTTTTGTGTTGTTTTTTTCTGTTTTTAGTGAGAGGCTCAATAAACTCAAACTTATTCCATGTTGGTGAAGGCTTTAGAGTTACAGTTCTCTGGTTGGAGACCAAATAAGTCAAAACAAACCCCATCATTTTGCCTTATCTCACTGGTGAAACCCTGTCTGCAGGAGCTGAATTCATCCTCTCGTTTCTGCTGATTTAGCTGTTCATTATTCCCCCTGCCTTTTCCATTCAACGCATCCCAGCCTCCCAGCACTGCACAGCTCTTCTTTCCCATGCTTTGATTGAAACTTCCTCCCATTTCAGCTGTGCTTTACCAAGAGCACTTTGTCCTGGGCAGTAAAGCACAGACGCAGCTCCTCGGTGCTGCCCTGTAAAGCCCATGCTGGGAATTCTTGTTCCTGCACAATGCCAGCCTTCCCAAGGAAGGCAGTGGGAATGGCACGCACACGTCATCCGTGCCCTGGCAGGCAGTGCCATCGCTGGGGCTGGGATGATGGCCTTTGTTCTTGTGCCCTCTGGACCTATTTGAATTCATACATTCACTGGGAAATTGTGTAAGGACTCCATGAGAGCTATAATTAATAACGCTTCTCAGGAGGAGGTTCCGGGGGGGCCAATGTTCTTTCCGATTTGGGAAGTTTGCATCTTGTCTTTTTTTGCTTGCAAATACTTTGCATCAGTCTTGCATTTTGGGGTTTTTTTTTAGAAGGCATATTTTGAATTTTCAGCAGGATTTTTTTTTATGATACTCTAGAGTCACAGGCACAGATAAAGTAAACGTTGAATCTTCAGTTTTTAAGTTATCAGCAACCTTTGCTATCTTATTTTCCTTTTCTCCCTAATGATGTACAAATCCATAAAAAGGGCTTTTCCTGATTTTTCATTTATAATTTTTCACCAGTGGTTGCTACTGCTTTTGACCACTTGCTTCATCCTGTATGTGAGACTGTTTTCTGCTGGGGTATTGGTTTGAATGACCTGGATGCTGACATCCCTCTGGTACTGGCAGAGCTGCACTTACAACCACAATCTGTCCCAGTAATGACACGTATCAGTTCCAGGGGAGTCCTTAAATTGGGCAAAAAAATTTGCATCTTCCTGTCACCTCATATCTGTGGTTTGCAGCTGTGCCAAGGGGAGCTAAGTTCAGCAAAACCACATGCTTTACTTCATCCTTGTGTGTTTGCAGAAGTAGTTTCTGGGTGTTCTTATGTTCTACTCTGCTTCTCTGATTAAGTCTTCCTCTTGAAAATCTATTTATGATGCAAGTGATACCCTCTTGCATGTGTTCCTGAATATTTTTCCATCATTAATTTTCAGTTTTATCCAATACCAGTCCTATTGCTGAAAATTCAATGCCTAGAGATGTAAAATAAGTGAATGTGAGCGTTTCAATAATGACTTACAGCATGAATCCTTGAATTCACTTTTTTTTTTATCTTCCCTGGCAAGAAAAGATGACATTAAGTAGGAGTAGAATTAAGGAGTTACGGTTCTGAATTGCTTGATGCATGGAAGATAAGCATTTCAGAACTTCCCAGATTTCATTATTCTCCAGTCTATCATTTGTCATTTCAAATGGATCAGCATCCTGTCAATGATGCAGTTTTGCTCTATTATCACAAGAACATCGTGAGTCAATGTGAGTTCAAGCAGATTAGTAACACTTCGGTCATGTCAGCAGCCAGAAACAGCAAGTGCTGCCTGTGTCAGTCTGAGGCTTGGCTGAAGACCCGCTCAGGGCTGCCTGCTCCAGCCTCTTGCTTCCTGAAATCCAGACTGACCCTTTCCATGGCTACTTGAAGTGCTACCAATGTCCAAAATTGACCAAAGTACTGATTCCTATCAAGTTTTTGTCATCACCAGGAAAGAACTGTTTTGTTACCCATGGAAAGACCACAAGTTAAAGAATGGATTAGCCTCAGTTGTGGTCTTGCTTTGCTATGTGAAGCAGCTTTCTTGTTTCTTGTAGTTTTATTTCCAAAGGCAGTGAAATCAAAAGTGGGTTTAAAAAAAAATAAATAAAAATAGCACTTTCATTTTCTGATGATTACAGTATAACCATTGCATAATACTCTGAAATTTCCCCTGGAGTAAATGGTGCTGTTGCTGTGAGGCAGATGTGTCTCATCCTCTGGAGTGGACCTTCAAGTACCCAGGGACAGGAGAGGCCAAATAACCTCAAACAGTAGGGAGGAGGAAAACTGGGAAGGGAAATCCTTGGGCTGCCCATGCTAATGGCATCTCTCTTCTGCATGCCTTGCAAAATGGTAAATTCTGTGCATCCTTTTTTCTAAATGACAAAAGAATCTGACCCTTTAATCCTCTTTCTCTAATTACCTTACATCTGTACCTTTCTTGATTTCAGTCTTAATGCAGCAAAGCTTTTTAAGCATGTTAAATACTTTTCCTTAACGAGATCCTTGGGTTCTGATTCAAACACTCCCAGAGGCTTTTCTTTGCTGGTTTGGACTGTGTTTCTACATTTCCAGACAAAAGCAAAACATGGTAAAATTTCTGCCTCCTTGGCATGACTCACAGAAACGTCTTATCAGTGTTTGAAAGAATTTTGGCTCTTTTTCTCCAAGCAGTGGCAATAAAGCTGGTCTGATCTGTAGGTACAGCCAGGACAGACCTTTCCGTGGGGCTCAGGAGCTGCTGCTCACACTGCTGAGAGCACTCCAAGAAAAGCACAGACATGAAGCTGTGTCCCACTGCCCACCCTGACTGCTGAGAGCTCTCCCCATCCTGCTGCCTGTGAACTGGCAGCACCTTTCATGTGCAGCCAGCTCCCTTTCCTCCTCTTCTGAGGCAAAGGACTCGGATTCTGACTGCGTGCTTTAGTTTCCATGCCGCTTCAAAGCTACTGCAGGAAGTTGATTTGCTGTTTTGCCACCCAAAGTTTGGTTCCTAGCATCCTCCTGTGACTGCACCAGCAAATGGCAGCCCCTCTCCTGTTCTGCAGTGCCTCCCCTTTTATTTGATGCCAGGCTGGGTTCTCATAGACTCGGTGTGGTGCAGTTTTCACTGCTGGCAGCTGACAAACACATTTAGCCTGTTCTGCCCCTGGGTATGACCTTCCCATGCCTCTGCCCTTCCTCACCATCTCTTTCCCTGGTCTCCTGCTCCAGCTACTTTGCTCCTAAGACTCTCCTAAGACCTGTCCACACTCCAGAAAAGAACCCCAGACAGGATACACAGGACTCCTGGCACTTGCAAACAGCTCCTGTGTTGCCTCTGCCACTAAGGAACATTTCCCCCACCTCCATCTCTGTGTTCTCTACTGAGGCTGCAGGGCAGAGATCCCTTCTCTCTTTTCAGAGATGGTTGTGGCTTTGGCTGAGCCCTGCAGCATTCCGCATAATACAGAGTAATGTTTGCTCTAATTTAGTTAATTATTAGTATTCTCTTGGTGTGATGCAGTCTGTGCACAAGATTTGTTGTTCCTATTGCCAAACAAGCTGGTGCTACTGAAGAGCAGCTCCATGGCTGTCAAGAGGGGTAGTTCAGGCAATGCTGAAGAGTGTGTCATGATGTGCAGCATATCCCTTCTACGGTAAAGCTGGATAATTTATACACCTATAGAACCCCCTCTATGAGAGTCTGTGTGCTTTTAAAGGGTGCTTTATGATTCTGCTCAGGTTTTATAGAATTGTATGGGTGTTGTCCAGGTTTAAAATTTTATTGGTCATCTTCATTGTGACAGAAAATTGAGTTTCCCTTTTATTGGTGTATAATGGTGGCTGGTATATGTCACACCACTCACAGTAAAAAAAAAACCAAGAAAAACCCAAAAAACAACAAAACCCAAGTCTACTTTAAAGCAGGAGAGTCTGCTGTATTTCATATTTCCACTGCCCCAAGGAAATAGCTTAAAATTGCTTTACTGCTCTTGAAAGAAAAATGTTCTGGCTGGATTTGGAACTGAAGTGGACTGCTGTATCCCTATTTCACATTAAAGAAGCTAAACTGTAAGGAAGAGCTGCTTCTATGCTTATCACAAATCTGTGGCAGAGAGCCACAGGTTATGAAGTGCAAATGAATACAGAGAAAGTCACTCTCTAATAGAGAGTGTGGAACCAATTTCACCACCTCTGTCCAAAGAATGGCCAGTGGGCATACAAGATAAAGGACATCCTGAGATAATTGATGCAGGCGAAGAGAGCACCTGGAGTGCCAGTGGCATGGAAGTCACGTCCCACATCTGAGAGACACGGTACATACCCAGATTTGCAGGCAGCAGCTCCAGAAGGCAATTCTTATTTTCCCCCTCATGTTCAGATTCTGTTGTTCACATTGGATCCCTTTTTAGCTTGTGCTGAAGTTGAGAGTAAAGTCCTGGCTGAAGGCCATGGGGCAGGTTTCATCCTTTACCTCCCCAGCCATTGGCCTCTGGGGTTGAAAGGAAGGGGTGGCTTCATCCCACTATTTCCCTCTCCTCTAGGATGCAGCAGGCACTCTGACAGCCAGGCAGGCTTGGGTTTTCCATGGCTTGGGTTTTCCATACCTTTATGGTATTTAACATATCAGCTCTTCATCTTAGCCAGAAATGTGAGGTGTTACTGTGATATTATCATAATCATCGCAGGTAAATGGGCAAAGGATTCTGGGCTCACTAGATGTTTTCTCTTGGGTTTGGCCACTGGCATCCCCTGCACAACATGTGTTCTGTTGCCATAATCTTGCCTGAGCACATTGCAAGTGCCCAGAGTTTACTTTTGGGATTCATCAAACACATCATTAAATTACTTCGGCAGGTTAATTGAAGGAGCTACACGAGTTCAGGCGTTAGGATGAGCTGAGTGCTAATCCCCTTGGTGTGCTCTGAAAGCTCCTCTCAAAATCAATAAGTATGCAGTTATTTTCCCCTTTTAAATAAATATTGCCACAAAGGGCCCTGTCCTTGCTGGTGTAGACAGTGCTTTTGGGCAGTTGTGTGAAGGTACCTTTTGGAGGAGGACATGGAAAGGCAAACCATAAACCCAAAGAAAACACTTTTATAGAGCGAGTCAGATTAAAATCAAGCAGGTTGTGGAGGAAATGATGCCTGGTTTAGTGTACTTTAATTAATCTATTTTAGGTTTGCATCACTAATTAATCTTTTTTATAGTTCACATTACTGCATGCAACTGCATATTTCCAATGTAATAGCTTGTCGTAACTGCTAACGTATCCTTGTAAAATAAATAAGTGGTCCTTTCTGCCTGCAGTAGCTCTCTGTGGATTTCCAACCTGCCAATGACTCCCCTGAAATGCAGAGTAGCTGTGGTGGGAGAGAGGAGCCCTCTGCATGATCCGAAATAACTTTTCAGAGCAGTTGACTGGAGCTTCTGGCTATTTGAAGGGTGGGATGTGATAACATCCCTGAGCAAAAGACTTTCTTTTGGGAATTTAAACTCTTTAAAATCACCCCTCTCTGATGACCAGGATTTGTGACAGAGGCAGTATCAGCTGACTGGAGCAGAGGATGTGTGATGGAGACACCATGATGAAAGTGGGAATGAACACGGAAATACCAGAACTGACTGTTCTCTTGGATGTTGCTATGATAAAATCCATCTCCCTGCAGTCAAGTGTTTGCACAGCCCTGGAAGAATCCAGGGCTGGACAAAGTGCTTTAAAGTTGATTCATTTGCTTTGAAAACAAAACCTTTGGAAGTCTTGTTTCAGTTGCAAACCCATTGGGTGTCTCTTCTTCCACTCCCAGCTGTGGTATCTGGTGTGAGGTGTGGGACCAGACTCAGTCTGTAAGCACTGCAATAATCTAACTCCCAAAAGGAAAGGCATTGATGAGAAGACATCACTTTAAACCTACTCTGCCTCCATGCTAGCAAATGAATGGCACTTTGGCTGGCAGATTGTTGGATTAAAACACTCTGACACCCAATATTTTATCAAGAGGGAAGGAATGAGATTGCTCAGTCTGGGTAATCTGTGAATGCAGAGGCTGTGTTTAATTGAGCAGTTGGAAAAAGAAGGCTTCCCTGTTTTTGACAGGGTCTTAAAGAAGCTTTGCAGATCCTAGGGAATCATTGATATCTGGCTGGAGAGAAGCTGAGAAAAATTAATTGCTGTTGTGTGAAGAGGGGCCCTTTCCCTGCCAGCGGTGTGCAGCATGCTGCCTCTGAGAAAGAGAGAGTGAAGAGGGAAACAAAGCATGTGGGTGAGATGCATGACAAATTAAACCTCTGGATAACCCCATGTCAGTAAATCACTTGCCTCAAACACCAGTACTTCATTCCTCAACTTGCCATGAAATCGTGTCAAAGCAGGGCTTCACATCCTGTGTATTTGAAGCTGAAGTTTCACTTAAATGCAGAAAATAGCAGATCTTGTGAAAACCCTGCAGGGCCATTCTGTACCACAGGGTCTACCTGAAAGTGGTGTTGGAGTCAAAACATCCCACATTTAAGGTGGAAGTGGAGAAATACCTATGTTGTGGTATTTGGGTACATGGAAATTTAGGCATCTTATCTTGAATCTCCGCAGAAAATCAAAGCAAATTCCATCCACAGGGCACAAGCCTCAGTTCTGTTCATTTGTGGCAAGCTGGGAGCTTTCTGTGCACTGCAAGGTCTCTTTCCAGACCCTCATGCATGAAAAAATTGTTTAATTGTAAAAAGCTCTCATTAGTTACTAAATAACCTAGATAACTTTTGCTGTACAGTGGCTAAGGGTAGCGCAGCATTCCCAATTAAATTATATATGTGCTGGAATTGGGCCAGAAAGAGCACTTTGGCCAATCTTTCCTCTGCCTCCCTGCGCTGTCCCCACTGCGCAGCCCCCAAAGAGCCCAGGCCAGATGCAGCCCATGTGTTTGGATAGATTTGCTCCTTTGCACTTCCTTTGGTAGGCAGGGCAGGAGTGGAGAGGATCTCTGTGTGTGTACATGCGTATTTTCAGGCACATGAAGGAATTTGCTGTCTTCGTTAAGGCTCTTTTATAATAGGACTTGAAACAAGATGATGAGCTCTCAAACAGGCTCAAAAATGCAAACAAATTGTTGTGCCTCTTGCATGTCTTTTTGTGGTCGTGGTTGCTCAGAAATCCTGTGTTTGAGGCAGTCCAACGTGGCTTCCAGCTGAAGCTGAGTTGTGGTGTAAGGCTGCTGCAGACTCCTGGGTGCTGCTGCACGGAAACACAGTTCCAGGTAATTGCCTGTGTTTCCTAAATGGTGTTAAATTTCAAATCCAGATGCAAATTCTGGTCATGCCCACTGTTCTTCAGGCTCTAACAGACCAACCAGCTCCAGCCAATTGTGGGCACACATGAAAGAAAATCACGCAAATAGCTGTGTAATTTATCACCTCTTGTATGAAATGTTGGTGTTTGGATGTGTTTGTGATGCAGGGATGCTGACAGGGGCTGGTAGGAAGGAAAAAGGATGAAATGAGCACAAATGACTGCATTCAAGGGTGGCCCAGTGTAGCCAAGGGGAGTTGGGCACATGGATGTCCCCACTGTGAGCTCAGGACAACTGTGCTTCAGCTTTGCTTCATTTCAGAGTGAAAGTTCTGCTGTAAACTGGATAAAGTAAACGTTGTGTTTTACCAGTAACATCCGTGAATCTGCAGGGATGAGGCAAATGAGGGAAAATGAGAATATAGAGGGCCCTCTCTTGACAGAGTTTGTCGATCAAAAGTAAGTAAGTGCAGCCTGTTTTGGAGCATTGCTTTTGTGTACCAGAGGCAAACCCCATCCCTGGGTGTCCGTGCCAGGCTGTAAGCTGAGAGCTCAGAGCTGCTCCTCCAGGGGGTACTGGGGCAGCCTCCCAGCAGCGCTAGCTGGTTGGGGCTGTGTCTGGAGAGCTCTGAGACTCCTGACCTTCAGCTCTGGGGTTTGATCTCCTCTCCACTGTGGGAGAAGCTTTGTCTGGTTTGTTTTACTCAGCACAGAAATGTGCACATCTCTTTTCTCCAGCCTGGGACTGTTCTCATCTTTAAGTCTTGCTGAACAAATGTGATATTGTTCACTAGCTGAACAATATCTGAGAGCTGAACTATAGCTGAGAGCTGTTTGTTAGTTAAGGGGGAAAAAAAATCTCTTTTTTCTCTTGTTAATTGTAGTAACAACTGGTTTTACACTATCTTGTTTAAAAAAAATCTAATAAATGTTTAACACTTTAACAAAGTTCAATACACGCTCCAGCAGCACTGCATCTGTGTTTCCTAAGCTCTTTTTTTAAGCTTGGCATACAAAGTACCATTTAAATACCATGGTGAAAAGGGCAAACATTCTATTTAATGCCTTTGAAATTATTCTGGAATTAAATCCTGGGCAATATATCTCAGTCGAGCAGTGTTGCATGTAGCCACATGCAGCTAATGAGCCATCACAGGTAATGCTTTAAATCCCCATGCATACAGTACACAGATTCTTTATTTCTGCTGTCATAACACAAATCATGAACCTTGATTCTAAATCAAACACAGGTAAAAGAAAAAAAGAAAAAAAAAATAAAACAAAAGGAAAAAGGAGGGAGTAGCTTTGTGGCTAATTGGAGAGAAATTTGAAACAACAGTGGGGGTTTCTTTCAACACCATTAATCACCTCTGCTGGAACATCCTTCACAACCCAAGCTTTTCTTGTCCCTGTTGCTATTTTCCCTCTTTAACATGGTACAAAATGTACATAATGGTTGTTGTTCTTGAAAGCCATTTCTCTCATGGTGTGGTGGAAGGGCTCAGAGTGCAGGCCTGTCACAGATCCCTTTGGGCTTGGCAGGGCTGCGGGTTTCCTGCCTTCATCTGGTGCCCTGAACTCACCAGTGAGGACACGGCTGCTCCTGCCCCATGGGCTGTGGGGGAGAGATGCTGATGTTTTCTGCACAGCCCAGGCAGCTGAGATTCCAAGGACGTAACACAGTGAATGTAAGAGTCTGGAGCAAGAGGTGGGGAGAAGAGTGTAGTTGCAGTGTTTTAGGATTTTCCTTTCTCTCTCATGGAGAATATAGATAAACTGTACTTTCTTAATCTCTGTGTTTTGTGTTAGAGGTGTACAAGNGGGCTGCGGGTTTCCTGCCTTCATCTGGTGCCCTGAACTCACCAGTGAGGACACGGCTGCTCCTGCCCCATGGGCTGTGGGGGAGAGATGCTGATGTTTTCTGCACAGCCCAGGCAGCTGAGATTCCAAGGATGTAACACAGTGAATGTAAGAGCCTGGAGCAGGAGGTGGGGAGAAGAGAATATTTGTATTCAGAGGCAAGACATGGGTTCTGCCAGCTCTTCCTTCCCCTGCCTTGCTCTCCCCCAGGCAAGGCAAACATGTGCAGCAGCTCTGGATCCATGCTGGTTGCCTCCAGGCTGCTTAATGGCCAAAGCAAAATGAGTGATGGCTGTTAGCCAGCTCCATAGCTGTGAGCGTTCACCTTGCTAAAATCCTTGAGATACCTGAAGGGTGGGGGCTCTGCTGAGGGCTGCCCAGGGCTGCTGCTGCCCTCGAGCAGAGGATCAGCACTGGCAATGTATGGAAAGCCACACAAGTGACCTTGGCCACCTTGATTTTCACAGGGACTGTGGGGACATCAAAGTAGGTTATTCCCAACCTATTTTCCATTTGGTTAAGCTACTTGCCAGCAAAACATCTGAACGGGCACTCAGTGTGCATTATTATTATTTTGTTTAATTTTAATTTTTACTGCTATTTTTGTTTCTATTGTTATTGTTGTTATTATTATTGTTATCACCATTACTATCATTACTATTATTATTAGGAGAGAAGTCACTGCACCTAAACAGGCTGGTAGCTGTGAAGTGAGGGGCTGTGCACTCCACAGACACCATTCCCAGTGTCTTTTCCTGGCTGGTTTTTGTTTTGAAGAATTATTGTTATTATTGTTATTGTTATTATTGTTGTTATTATTGTTATTATTATCATGTGAGAAGTTGCTGCACCTGAGCAGGCTGGTAGCTGTGAAATGAGGGGCTGTGCACTCCACATATGCCATTCCCAGTGTCTTTTCTTGGCTGGTTTTTGTTTTGAATTATTATTATTATTGTTGCTATTATTATTAATAATAACAATATTATATTGATATTATTAATAATATTAGTAATAATAATAATAGTAATAATAGTATGTGAGAAGTCATTGCACTAGGCAGGCTGGTAGCTGTGAAGTGAGGGGCTGTGCACTCCACATTCCCAGTGTCTTTTCTTGGCTGGCTTTTGTTTTGAACAGCTCCATGGGGAGGGGTTTTAATGACTCCTGTCAGAGATCCTTTAATTGCACGATGCTGATGGAAGCTGGAAAACGAGCACTGTAAGCAGCACCATTGTGTTGGCTGAAAGGGGTTTGAGGGCTCACAGGTAGAGTTTGCCTCAAAATGCCCAAGGTAAAAACACAGGGGAGCGGGGAAAGGTTGTTACTGCTGAAAGCTGCATCAGGGTGGCACAGGGGAATTAACTGTGCTGAGATGTCAGCGAGGGCATCACTCAGAGCCCCGGAGCTGTGCTGGAATGCTGTGCCTCAGTGTCCCCACGCTGCTCCCATGTGCACGTGTGGATCACACTCACGTGTGGAAATGGGCTCCTTTGCAGTATTCCCAAGTGGCATGTGAAGGAGCCTGAGCTGGAATTTGTAGCTACAATAATCCTTTCAAAAATAATTAATAATCTAGTAAGCAGTAATGAAAAATACTTAGGGGAGTGGAGGAAAGATCTGTACAAGTCCTTCAGCCTGCTGTGTTAACCACGGTATTCCCAAGCTCTTATTGTTTATCTTTGTAATGCAATTTTTGAGCAAAATAATGTTTTTACATTCTTGTTTAAAAGTTATCATCAGCTCTCACTAATGGAGTGATTAAGAGGTTATAATGTTTTAGCAAGCTTTGAGTTTTCTCTGGTTTTGATCCTCAGGCAATATGACTCAGATTTTTGTGAGACGTTTAACTTTCTGGCAAAAGAGGCATAGCAAATAAATCAAGCTTTACCATTGTAATTAAAATAGTGTTTTCTACTTTAAAGTGTTTTTGTCTATGTGTTTATATAGCATACACAAATTCTGCAGGTTTTTTCCTATAGTGGAAATTCTTTTCATGTCTTAAAAAAAAAGACTGCTGCTCTCTGTATTCAGCATACAATAATGTGATCAATAGAGATATTTTCCCCATTCCATTGCAAATATTTATAAACTATACACCACTGCAATTTACTCTAAAATGTATTTTCTCTTGCAAGGGTTTCCTGTTCGTCATGGTATTCATCCAACTGGAAAACACTGAAAAATGGGAATGTGTTAACAGAACAAGCTAGAAGGATACAAATCATCCTCTTTCTTCCCCTCTGTGGGAATAACGTGAATATTTATAGATCTGGAAAGCTTACAGGAGTCTGTAATAAGTAAGAGCCGAGCCATTCTTTGTGCTGATGCCGTTTCTTGCTTTGACCTGAACATCCATCAGTTAGGAGCTGTAGCACCAAGGAGACTGAATCAAATCAGTCATCTGTACTTAAGCCAAATTTGTGGGTGTTTTCCATTAAATTCGCAGTTGAGCAGGAACAAAGTTGCAGAGCCTCGCAGGGGTAACGCTGTTTGCAGCACATGGCAAAAAAGACACTGGAATGCCATCATCCTGGGGAGGGGCAAGAAGGTGGCTGCTTGCTTTGAGACATTGCTCTGAAGTTGCCTGGGTCAAACACAAGACCCGTTTGACAGGCTTGTCCGGGGCAACTAGCGGTGCTCCTATGTGGAATTTAGAGGTGTTTCCAGGCATTGGAAGCAGTCATCTTTTGCCAAACTGTTTTATGTGGAAGGTGGGTAGGATTTTATGAGAAGTGAAGGCACGCTGATAACACAAAAGAGGAGGTTCCAGTGAGTTCCTCTCACTTATTGAAGCCAACTGATGGAGTGGGGAAAGGAGGAGGGTTAACACAATCCGGTGGGAAAGCAGAGAGCAGAAAAAGCACTTCAAAGCGAAGGCTGAGCAGGGGTCAGGAGCAGTGTCAGGTCCAAAGAGAAATGGAGAGGGGAAAACCTGAACTCCCTGCGACTTCCCTGACAAAGAGAGCAGTGTCGGGTACTAGAGGGAAGAGGGGAGGCTGGCTAAAATGGACACACTACAGGGAAAAGATTAGAGAAATCTGGAAGAAAGAAAACTCATTGTGATTTAAAAAATAGGGAAAGGAAAAAAGGACAAGCAGGGTATCTCATGAAAAAAACAGTGAAAGCTGTCATGTTTCCTTGTCTTTTTGGATTTTCCAGGAAGCAGGTAGGAGCAGAGCTCCCGAAAGGAGTCTGTGTGTGCGTGTCTCATAAGAGGAGATGTGAGGCTGGGGTTTAGCGTAGCTCATTCTTCATTCAACTCTGTCATGCAAAGGTCACACTGGAGTTTGTTGTTGTTGGCTTTAGGACTGAAGGCCTAATTCTGATTGGGACAAAAGTCACCCTTTCCGTAATATGCAAACAGCCTAAGTTAAAGCTGCAGGATAGATCCTCGATCCCTTGCTTACATATAGCCAAAACTAATGAATAAAACATTTAAAGACTCACTTGACATCGTAGATCTCATAAAACCCTTCTAGAATATTTTGCTTTTACTGAAGAGTTTTGCCTGAGGATGTGGCGTGGGCATGAAGCAACTGCATCCTGTGGCAGTAAATGGTCCCAGAGGAACTGGAAAGCTATCGGTTATAAAATGTCCTAAATAAAATTCTGTGTTGTCTAAGGATGGAGGCAAAGCAGCCTCAAGCAAAGACCACAGGGCAGGAAGAATGGATTGTGCTAAATCTGGCTGTGGAAGGGGAGAGGAAATAAGTGTCAAGTGTGACACAAGATGTGCTGGGGTCACATCCCCACAGCTGCCTGCTGTGTCCCCATGCAAGGGCTGGTGGGAAGTGGGGTGTAGGATCTGTGGCCACACATGCAGCCTCCCAGCAGGAATGGCAAGCATTCCCTTCAGGAGCAGTCTGACTCGCTGATCCCAAAGCACAGAGGAGGCTCCTACCGACTTGTGCTGGAGCACTGGTGCCTTGCCTGGCTGCTGGGAAGCTGCTTGGCAAGCTCTCAGGGAGTCTGGGTTTCCAGGGCCTGCTGGCTCAGTGCCCCTCAGCCATTCAGGCTGCTCCTGGCTCTGGTACCCACAGGTTTGGGATGGATGCGTCCCAGCAGCTGCCTGGGTTGAGGGTACCCAGCTCCATGGTTTCCATTTGGAGAAGCCAGCAGTCTGGCAACTTCTGCTGTGCCCTCCTGACAGCCTGGGAACGGCCCTGGGGACACCTGGCTCCCTCTCGGGTTACTGGAAAGAAAAGATGAGTGCCTGGCAGCTCAAGGGACCAAAAAATGGGAATCTCAGCTGTTGTCTAATTTGGAAAAACTTAATATTGTTTTGATGGGTTTTCTTTCTCATTTCCTGTCTATAAAGAATGCTCTAATTTCTGGTCTTCTCTCCAAAACAGAATGATGATAATTTTATTCCAAACTTCCCATGGACTAAATTTCAGTTATTCTACCCTCCAGATTAATCAGATTTTCTCTTGCATGTCTGTTGTCCAGACCACAGTCTCTGTTTTTCTGTGCTTGTCCAACTGATCCCTCTGACCTAGAACAACCCCAAAATACAGTATGATCTTACAGTTAAGAGAAAACTCTGAGTTTGGGACCAAATTGACACAGAAAAGTTCAGTGTCTGAGAGCATCAGTTGTGTTAATAATTATCAAAGGAGGAAGGGCCAGTATGGGAGGTTGTGTCTTCCCCTCTCATTGTGATGATTTCTGAGCCAAAATCTCAATGATGAGGCCGTACTGTCCCCAGTGAAAAGGTGAAATACATAAACCTTTAAGAGAGTGGCTGTGCACCAGTGTTTTGCAGTGTATTGGTTAAGGAATCTTCAGTTATGAGAGAGTCAGGAAGGACTTTCTTGGTTTGTTTTAATGTTGTGGAGGGCTGGGTACCTGCAGCAGGTAAACATGCTGTGTGCTCAGAGCAAACACACGGATCTTGGGGATTGCTGGGCGTCTTGACCCTGGGGATAACACCTGGGGTGGTATTTCCATCATTCCTGTGCAGACAATAGCCCTGTCCAAAATCTTCTGTTGTCTCCTTGCTGGTGTGGGTGTCCTGGCTCAGCTCCGTTCTCTCTGCCCTTCCTTGCTAGCAGAGGAAGCAGTAACACACTCAAGAGGCTCAGCCGTGCCCTGGGTGTCATTCCTTGTCCTGGGATTGCCACTCTGGTGCCTGCACTAACTCACAGCACTCTTAATCTGTGGTTTTTGGCAGCTGATGAGGTTTGCATCATAGATGTGCAGCATCTTGCATGAGAGGATGTTCTGGAGAGTCTCTGCTGTACCAAAAAAAAGAAAGGATTTGACCTGAGAATGCCCCTCTACATTAAGAAATTCAGTTATTAAATGCCCTCCATTTCAGGGGCTCTGTGATGGAGTGTTTGGGAATTTAAATTAGTAGGTCAGGTTGGCATGTCATGAGTGCCTCTTCTCACACGGCAGTATTATTTTTAATCAAACTGTTAAATAAAAACGCTTTTAAAAGAAACGAAAGCCACTTCAGGAGAACACTGTGTCCTGAAGTACCCCAAACAATGACGCTGCTCCAAATTCCTGCTCGGTGTGTGGTGAGGAGACCAGGACAAGGTTGGGACTTTCTATTATGAGCCCTAAGCCACCACCACTGGTGAGAAATGGAGTAAGAAGGGTGGAAGGGAGTCTGTAACAACACAGAGGCAAGGCTGCTGTCTGAAACTGGCCCTTTATATAACCTGGGGTGTCAGCAATACTTTTGCTGGGGTTTATTTTAATGGCTCTCAGGAGTTAGGACTGATTGGCAGCGGCAGGGCTCACACCCTGCCTCGGAGGAGCAGGCAGTGGTTCCTGTGAGCCTCCACACCCTGCCACCAGCACGGCCAGCCCCGAGGGGACCGCGTTCCACTCATGCCCCCCATGCCCTTTGGCTCCTGCTGAGCCTGGCAAAAAGGCTCCAATTATTCCAATTGTGGTGACGGTTCTGCACGAGGCCAGACACTGTGGCTGCGGCCGGGAGTGAGCGGTCACCTCGTTCGGCCACTGCTGCCTGTCCGTGGTGGCTGCTCTGTCACGGCTAACAGGGCACTCTGCTGCACAGATCTGCATCCCCACCACAGCTGCAGCCACAGGATTGGAGACATTGTCTAGAGAGATGTTTTGAGACCTTTGGGTGGCCCTGCTGGCACCCACGTGCTCCTCCATCCTGATGTCACTTTGCTTTACAGGGAGCAGAGCTCTATAAAATTGAGTGGTCCAAGGGTGTAACCTCTGATGTGACTACAGCATGAAGAAGCAATGCCTTTTTCATTTTTATGTTATACTGGCACAAAAGGCTTGTGAACATTATAGTACAGCTAGAGTTTGTTCAGGATGGAAGGAATCTGGGGATTGGTGTGTTGTCCAAGGGATGGATTCATATATAAGCAAACAAGGGTTGTGGAAAGGTGGGAAGTTTGAAGAGAAGGAGTAAAACAATGTGTGGGGGAGAGCTGGGGTGATCTCCCACCCTCACAATAATGAACTATTCTTTAGTCCCTTCAATTACTGCACCTGAAATCTTGGCTAAATAATCTCAGAGGAGCTTGGGAAAAAAAACCAGAGAAATTACCATAAATTACCATAGCTTCAAAAATCTGTGGTTGTAGAAAGATTAGCATGTCCTACAGAGAATGGCAGAACTGAGAACAGCACTCTTCCTTTTGTGCAGCATAACTACACAGGGATGATTTTTGTGCTGTAGGATTATGAGTTACTTGCTGAAGTCTGAGATGTCCAAAAGTGAATGGGGTTTATGCATCTGATTTCAGAAGGAGCAGGATTTTGCACTCCCTAAGATCGGAGGTTCTTTTCAGAAATGGTTACTGAAGGAAAGTATGATTGCACACCTCGTACTTGCAGAAGTTTTATTTGCATGTCTTTGTCAGTTAAAAGCTGCTAAGTGCAGACACAGCTTTGGGGTACCCAGCTATGAGCTCTGTGTGTCTCGACACACAGGGAGATATTAACCCCATTTCTGATGGCCTCTGCAAGCAACTGTGTGCCTGCTTGCAGCAGCTTCCTAAAATGTAATCCCAGAGATGTTTCAGGAGTCTTCCCTGTTCTTCTGAGACATTGGATAGCACAAACGCCTTTTACAATGGTTTTGCTCCAAATACCCTTGAGCTCGCTGCTTTGCAATTCAAAAGCAGGAGGTAATAAAACACTCCTAGAATGTAGAAGCTCTGTCTCCACCCTGCCAATAAACTCTTGAATTATTTGCACATTGCATTTAATTAGATCTTTTATTGTAACAAAAAAAAGTTCGGCTGATGTGCTCATTTAAGCGAGGTGTCAGTGCCGCTCTTTTCTACTCTGTGGCGCTGCATCCATCCCTATTCTCTAGGAATGTGCTTCTCGATGCAATTGGATTTGGGTTGTTGGCTGGTTGGTTTTTATGACCTTCCTTCTATTCCAGCACTTTGATTCCTGGGGGCAGCAGAAGGTTTCCTCTGGAGATGGGTCCTTGTGACATTCTGTGTTCCCTTCTCGCTTCTGTCATTGCCTTCTGCTCCCTCTTCTGTTTCTTCTTCCTTTGAAATGGCTGTTTAAGGAGGAAGAGGCCATCGCTGCTTACAATATGCTGGACCCTCAGCCCAGATTGTTGCAGTTCATTTTCTAGAACTGCTGTGTAGTGCTGAAAGAATGTGAGCAATATTTATGGTATTGTCCATTACAATAGCAGCCAGAGGCCCAAAGCAAACACAAGGGCCTTTGCACTTCCCATCACGCAAACAGAAGTCCTACACCATGAAACACCAAAATGCATAAGACAGGCAATGAGTTAGGGAATGGCCAGTCACTGGGAGTTTCCCGCTTCTCAGGCAGTTGTATTTTGGGACTAGGCTTCTCTCTGTAGAGCTGGAATAATAATTTCCTCTCTCCATGTTGTGTTTAATTCTTTGTTATATGTGAAAAGTTTGTCTGTTCTGGTGTTGAGCAACAATAAACAACCTTTCATTTTACTTTTTCTTTTTACATCCCCTTCTCTCTGAGACTGTGTTTCCGTACACTCGCTTTCTCCTCGCCTCCTTCTCTTTTGTTTAAGCACAGACCCACAGCAAATCCATCAATCCCAAACCAACCATTATACCTTTTTTCCTCTCGAGGGATGCATTTATGTGTGTAGAAAGGTCACCAAGCTCACTAAAGACTGCTTGTTTAAAAATCTCTGTGATTGCTCACATTTACATAACCAGATGTAAAACTGGCTGAAACACCTTTCAAAACATCATCGGAAACCTGTGTTTTACCTTTGATTTTGTTTAGAGAAACCGCACTTAAAAAGAGCGTGTTCTCTTCCTTTGGAAAGGTTTCGCCTTTTATGTTGATCTAAGCTGAGGGGTACATTTTGTGGGGTGGGTTAGGGCACTGCAGGACTTGGGGCATCCCAAAGCTCTGGGGCTCTGGAAAACTCAGCCATGGACTCATGAATTTTACCTCTGCAAAAAGCTGCTTAATGCTCATCAGACTCAAATAAGAAGTATTTTATACTGTAGAACTTAGACCACAGGAGCAGAGAGTGAAAGATTAAAGGCTGCTTCAGTCTTGGAGAGACTGTCCTAAGCAGGCAGAGACACGAGATCATAGAAATTAAAGGATGGCCCTAATGGGGTGTTAGTCAGCCTCCCCTGCAAATTCTGAATCTTCAGCTGCCAAAAGCTCAGGAAGCTGAGAGTGTTCCCATCCCGAGGAACTGAATTGTAATGCAAAAAAAATCACTATCTTTAACAGAGAAATTCCATAATTCTTACATTAATCATTTTCTGTGTTATAATAAAAGCTTTTACATCTCACAGCTGCATTGGGCTGACCACAATGAAACAGTAGAAGTGTAATGAAACTTTATGGTTCATTTGGTAATTTGGAGTTGTGTCGTCAGCTTCGCAAAAACTGATAAAGCAAAAAAGGTAAAACATTGTCTTTCATTTCTAAAGAGACTAATTTTGTGTTTAAAAAAAAAAAGTCTCAGGATTAAAGTAGATGACTGAAGGCACTGTAGTTCTTCCAGATATTGGGATCATGTGCTGCCTTGTGTGAGAGAAGGACCCTCTTGCCCTGAGAATTGGGCAAAGTCTACAAATATTGTGTATTTGACCTGTATTTTCTGGAGACCAGTGATGACAAGGGAGCATCACTGAGTCCCCATCAGAGCCCCCATTCAAAGCACAGCCTTGTTCAAGACTCCATGGGTGAACGTGAACCATAATTGGGTTTTTTTACCTGTAAAACAGCTCAGCTGAAGAGCAGATTCTTGGCTTGGCTTTCTCCCAGCCTACGGGGTACAGTTCACTTGAGGTAAAGAACCTCAGTCATTGCTCTCTGCCAGCAGAATGCCTGGGAAATAGGGTGTACCTGGTTGACAGAAACCTTTGATTGTTCTTTTCCATCAGTTAAAGACTACATGAAGAGCTGCATTTTTCCAAATTTGGTGTAGAAAATGTATAGAAAACATTTGAAAAAGCCTACCTGGCAGTTAATGCTGGTAAACTTCATTTTTAAGCCCTTGAAAAGGGCTCCAATGTTTCATTAACTGCAGATGTCATGAGGCCAAAATCAAATGCCAACAGGTTCTTAGAGCAAGGAAGTAAAGCCTTAGGTACGTTCTGTTACCTTAAGATGGATTTTTATCTTTGTGGCACTCTTGCACAAACCGGAAAGTCAGCTTTTGACTAGGATGTGATGCTCATATTTTAAAAAAAATATTAAAGAAAAAAAAAAAAGGAAGAAACCAGCATCTACAGCAGATAAAACAAGTGAAATATTTCTCTCTTTCTGCATTTTTGTTGCTGAAACTGTGGGGGGTTTTGTTGGGGTTTTCTCTGACAAAAAACATAGCAAGAGAATGTTTGGAACAAAACTAAGAAGTAGTCTTGTACCCCACACATATGTGATGGGCTCCAATAAGTTGTAGATGTATTTGACTGGAGGTAAAGTTGCAGGGTGTGCCCCATGTTAAGCAAGCAACATACTTTGGACAAAGGCAATATTTAGAAATGGAATTTTCAAGGTCCTTCTAAACGTCAAAATTTTTTGTCTCTGACAGGTGTGTTGACACAGAATGTGCTTTTTGAGATCTTGCAAGGTGTAACAATATTTAATTTTTGTTAGGGTTTTGTGGAAAAATATTATATTTGGTGCCTGACAATCAGTAGGGGAATACTTCTTCCTTATATAGTAATAATATTAAAAATGGCAGTTCAGGATGTTATGAAAACTCCTCCTTACCATATTTTTCCATGGCTCCTGTTCCGCTTCATATTGGACATAGGAAGAACCCATGATCATGGCTACTTAACAGTGCAAGAAGAGCACAATCCTGGTTCACCTTTTCTTGCACTGTTAATGGTAAAGTATGAATCACAGTTGCTGCTGGGTACGCCTTCAGAATGATGTATGGTGTTTCGGACGTGCGTATCTGTAATTAATGAGAGGGAGTTGCATGGCTAATTCCCTGTGCACTGCTGACATCCTGTCTGCAGCTTTGTCCCTGATCTTTTACTTACGTGCCTCCAACAGCCGGTTATTGCATTACATCCTTGTATTATATAAATAAAGCCTTGACCTTTGTCCTTTGCAATATTGGTTCAGAGCAGTCTTAATTCAATTTAGAAAAGAAGCCTGAGCGTTAAAACCATTTGAATCTCCTTACACACCTCAAACATTGATGGGACTATTTCTGCTTAAGTGAAAGCTCTAAGGCTAAGAAATTGCCTTCTAGATTTTGTCATTGACAAATGAGTGCGTGTTTCTTCACATTGAAACTATGCAGGAAGCCCTCTCTGGGCAGGGAGTACACGTCCTCCTCTGCATTGCAAGGCAGCATGGGTCTACAGAAACTATTAGCAGTGCAGTATTTTGTTTATTATTTCATCAAACAATTCTGAAACAATAACCCTTCTGAGGCAAGTTCCTCCCCCTGCTGTAGGCAGATCTCCAGTACTTTTCTTATTTTTCCCCATCATCACATTCTATAGCTCATTTAAGCCCTGTGTCCATGAGTCCCCTCTGATAGAGCCAGGCTGGCCCTAGAAACATTGCAGTGCATTAAGACAGACACCAGCTCGTGGGGGTACTGGTGCTGGAAGCTCATGTCCTCTCCAGGGAAGGTCTGATCTCTTTTCCCTGTCACCATCCACGTGGTTGTGTTGGTTTTTTGCAATGTGAGTGTTAAAAGCGGAGGTAAGCAGGGTGCTTATGTCCCTGAGTGTCTGAACCCTGCCACTGCTGAGCTTCAATTCCCCAATGATTGAAAATGGGGACAAAGGTGCTTAATTATCTTCTGTGGATATTGTGGGATAAATTCATTAAAGATTTTGAGTATTAGAGCTAGACATAATCCAGCTTCTATTAAAATCATCATGACTATAATGCTGTTAGTACCTCTGTGCAAATCCTAGCAAAAGTAATTTTTTATAATGATAGAGATACAGATCCTCTAATTATCCAGGACAACTCAAATTGGCTCCACAAATAACTGCTAAAGGTTGAGACGTCATGATGAGAAATATAATTGATTTTTAATATGTTAGGGCACAACTGCTGTTAAGTGATGTACAATGTCATTTTCTCCAGTTGGATGTTTGGTAATGTTTTGAAGAAACCTGTATGTGATTTATACCATTGCTAGAGATTTTGGGTAGCAGAAGCCTGAAAGAAACAAGAAAAGGAAAACAAACAGTTTGCTTGAATTTTTCATTCATTGCCACTTCTACTTGTTCTTGTTTAATGAAAACTGGCTTTAAATCAATTTCATATTATTTGTAGATGTTAAACTGGGTGAAGTTACAAAATCAGAATTAAGAATTTTTATTTTTATTTTAGTCTTCATTTCAGATTTTTACCCTTAGTAGAGAAAAAAAAATCCCTAGCAAACCTGTACATGTTTCCTTTGGGAGAAGTAAAATAAACCTTGAGCACTGATAAGCTGATTTACTCCATTTAGATTCCCCCTGCCCCTCACTTTTGGGACAATTATGTGTAAGCAGTGATTGCACGAAGCTGCCTGGATTCCATGTAAATGATACGTCTTTGGCATATGGGAGTTTTTGTAAATCATTTAAAGCAAGGCATTCTTCTATGCTTGGCAGAGGAAGGATACAGAGAGCTTTTGTACCTCAGTTGCATCAAATTGAATATTTCTTTAATCACCCTGGAGAAGAATGCACTTGATTGCATTCTGTGAGCTCTGCAGTTATTGTTTTTGGGTAGACCTGGTGGGTAATGAATGACCTGACTCCTCACTGCCACCACCCAGCCACCCCCTCCAACCCACCAGCCCTTCTCCCGTGGGCAAGACCTGCTCCACTGGAGTAGTAATTGTGCAACAGTCAAAAGAAAAGAATGTGAGGGAATGAATGGCCATTAATAACAAAGTTGGCAACCTCCTGTGAGGAAAGCTATTTTCACATGAAAATCTTCTCCAAAGTAATGAAGCCTTGCTTCATTTGAAGTCTTAACAGGTAATTGCACAGAAGGTGATTTCCAGGTAAAGATTTTTTTCCCTCTGAATGAAGGATGAATACTCACTATTTAAAAACGGACAAAAAGCCCAAACTGTCAAAGAATTAGCACTAGTGCAGAAGTTTAATGCTTGCAGTTTTTCCCTAATAAGATGGTGTTAAAAAGACAGTAACTCTTATATGACAGATTATTAATCCTCCAGAAGAGGGAAACTGATGAAAGCTTGTGACTTTTTCTGCATATGGCTATGTGGTGACATATTTAATTTTGAAGTCTATCAAATCTGAAGCTTTCCCTCCCCTTTTTCATTTACAGAAAACAGTGAAGGTAAGGCCAGAAGTAAAAAAAAGAGATATTTTCCTGTCATCAGTTTAGACATTTTCCTGGGAAAATATTATGAAAAAATATTAAGGGGGGAAAAAAAACCCCATTTGTCCATTTTAGTATGCTCAGTTTTCACTCATAAGCTCCAAGATTAAAGTAGTTGCTTTAATTAATCTAGTCTCAATCCTCAGTCAAAAACAGTGGAGAGGAGCCCTGTTCTGCTGGGGTATTAAATTGACAGAGCCACAGTGAGTAGCAGAAAGCTCAGAGGAATCACAATCCTTGGCTTCGGTTTATGAGCTACTTTCCAATTTGACAAATGTAATGCCAATTTGACAAATGTAACTTTTTTCAGTGGAGGACTCATTCTGATGCAATTGTGTTTTCTGACAGTGGGGAGAAAGGAGTTAAACTGCTGCTGATGCTTTCCCCTGAAGAAAGAGCCGTGATGCATCTGCAGCCAGCCTTTCCCTGGTGCTTCAGCTCGGCACAGAAGGGATAAGCCTCTCCCAGGAGGCAGACAGGGTAATGCTATTAGTTAGGAGCAAGAAATGCTCATCCCCTGTTTGGAGCAGCTACTAGAAAGCGATGCGTGACATCCTAAACCAACAGGATGAACACATCTCATTCCTACTGAGCCCTACAAGCGTGTGGGGGCAGAGCTTTGCCCATCCTGTTTTTATTGAATCCGTGTGTTGGCGGCTTTATTTTCACCATGGTCAGCAAAATCTCTGGATAGACATGTCTGCACAAACAGGTGCCAGCAGTTGGTTTATCATCCCCATCTGGGAGTGGGGCAGCCCGGGCTGAGAGCTGTGCTTTGTGTGCCAAGGAGTGGAACTGGGGCAGGGTGACGCAAAGAAAAAGGGACTTCCCAGCTGTAAACACTGCGCATCTGGTGGGACCCGAGCGAGTGCAGGGCTGCCTCTGCCCAGATGTGTAGATGTAAACATGAATCCAGTTAATTTTCACACACTTGTTACAGCTTCCCCTGCTCCAAGAGCCCTCCTCCTTCTTGATCTTGCTGGGAAAGCCTGGATTTATCACAGCTTAGACTGTTCCTTGGACACACACTACGGTGCCAGATGTGGGACAGTGGCTTCATCACAGCATCAAGGAGAGGGATGAGCCAGGCTGGGGGTAGATTCAGCCTCATCAATCCACATTTTCATCTTAATTTATCAGCCACTGCCACAGAGAACAGGGAGCCAGGCTGACAGAAAGGAAAGGCTTCTTTCGAGAAACACCCAGGAGGTCATAAAATGTCTTAAATTGGGAGGAGGGGCTTAGTTGTCAGTCAGTGCTTTCCTTCTCACAGTGTTCCTGGCATGGCTTCCTAGATAAGTACGTCCCTAAATACAGTATCTGGGATGGGAAGTGATTTGTCTCCCCAGTTTGATGCTTGCTCTTTTAACCAGAACCACGGAAGAGGAAAGCATCAATGATTTCTCATATGTGTACTAAACGTACAGGTTGTGATTATTTATAATTTTATTTCCTGTCAACATCTGGGGTCCATTTGAAGCAGCAGCTCAGTGCTCTGCTAGTGCAGCAGGAGGTCAAACATCAGGAGAGGAGAGCAAAGTAGGGAAAAGCTGCTTGGCTGTGCACGTGGGTCTGTGAGTCCCACTGAGGTGTGGCAGTGGCGCTGGGAGCTGGGACCAACCTCCCCTTCCTGTGCGCGGGCGTGGGGGACAATGGCGCGACCTGGCCGGTGAATCAGAGCCCAGACTCGCCCTGCAATCAGCAGGGAAATGAGCCACCTGCCCCGCTTCCTCTCATTTAACAGGTTTATTTTTAAGTGGAAAAGGCTATGAGATTTGTTCCTTTTTCTCAGGGACTTCATGTCCTTTGGAGATCCCTGAAGGATGGGGTGAGGTTTGAGAAGCCCCAGGGACCTTCCTTTGGGAACCACGTCCTGGTGTCTTCACTAAGCACCAGGCACCAAAACTGAGGCTCCTCATGGGATACATGACCCAAACTACCAAGAGCATGGCAGAATCTCCTGATGTCCCCTGAGCTTCCTTCCACTGTGTTCCCAAAGAGAGCAGTGGAAACTGCTGCTGAACACAGCCCCTACGTTCTGGCTCCTCTGAGCCTGTGTTGTCCCCAGCTGCATCTGGTGGCTGTCACCGTGGCCCTGGTGAGCAGTGAGGCTCTTGGGCAGGGAGGCAGCACCATTGCAGTTAGTTTGGTCTGGGCTTTTGCTGAGATCTATAGAATTTTAGACTGTAAGCCTGCCCCACTGCCCATTTGTGACCATGCACTCTGACTCTTCTTCTACTGGACATTTTGTGTGAGAAAAGTGTGAGAATAGGGTCTGTCTATGGACTAGTGGATCTTTCTCCATGGGGTTAGTCCTCTCATGGGCAGTATTTGAGATGCTCCCAGACTGTCAACTAGCACAAAATAATCCATCTCAGACACTGTGAATCTCATTTTCAAGACTATTCCTTAGTAAAACAAGCCCGGATATGTCAAGACAATCTAATGTGGTAGATGTTTATTTTCCATATTTTAAAGAAATGTGTCGTGTTTGTGCTCTTCTATTCAGTGATTTCTCTGTCTCCATCCCACACTGTTTCTCTGTGGGAAAACATGATCTAAGTGCTGCAGGTCTGGATCTGGTGCTGTTGCCATGTGAGATGTCTCTCTGAGGCGATGCTGTTCCAGGGGCCTGAGCTGGTTTGTCTGTGGCACAGCCCTGCACTGTGCAGACGTGCTGCTTTCCTCATCTGTCTGTCTTGGGGATCTCCAGCACACTCTGCACTACCTGGTGTAGGCATGCCTGTGTTTGCAAAACACCAGCAGTAATTAATTATTAAGTAGGAAACAAAGGAATGCAGGTAAGAGCCTTTCTCAGAGCAGTTCAAGGTCTATCCATGCTTACAGCCCACTCCTTTTATTCTACTCTTCTCTCTAGGTGTACTAATTTACTTTAGCACCAATTAATCCATGTGTTTCGACCTGCTTGCCCATCCTCTTTTTTTTCTCCAGGATAGAATAGTTTATGGGAGGTGGTTCTTTAACTCTTGTTGAACTTTTGCCAAAGCAGTAGTGTTCTCAGAGAGGAATGTCAAGTGCTTAACTACAATTAATTTTAGTCAAAAAGAGAATAAATAGCACCCCACCACATGTGTCGGAACAAAACCTGTGTGGTGTTGGGTAGGTTTTAACCATAGCTCCACTTAAAGGTTGTGTACATTATATTGCTTTCTGTGGGGAAGGGGAGGGAAAAGGGACTCTCCCAAAGCTGGAAATTATGCACAAAATTTCATTTCGCCCCTACAAAGGTGTGAGTGTAGGTAACTGGAGAAAGTGGTTTTACTTCCATGTCCTTCATTTTCACCTGGTTATGACTGTTTGCAAAGCAAAACTCTGCAGATACAGAAGTGAAGACAGACTTGACTGAACCTCAAATACCAAATGTTGTCACTTCTGTGATCACAGAATCATAGAAGGTTTTGGGTTGGAAGGGACCTGAAGATCATCTTGTTCCAACCCCTTGCCATGGGCAGGGACACCTTCCATAGGTTGTTCAAAGGCCCATCCAAACTGGCCTTGGACACTTCCAGGGATGGGGCAGCCACAGGTTTTCTGGCCAATCTATGCCTGGGCCTCACCACTGTCACAGTAAAGAGTTACCTAACTGCTGTGACTAAAATCTTGTTGGTTTTTTTTTACATACAAATCCTTTTACAAAAGCTGAAGTTTTCACCAATGAACAAGACCGAGATCTGTAGACACCCATCCATATTCAAGTTATTCTGGATTTCTGATCTTTTGTCTCTCCACCTTTTCACCATATTTTTAAATATCCTTATAAATCCTTATTTAAGCCATTGTTCAGGAAGTAACTAACATTGTTAACATAAACCATGTAAACAAGGCAGCATTACACAAGGGCAATGTTTGACACTATTCATTGATGTTTCTAGCTATGATAGTTTCCTTCTCCTTTCTTGAATTTTTGGTTTGTTTGTTTGGTTGGTTTGTTGTTTTTTCTTTTGGACTCTACCCATTCTTTTCTTTCTAAAGTTTGGGTTTCTTCCAGTTGATAAATGTAGGGTTTCATTCTCTTTCTTACAAAACGTGAACCAGCCTGGCTTTTCTCATTAAGATCCTTACTAGCATAAGCACCACCACCTGTAACATTCATTGTGAGCAGCAGCATGATGCTGGGAGCTGGGCATATTGGATAACCCAAATTTCCTCCCGGAGTGAAATGCCAGGATGGAAAGATATTGCAAGTTCAGCTTTCAGGATGAGGTTTAGGGGAGTTTTCTTCAATCCTTTTGCAGGTGTGCAAAAAAAATAGTTAAGAAAACTACTTTTAAGAGGCTGAAATTTGGAGGAGATCAAATCCTCGCTCATTTGGCACAGCGAAGACAAGCAACCATGCAGGACTGGAACCATCTAGCTGGTAAGACTGGTTAGAGTAAAATCAAAAGAGGAGCGTCTTTTACTTAAAGTCATGCAATTTATTACCCCACTGCAGGTTCTCCAGAAGAATATAATACCTTGCTGTAATGGTAACCAGGAAAATACCTTGAGGTTTTAAAGCAGGATGTGCAGTTCATGCTGGTTACTGAGTGATAAATGATGCAGACTGCACAGAAAAACTATACAAATGCATTATTTCAGCTAGCACAGCAAAGCACTTCAGACATAAATTGAAAATAACTGCAGTCTTGTGGTCCTTGTCAGTTATTTACAAGCCTCTTGAAATATTTCCTTATCTGCCTTTCTCATAAAAAATTAGGCAATTGGAATATAAGTCTGAAGCCAGAGAACATCAAATAGTGAATCATTATGTCATCATTACATGGGAAGTAGGAACAAGGGGAAGGCCAAAAGAAAATCCAAAGGCTTTTCATCTTCGGGAAATCTATTTTAAATTAAATTGAAATAAAAGCCTTAAATAAGTTTATCGTAATTCTGAGGAAAAGGCTGTTGCACAATAAAGAGGTATTTGCCACTGATATTCAACTTCATGCTGTTCAGGATATTTCTAAACAGGAAAAAAAACTTTCCTGTCATTGAGCTAGTCACAAATCTTTGTATAAGGGAATCTTTCATGAGAGAGAAAGATAAGTGTGGTCTGGAAGTCCAGTGACTCAGGAGTTTCTGAAAGATGGGGGGAAAAGCATCAGTGTGTATTTATTCCTTCTTAACTTTTACTTTAATTGCATAATACATCTATGAGCTGTATTTATGTTTCTATGAAAATACATTACTGTGTAACAACTATCATAAGAAAGTCTTTTAGGACCAATATAGTTGGGATTTTCAATGTTGTGGATACTCTTGGTTTAGTTTGGTTTGGTTTGGGTTTATTTCACAATTTGAATATTGACTTGAATTAATTTCTTCTGATTCAGCATTAGAGCACATTTCAAGATAATTAATGTGTTTTAGTTTTCTTTTCAGGGTGAAAATTTAAGCTTGGTTTAAAAAGCATTATATTGCCTACAAATCAAATCAGACATTCAAAATATGTCCAGCTTCCCTGAGCATCAAATGGAGGAGGGATCAGCAAGTCCAAGACTTGATGTTAATTTGACAATTTTAAGGTAACATCTTTTAACATTGTCTATAGCAGATACTGATAAAATGAGCCACTGGTTTTCAGGAAAGGAGTTGTTGATGTCCTTTTCTACTTGTGCTCTATAAAAGATGAAAACAGGAAACTGATGCCCACACTCACCAAAAGCTGCAGTCTGATCACGACGGGGAGAACTGATGGCTTTGATTGCTGAACTCTTCACAGTCCTCTCCTTAGCTCCCCTGGAGCAATGGGCCTTCATACCTGGGAATATTCTTTGTTTAAAAAAACAAAAAAAATGTCCGTTTTACTTTTTAATTCAATTATTTCTTCTTTTAAATAAAGTGTGTCCAGGCAGGGCAAATTGTGTGGAAAAGGCACTACTTGAACAGACTCATATTTTCTGAAACCCACTGACTCTTTTAAGGGCAGCTCCGTATCCTGTATTTAGTATTGGTCACTCCTAAGAACGTGATTATACTTGAGTTTGCACCTGACTACCCACCTGAAGAATGACACTTGGGAACCTTATATTTTTTTCCTGACCTCAAATGTGCTGTAAGTCAGTAAATGGCTACATTTTCATTTTGTGAAGCATGAGAATGCTCTGAGGCAGTTATTGTAGTTCAAGAGATGTCATTCTTGATTTGGGAAATGGCAGGGTTGGGAACTGAATATTTTGGGTAAATGGAGTACCAGGTCACCAGGTCTACATGAAATCCAGCTGAGAAATGTACAAGTAATAATGACAGCTGTCAATGACATGCCACTGTTCACAAAGGACAAGCTGAGTCAAGAAGAGGAAATCCTGATGTTATTCTGAAAGAAATTATTAAAAGCAACTTTGGACTAATCTGCTTGGATTCAGAGCAAAACATGTTACTTCTAATAAGGACGTGAACATTTTGACATCAGTATTTAACCCACCCTTAGTATGGACTCGCACCACTTACAAAAATGGCGAGGAACCTGTCACCATCCTATTGAGAGGTGAAGACAACAGAGATGCTGAGCAAGAGGACTTGCTGAGCAAGTTCATTTTCCAGTTTAGAAACACCAAACAGCTTCTCAGAGCAAGTGTAATTATCTTCTTCTTGTCTCGTGCCTGTCTTTGAATCCTTTCCTCTCAATAAACACATCGGCTTCTGTTTGTTGTGAGGAAAAGTCTAAGTCACGAAATAGAGTGAATAACACAAACGTGCACATTTCTGAGGGCCTGGGAGCGAATGAGGATCCATCATGCAAGGTGCTGTCTAAACATGTAGCCAGTACTTAGAGCCTGAGTAAATAAAAGAGGAACAGAAGAGTTCAGTGACTCGCAATGACCCATGGGAAGAAGCAACAGGCTGGAGTCAGTCCAGCTGCTCTGACATCTCGTCCATTGCCTTTTCCACTGGATAATGCTGTACTGACATTTTGGATCGTGCAAAAAGTATTGGATGATATATACCAAATGGGAGGCTTATCACAGTTATCTCTGCAATGTCTGGCACCAGAAGGATTTAAAAAACAGACATCAAATTATAGAGGCATAGCTGCATCCCGAGCGTGTCTGTTTGGCGCAGTAATGCATAACTGTTTGATTATCGTCAATGAAATCCTCATGCTGCTACTCATCTCTACCTGTCTCCAAATACATTGAGATCAGTGTCTAGATTTACTTCTTGCTCTTGGTCTCAGGTGTAGCAATTAAAGAAATGTTCTGTATTGCTGAGAGCGCCAGATGTGTGCAGTGGAGCATCCTATACTGACAAGCATTTTGCTTTTAATAGTTCCTTTGGGTACACATTGGCGTCTGGTTTTATTTTTCTGTTTATACTTTGTTTTTCTCTTTTATGGCACTATTTCCTTGATGGGGTTTTTCTGTTTCTTGCCTTGGAGAATGGCTTGGGGTAGCATGGATTATGGCACAGCAGCGTTAAGAGTTGTCTCCTGTTTCTGTTTTCAGTTTTTTAAGGTCATTCTAAGTTCTCCATTTGACTGTTCCTGTATGGAATAAACAATGAAAAATATCCACTGATTCTGAAACGTGAATTGTGAATCGTGCTGATATCTTCCTGGACCTTCTTGATGTCCCTTTTGTCTTCCTGGACCTGGGACCAGGCTTAACATATATCTGACAAGGTTTCTTCAGGAGCAAGGTTGAGGAGCAAGGCTTTTTAGTCACAGAAGTTGTAAACCTTCTTTTGCCTGCAGCCTAGAGGTGGTGGGCACCTAGAAGGTGGCAGGTGATTTTCACTCAAAGTTTGTGTTTGCAGGTTTTGTCCTCCAATCCAGCTTCCAGCTGGTTCTTCACTGCAGAGTGGAACAAGATGCTGAGTTGCGATCTCAGTGCTGGAGTGCAGCAGCAGACATATTCTAATGATTTAGAGAAATCTGATCTGTTTTTCTCTTGGATATTTTGTACCAAATTGAGAGTGCCATGATGGATATGACTAGCTGAGAAGAGCTACAGACTATGTTTATTCCTGTAAGTAGAGCATAAAGTCTTTCCTGACTTCTGCAAGTGATTATCTTCACTTCCTAAAGAGTGGAATTTGACTACTTTGACTACAGTATGAGCAGCTGTAAATGTTATTCAGTGTGGTGAGTGCTATTTCTTCAAAATAATACAGGCAGTCAAAAAAACCAGATCTTCACACACTTATTGTTTATGAGGAATGTCAGGTGTATCATGACACCATGACCAATGGTATTAGGGTCTAATATTGGAACTCCTTATCTCACCAAAACGTCATTTATTTAGTTTTTTGAACAACGGTTCAGGAGAAATCACGATAAGCAAAAGATGAAAGCTCTGTCAGATAAAAAGCAATGCTGTACTATTTCAACTATCCTAGTTTTCAAAAGAGAATGAAATATGCAATAATTCACACAGACAACATAAATATTGAATAACCATTGCAATGGATTGCATTAATAGATACACAAGATGAGTAAAAACACATTTGATTTAGTCCTCTACTGATGGTGCCAGCAGATTACAAGGACTAACCCGTCTACTGCAATGTTACCCATCAAATAGCTATAATTCAAATATTTCCTCCTTTTTTTTTTCCCCCTCCTTCTCAGAAAAACAGCATAGCCAGGATAAATAACAGCCTTTACATCGTTCTGTTTCTCTGGAGATTTTGATCTTACCCATCCAATTTCATGCACATGAATATTCCTGTTGATTAAGGTAAGAAAGTTTTTCATGTCCACAAATCATTGTGGAATTTGGAGCCATAATGTGTCAAATTAATTCCTGACCTCACTCAGCTACCTGTGCATCCACTTGGCCTGACACCACATGACAGAATTTGGGCATAAATTCGGTGTGAGAACTCTTAAAGCACACATAGGAGCCAGGCTCCCACTGATGGTCCCTTGGGGGCAGGTCCCATTCTGCCCTCTCTCCTCCTGTCTTGTAGGGATGAGAATTTCAAGGGTGGAGGTTAACAGGCATTCCCAACTATGCATGGCATCCTACTCCTTAATGCTGACACGGATGGACTGTTTCCTAGGAGATAGCTCAAAATAAAATAAATTATTTGAGAGATATTCATGTTAAAAGATTCCGCGGAGTTCATCTTTACATAAAACTCCTGTTACCAATTAGCTGGCTGTGGATCAGGGCTCTAAGATGTGGCAGATATGATCTATTTGCCTCTCCCCTGTGTGACAAAAGCTGTGTGTGGTCAGACCCCCAAACCCCTTTTTCCTGTGTCACGCCGCGAGTTGAGTGCTCCAGAGCCCCTGCATTCCTGCCTTTGCTCTTTGGGGCCTCTCGTTCCTCCTTGTACCCTTACAGTGACATCTCCCCCAGTCTGAGGGATGTTAGCAGGAGGATTTCTCTCTCTGTCATCGTGGATCCAGGGTGGTGCAGAGCTTCAGGGCCCAGAGCCTGGAGGCTGCAGTTTGTTTTCCCCCCACTGTGCATTTCAGGAGTGATAAATCCGACCTTCTGCTTTGATTAGCTTTCCTCCACCTCCAGTGGCTTTTCAGATTGTATCTAGTGAAAGGATTGCCCATGAGCTGGCCTGTAGGAAATATATTAACTTAATTAAGACATTCTCATTCAGAAATACCTTTCCCACCTTTTTGTTGCCCTCGTTAGGGAAAAGCACTCCACTTTAACCTCCAGCTAACTGATTACCTGCCAGTTCTGAGGCTGTGCTCTGAATTAATGTGCTCTAAAAGCCAACAGAGATGACTTGTGTTTGGGCACCTCACGGAAAAATGGGGAGATGAAAAGCCTTAGCAAACCTTTGACAAACAACTTGGAGTGTTTGACCAGCTATGCACAGCTGCTGCTGAATGGAGAATGCAAGTAACATGGCAAAAAGAGAAAAAAGGGGAACAGCAGGGAAGGCAGGTTTGGTATCTCCACTGGACATTTTTACTCTCAGGAAAGGAGAGGAAATGTGCTGAATTACCTGTAGGAGGTGTGCCTGCTTTTGCTAATAGATGTAGGTGGTTAATTAATTCCTAACCATCAGATCCTGTACCGGTGTATGCTGGAATTCTCTCCGAGGCCCGTGGAGATAGACCCATGCACAGCACCTTAATTTGATTGCATCCCACCCATCTAAATATGCCTTAAAGTCTTGTTTGCAGAGCCACAATCTCTCTGCCCCCTCCAATTCCTGATCTGAGGTGATAATGCCTCCTCATAAATCCTGGATGCGATAGCACCAGCATGACCCATCACTTCATTACACCAGAGCTGTGGAGTGCACTGAGGAGGAGTTTATCTGGACAGAATGGATCTGGTCCAGGAACAAATAAAGGAGTTAGGAATCTGATTATTTCTGGGCCAATTCTGTATGAGTTACAGCTTCTCAATTTTCCTGATGTCAGCTAGTTTTACTTGTTTGGTTTTCCCTCCCCACACACAAGGTGAAATATGTAGCTAGCGCAGACATCTTGATGAGCTGCTGTTGTCGGGAAAGCCAACCTGAAATTCGGATCAGGTTAGGATGGAATGTACCATATTCAGTGTCATTTGAGCGTTGGCTGTTTCCGTGCATGCCAGGCTTGTTCCAAAATCGAGGATCACCTTGCTAGCAGGATCAGGAGATCTATGGTGGTTCCTCACACACCCCTGAGGCTTACCCAGTGCTGCCTGGGAGGAGCAGCCTTATTTCCTCAGCGTTGTGCAAATGAGGAATCCTTGTACAGAGGCAAATTCTCAGTGACCAGATACAGTGCACACAGTGTGGCATCTTTCCCTGTCAGCATGAAGGGATTAAAAGAGCATGGTATGTTAGGCTCTAGGCTGCTCTGCGGTGCTTCAAACATGAGTGTAGGGGAAAATTACTATTTTTTCTATTTTATTTAGTTTTTCAGATGTTTCTTTATGATTACTTCCCAGTGATTTCAGAGATAGCTGTTCTATCTTGGCCTTGCACTAGCTTGTTTAGTCTGATGCTCTATATCATTTGTTTATTTCTTCCAGGGCACTACTTTTTCCATGTATTTACTTAATGGTTTATATTTACTTAATGCACATCTTTCAGCAAGACATTCAGACTTCATTCAATGATTGCTGGAATTTCCTATGTGTTCCAAAACATAGAAGTTACATCTGTGTGTTGAGCCTGCCCTTGCAAAATTCTTGTGATTCTCCTGTGCAAGTTTTGCAAACTTGATGGGCTTAGCAGACATCATTCTTGCAGGTACTCAGTGAGGTTTTAAAGTATTTAATTGGTCTTGAGTGTGTAGTGCAGTTCTCCAGATACAGCACTGAGGTATTTTCTGATGCCTTTTGTCTGTTCTGCACATTGGAGTTGTCAGTTCCAGGTAGGCTGACACTTGCACGGGGGAATTGTGCACTGAGGTGGTTTTCAGCAGAAAAGGAGACGTTGCTGAGGGGATCTTGTGGGTGTATGTCCTTAGCTGCAGCACAGTGACAGCTCTTCAGTTACTGCCTTTGGCACCTCTTTTTAGTCTGTGCCTGCTCTGAAGCTTAGAGGAGAAAAAATTCTTATTCCACAGAAATGCTTTTACCCTTTTGTAAAATTTTTGTTTACTTACCAAATTTTGATTTGAATTTTTTTCACTCGGGTTTTCATTTGGTTGGGAAGTACTTCTGCAGGGCCTTATGGAAAAGACAGCTGAGTGTTTTGTCCTGCTCCCTCCCTGGTGAGTGCCTGCCTGTTCCCAGTGCTCCCACACTTTTGGGTGCACATATTCCTGTTCTGCACACTCAGAACTGGTGAAAAGCTGACTTGCTTGTTTGTTTAAGTCAGAGTTTTTACAACACTCATTCACTCATCTTTGAATTTTTAAATTAGTATTTTTGTCTTCTGAAAATTAAACTTGAAGTCATGCATTCTGGAATGATGACAGCCTAAATTTGTTATGAATGCCTAAAATAAAATTTTATTTTCTTATTAATAACCTCTTTCATAAAAATAACAGCTGAGTATATATTCATCACCAAAATTCTGAAGAATGTCAAATCACTAAAGGGGAGAAATTACTAACTAGACACCTGGAATTGGAGTTTCTTGAGTAATGAACTGGCTTTTGACAGCTGCAGCCTTTTTTTGCAGGTGCAAGAAGAACATTTTCTTCTTTTTATTTTATCTGCTTTACATCACTTAATGACTAGAGTATTCCAAGTTGGGAAAACAACTGGGAGTTGAAAGAACAGGAAAATTTGCTTACCCTTTTCCATTTTATGGGTAAAAGGTGTGTGTATGTGGGGAGGGGAAAGATCTGAGATCAACCAGTTCTAATCTTGTAGAACAGGGAAGCAAGGAAAAAATAACTAATCTGGCTTATTGCTGTTGATATTTGCACTGTTCGGTACATCAGCTGCCTTGAAATGCAAGGAATATTTTGATAATATTTCCTAAAATATTCAGGACACAATGTAGCTCCACTTAAACAATTATGTTCTTCTGGATATTTTTGTTCAGAAGCAGCATGACACAAAGCACACATTAAAAAGTTAATCAGGTGACTAAAAACTCCGTGTCCTGTTTTCTCATAAATCAAACATGAAAATCAAACCCCAAAATAAATGCTTAGATATATAGTGACATGTGATATTAGTGTATTCTCCTAGTTAACAAAAACAAATATTAAATACCACCTCACAGCTACCCTTCTCTGCAATTAAACATTTTTATTAGTTGTCACTCTCTGAGAATAACCCTTTGTCATGAATATCTGTTAGAAAGCAGAACTGCAATGCAAATTAAATTATTTAAATTGTGATTTAAATCACAATTAACAAAACTGATTTAAATCAAAGTGATATAAATTGGTCCATCCTGCTTTAAAATTAATTAAAGATGTGCTTTGAAAGCATGCTCCTATCAGTGCTCTGGCTCAGTGGGTTCTCCGTATCACTCAAGTTTTAATAAATCACAGCAAGGGATGGAATTTTTATTTAGTTCAGCAGTCTCAATCTCTGAATTTAGGGCCACTGAAGAATAGATTAACATTTATAATTGCTAGGTTGATCAGTAATGCATATTAAAGATGGGGATTTCAAAACAAATTAACCTTTGCAGTGCATCATGTGGAGACAGACAGACAGTGGTATTGTTGAAAAGGTTCCTGTCATCCTTGAAGTCACAAATCACTGTATTCTCCATGGTACCTTGCTGCTCTGCAGCCTCTGGAGCCTCAATGTCCAAAAAATAAACTCTGATAACTGAAAGAACAACATGGACTCTTTGAGGCTGGCAAGTCCCTGCATGGGCTATCGCTGCTTTGTGTCGCTCCAGGCAGACTTGTATATTTTGGGACTAAGATTAGGATGTTTAGGCTAGGGCCAAATGGGTTTATAATTAGATATATACCAGCCCTTGACCTATTAATTGAGGCTCATGCTTCCCTCCACCTACCCTCCACATGTAATGAGACTGTGATTTAAAGCAGCCAAGGGGAAATGGGCCCTCTGTACCCACACACTTTTCTGCCTCAATGTGCCTGTCCTGTGCTCTGTTGAGAGCGTTTCTGTCCCTCTCTGAGGTATCTCATGTATAGAACAGGACACTGTGTCAACACAGTCTGTGCTGTATTTATTAATTTATAAAATTAAGAGCTTAGATCCCATCTGGAGAAAACCACCGTACGTGATCAGCACCTCTACATTTGCCATGTTTCTCCTCCGGCAGAAAAGCAGTCATAACTGGAGAAGATGGAGTGGATTTTGATGGCCCCATATAGAATCTGAGAAGGTCCAAGAATGTTCTCGCCAATCGATGTAGCTGGTGCAGGAGCTCCAGGCTTTCTGTGTGGTGGTGTCCCAAGGAGCTGGAGACAAGGTAAACAAGCATGTGTGATGTGTTTCTGACAGGGCTCACAGGCTCCCAGAAAATTGCTGATTTCAGATCTGCAGTGCTTTGACCGAAATTTAAGTTTTCATGGACAACCTTTGTACATTTAATGTGCATCACAAGAGATGCTGATTTGGAAGGAATACACAAAGATCATCGAGTCCAGCTCTTAGCCCTGCTCAGGACACCCCAAGGGACACACCAGAGTGCCTGACGGAATTGTCCAAAGGCTTCTTGGACACTGCCAGCCTTGGGGCTCTGACCACTTCCCTGGGGAAGCCACCACTGATAACTGAAGTTGAAGGCAGAAGAAATATTCTCTTTTTCTCATAATTTGTATGCCTCCACAGTCCTTACCAAAACCGAGCAGTTAGAAACTAATGTGGAGTACATGACGCATTTGTCTGACCCTGTGGAAAATATTAGATTATGCAGATGTTTATGCACATGCTTTGTGGAACGGTAGAGCTATTGTGTAACCTGCCTTTTTTCCTATGAGCAAAGTGACACAGGGGGAAGCTGGTAGTACTATCTTCTGATCACAGAGCTCCAGAAGGATATAAATAGGGAATTAAGAATGAACAGTGGCATTAAAAGCTTCCTCTGAACGGATGATTTTTTTTTCTCTAAGTTTATAAATAGAAATTAAATGTAAACAGCATAAACTAAACAGACCGGAATAAACATGGAACTGTGGCAGGTATTGTCATTACTGCTCACACGAGTGAATGGTTCTTTGGTTAATGAGAAAGCAAAGGCAGGGAGGAACCTCAAAAAGGTCCAAGCTTGAGCAGTGGAAATGCAGGATATTTTTCCAGGAGGTAGAGCAGAGATGAGCAGCCTAAGCCCTGATCTGGTGGCCCAGGGTGCCGATGGCTCTAGGCAGGGCTTGGTGGTGCACGGCATCAGGCGTGGGAGGTGCGGACAGACCTCTCCTTCCTGCCAGGGCCACGCCAGCCTCTTCCAGCTGAGATGCTCCTGGCTTCTGTCATCCAGACGATGGCAAAATGTGGGTGGTAGGTGAAGAAGTGCTGATGAGGGGGATATTGATGAGGCTACTGAATAGTCAGCCAAATGCTTGGAATATTTTTCGAAACTTTTGGCAGACAGAACAGGATTGCAGTCTGGAAGAAAAAGACCTGTCTGTCTTGTTTAGTAGATGTTTCCAGCTGCTGGTGATGGTATTGGCAATAGGAGTTAATTAATAACTGGAAAGTTATTGCTTTTTAATGCACGCAAAGGTTGTGCAACTGCCATAGACATTCAGTTAAACATGCCCTGCTTTGCGTGTCTCATTTTTTCTCATATAAAATAAATTGTGGGTTGTTCAAGAATTTCTCCCTTTTCCAACACCATATTATTTGCTGAACAATTTTTTTTTTTCTTTTTCTTTTTTTTTTTCCTTTAAGAAGAATGAAGTATTACACATGGCTTTTTTCCAAAATCAAAGCTCTTTAGTATGGTTAGCCTTTCTGGTCTATCTTATTACTGATATTTATACAGATGTACTGGCAAACCCAAATTTATTGCAATATTTATTGGGCTGAATTTGAGGTTATTTATAATGTGGTTAGATGGCTATTTATTAGACATGTCACAGTAGCTATTTAACACTTCTATAGCTGCCTAACTGGAATTAGAACATAAAATAGAATTTATTGTATATTATGCAGAAAATGTTACAGGAACAGTAAATTCTAAGAAAGACACAACCATCAGAGTAATGAAGGGACCAGGAAGAAAAAAAAAAAGTAGTTTTAAACAGCAATTCTCAGCCAGGCTGAAGGAAGGAAATATTTAGGATGTGAGGAAGTCCAGGTGCAGATTTTAAGTTCTCTAAAGTGCACCAGCACTGTGCCTAACAGCTGACCTTTCCCTCATGAAATGGACATTTTTCATTTAGAAAAGGAAATGAGAGTCATCTTCTTTGATTTGTTTTGTGCTGATTAAGTAGAGTTAAAAAGTTCTATGGGACCATTTTCTCGAGGAACAATTTCATAAAAATCAAGCATTTCACAGGCAGGTGTTACTTTGGTGTTTTTAATGTGTTGTGTTAAGGTGGTATTGACTAGTGCATTTCACTGTGATGGATTCAAATAGGGGTTTTTTTCCATGTTACTGTTTTTTAACTGCATTTCACTGTTGTGAAAGCTTTTTGTAGACAAAAAACTTTATTTTCTATTAACATCTTTGGGGTTTGGATCTTATTTGAAATAGAAAATGAATGCACATATTGAATGTCTCATGAAGAAATGTGGATGAGAATTCTGTGCAAGGAAGAGACTGTAAGTGCAAAAAAATTTCAAAAATAGTTACGAATTTCCTTTAAAAATAATTTCCCGTAACCTTCACAAAATGCAGATTCTTTAGGAAAATAAGTCCCCCATTTCCACATACAGAAACACAGACCATCTTAAAATACTTCACCAAAAGAAGTCAGCCTTTCTGTTTAACAAATAAACCCATTTCTGTGGGAGGATGCGGAGGAGAGAGGAAATGAGGCCATGGAAGGGTTTGCAGGTGTGAGGGTGAAGCTGGGCAGCCACAGCTTTTCCCTGCTCATGAAGGTGCAGCAGGACAGGGTGAGGGGAGCTGTCCCCCTTTTGGCACTTTCTTGGGGCAAAAGTGTGTTTGTGCACAGAGCCACGGCTGCAGAAGCAGCAGAGCCCATCCCAGCCTTTGCCTTCCCTAATTCAAGTTGTGCACCCCGAGTCCCATGGGAATACCTCCCTGCATATGCATGATTATTTTGTCACAGGATGGTAGCTGTTATGGACCAATAAATACATATTTATCCCTTGATTCTTGCAGGTGGAGGACTTGAAACACTCCAGCCCTCAGATACTGCAGTCTTGAATGGCACAAGGTGAGATATTGAGCAAAAAAAAAGGCTGGAGATCATGGTGGGAAAACTCTTTGTCCAGATTGCGCCTTCATTGAGATAAGTTTTGATGGTGATTTTTTAGAGTGTAGCTGCCAACTAAGCTCAAGCTTATGCTGGTGAGAAACTGCAGTAGGTAGTTCAAGGAGATGATACATTTTCTTAAATTCATTAGCTGCCCATTGAGGGTTGAAGAGAACATAACTAAAAATAATTACGTATGAATTATGAAGTTCAAATAGAATGTGTGACTTTGCTCAAACAAAACTGCAAGGGAGACAAATCAGAGAGGTTTATTAGCATATTCTACTTTTTCAAAAAACCTTACAAGGAAGGGAAAACATAGTAATGTAAAGGAGTTAAAGATTCATGTTTCCATAATAGCTGTATCTGCACTATCCTACCTGTGAAATTTATTCTCTGTGGGTGCTGATGCTGTTGAATAGTTTTTATTTCCCAACCATCTTTTTTTTTCCCTGTAAGTGGCTCTTTTGAGTATTTATATTAACATGCAGTCCTCTCCTACCTAGAACTTTCTTCATCTGCATTACACCTGAGCCAGGGGTCTTGCAGGGAACAAAGGGCAGCATGCAAAATCGATCATAAACACACTCCCAAAAATTCTTTTTTATTTGAGCTCATTCATTCTAATTGTTCTCTCGAGGCTTGATCCGGAGCACAGAGAAATCCAGAGGGGACTCACTGGGCTGTGGGTCAGGTTTTCAGGTCACCTGTACATGGCAAGTGGTGAATAATGAGCGGCACACTGCGCAGTGCCAGCTCCTCAGGCCTGACCCCGAGGATGGAGGTAAGAATTCGGCCACTGATCTCATCAAGTGCACTCTTCAGGGCTGGAGGAGAGCACAGCCACTCACTCCTTCCGCAGCAAAAGGCAGTCACAGACCATAATGATCAGCAGGCTGGTGTGTCCCAGTAATGCAGTTGACCATGCCCTGATTAACTGGTGCAAACTGTGCCCCTGAACGTTGCTCTGTGGAATTAGTTCTTTTGTTGATGGCAATGGTCCAAGAAGTTGTTAGTCACTGCTGGGACTTGATATGATTACAAATATATTTCCATGTTCAGTTATGAGTACTGTGATGACTGATTTGTCCCTTCCACTGGTATAAACAGGTTAGGATTAATGCACGTATTTTGCAAACCAAACTACATACACTGAAAACTGTTTAGGGTGGGGTTTTTTCTTCTGCTTTTTTGGTTTGGGTTTTTTTGATTTTTTAGGTTTTTTTTCATAAACAGAATCCATTAAGCCAGTTTAAAAAGTTTGTTCTTGCAGACAGAAATGTTCTTCCCTTTAGTCTCGATTAGGCATTTGGATGGGAAATGGAATGTGGAGGTTTTGTCCCAACTTTCTGTGCAACCACATGTGAACCAGTTCATGCTGTGGCCCCTAGTTGTCCTACCAAACTTTACCCCACTTTGCTTGATTTAAAGCCTTGTGGGAGGTGGTTGTCGTCTTTTTTATGGACACCAACCAGCATGATATGATCAAAAATTAAGGGTTCTGGACATCACCACAGTAATCATGATAAAGGTTTGAGAGACTCTTGGTCAATTCCAAAACTCCCGCCTCTTTCCACAATGTTAGAAACAGGTCCTTGGTGAACTGCCAGTTTTTGATACTTCTCATCTCTGTCTCCATGGGTGCCCTTCCTGGTGTCACATTGCTTTCCGTACATTGATTTCTACTCTTGTCACAAAGGATCTGGAAGCAGATGTGTAATTAGCAAGTGTAAGACCAATTACTGCATGGCAGAAAAAGGAGTGTTCAAGCCTGGAAACAAAGGAGTTGAAATTAATTTTTCTTGTACTCTTTCCAAAGATGCCAGCCTTTCTGTATAAACTCCTCAGTCATTAATCTAATAAAGCCCTACTTTGGTCATTATTTACTACATCTTCAATAAGCATTCTAATATTAGTGCAGGGCAAGTATATAAAGCATTGTTGCCCTTCTCTACTTTTTTTACTTATCTGGTTCTTTCAAGGTTACTAACCTACCTTACAACTTTCATCTGGTTTAAATACTCAGCTATTGCCTTTTACACCTCGCTTCCTTGTTCATGTCCATTTGGATATCTGCAGCTGCATCTTCTCAAGTAGCTGTTGTTCCATGTCTCCTTGCTAAAGGTTGCTAACTTCATCAGCAGTAATGAAACAAATTACATCTGTTAGGGTTCACTCACACCTCTCATTTAGAAAGAGAGGCTGTCTTCTGATTTTGTTGTTATTGGCCATCTTTTCTGCCTAAGATATCCAAAAACTCAGTGAGAAAAATTATATGCTGTAAAATATCCTCATTCTGACACATGTAGGCTTTCAGTGCCCAGGTCATGCAGAGAAGCTAATCAATCCCTACTGACCTCCAGGAGCCTGAAATATAGCTGGGCAAGGCCCCAGTCCAGCAAAGCACTTAAAAATATCCTTATGTAAACATAGGATCAGTCCCATTTTCAGTGCAGTTTTGTGAGAAGTGCTTTTCAGAGCAGAGCATCTCCAGGGATGCTCCTTGCAAGGCCTGTGCAGGATGAAGCTGTACCAGTCGCAAATGTGAGCACATCCAAGGTATCTGCTAATCTTGCATGGGGAAAAGCAACTCTCTTTGTCTTGCTTGTGGCGAGGCTGCTGAGGTGCCACAGCTTTGGAATCACAGTGTGCATTTGTGAATGTGAGCCCTTGTCCCCTGCAGAGCTCTTATGCTTGAATTTCTTCTGCTGATTGTTTAAGAGAGAATTGAATTATTTAGGAGAGGGCAGTTATCATCTGGGTCCTGCAGGACCTGACAGCTATTCCTCTTGTGTGCTGAGAGATCATCCTGTTCTCTGGCTTCATCCATTCCTTGACCCAATTGTGTTGCTGCCACGAGATTGCCAACTTGTACCAAAAAACACACGTGGAGTGGAGTTCTGTCATGGTCATCTGCCAAAGAGTGAGGGTGGAATAGTTACCACCATTGTATAGAAGGAAACAGGGTTAGAAGGGACCTGAGGAGGTCACCTCATCCACCCCCACACAAAGCACTCCTGTCACGTTTGTCTGAAGTGTTTCTTTAACCCCGTCAGCCGTGGAGATCCCCCAGGCAATCCCCTCCAGTGCCCAATGACCCTTGCAGCAGGGAATTTATTCTAGTGCTGAACTCAGGTCTCCCTAGATGCATTTAAACCCATTACTTTTTTGTGCTTTCCCTGTGGATGTGGATAACAATTTATGGCCTTCCTCTTTGCATAAGCCTTTTATATAATTGAAGACTGTTATCAAGCCTCCTCTCTGTCTTCCCTGCTCTAGACTAAATAGCCAAGATAGGATGAAAGCTGGAATGGGGTGTCAGGGAGAAGGAGTTAGAGGAGGAAATCAGAGAGGGATTAATCTTGTCCCTACAGAAATGGCCTTTTCCTTCTGAAGAGCAGGGATGTGGGAGGCGGAGACAGGATTCTCAGTGCTGCTAATTCACTAGCACAGCTTTGTGAAATGTGTGTCTGATTGATGGGCTACTACCTCAGACTAAGGAAGAGGGGCTGGGACTGAGCTTCTGCCGAGCTGCAACGTTGCACTCCAGCCTCTGTGCTTAGGAAACAAAAGCTTTGATTTCTTACCTTGGTGAGGAGCATATCCAGCTCCCAGGTCAACTCCTGCGAGATGCATCTGGTTGAGCTTCTGTGCACCATGAAAGTTGTTCCCAGCTGCTGTCTGTGCTGTACACTCAGGCACCACAATGATGTAGCACCAGCACCACCCAGGCAGCCCACCACAAACCCTGCCAGGGAGCAGGAGTGCTCTCCTGTGATGGCAAAGTGGCGTTTCTGCTGCCCTCACCTCGGCTCTGTGCTTCCCACCCGTGCACAGCACGGGGAGCCACTCGCCACACACGCTGCCTACATGTGTTTCACAACTTGATTGCTGTTCATAAAACCAGCACGTGGAACAGGCAAACACCGTCTGATCCAGAATGCCCTGGGGCGTATTATGTCAATGTCACATGCATTAAGAAAGTACAGCGAGCACTCAGAGTGACTTCTCGTGTGCGGAACCTTTTTCCATTATTCACGTCTGCTGTCAGAGTTGCAGCACGTATGCAGCCACTGCTGTCACAACCTGGAGGAAACAAAACTACCTCCCAGCCTGGAGACTTCCAAAAGCACAAGGTAGGGGAAAAAAATGTTGCCTTACTACTTAATGCTCCCGTGCTTTCGGTGACATTTCTGCCTCACTCCAAGTGCTCCAAGAACAGCACATAAGGTGGAGCTGTTTTCCCTAGACTCCTGGTGACATGGAATCACAGGATTGTTCACATCAGAAAAGGGTTGGCCTTGTAGAAAGCAAAATATTAGATGCTGTTTGGGACAGCAAGGAAGTTCATTGCATTTCAAGTGCACTGCAGACTAACTCCAGCGTTCCCAGTCCCTCTTCCTCCCCCACTGGCTCATCAATCAGCTGTTAAGACTTTCCAGTTCAATTTCACAGTTAAAAAAATCTTGACAAACCGCAATCCAATTGTTTAGTTGGGTTTTTTTTGTTTTTTTTTTTTTGCTCTACTTTCCCCCCACCCTTCCTTCTCAGAGTGACTTTGAAGATGACATTTGTATTTCTGAATTAAAACCACATTTGCCCAATACTGCAGAGGGGGCAGGCAGGGGCAGAAGAGAGAAGAAACTCTTTTGTTCTCCTCCGCACAGCTCCCCCTCACCTGCCAGGGCCAAGCTCCAAAATAATTTCTAACAGCTGAGGTTAGCCAGGGACACCTAATCCCGGAAAGCTGGCTCTGAATTCCAGCACCAGCACACAGTATTTGAGTTTCATCAACAGCCATTTACATCTAATTCTCCCAAACCTCTGAAGTGTGAGTATATGTACAGGTGTGTGCTTATTTAATAAAAAAACTTTTTTTTCAAAAATCTCAGCTCAAATAACATCAACAGCAGTGACAACATTCATGTTTTTTAAAGTTGAGCAAGCTCAGGAACTGTTTTGAGGATGCGCTGGGGTCTTCTGAGTGAACCTTGAACAGCCGTGTCTAGAGGTTGCCCAAGAACTGTGATTCTCAACCAAAGGGAGGGCTGAGTCCCCTCTCCCTGATTTCCTGTCATGGAAAATGAGTGCTCTGTGCAAATGGAGCTGAAAGGATCTTGCTGAGTGTGCTGAGACCTGTCCTGTGTGTTTACAGAAGGGGTGTGAGGAGCATCCTGGCAGCACAACAGAGAGAAGCCTCTCGGGGTCCAGCTGATGGGAGGATGTGACAGCAACAGGCTCACTCTGAAGGAAACGCACCTTTCCAGGCATCAACAGGGACCAGATGGAATTTGTTGGGTAAAATTGCATTTTTGTCTTCTTTGGAGTCAGTCAGCAGGGACAATGTGCTATTTTTCTCAGGAGAGTTTTAATTTTTCCAAAGATAGTCCCCTGGTTGACCCTAAGTATTGGTGACCCAAAGATAAAACCCAGTTCTGTTGCATCCCTTTCCAGAAAGGAGATTTCCAGCAACTTTACTCCTTGGGTGTTTGCGCTAAGACCATTCACTTTTTATTAAGAAAAAACTTTGGTTTCGCTGCTTAGCCAGTTGAAATGAGTAATGAAAATGTTATTTGTATGGGACAAAGGAAATGTTTTGTTTGAAATTATCTCATCTTACTAATTGATTACACTGGGACTGCTTGGATGTTTGCAGTGTACAGCATCCAGTCCCTCATCAGAGAAGGTCTTCAGGCAACCTGATATAAACCATCCCATGGGAGAAAACTATAGTAAAAGGTGTCAGGTATTTAAGGCTGACCGTCCCATGGATCCAGATCAGTCTCCACAAGGAAACAATTAGGGTGTCTGAAAAGACGTCCTAAAAATATTGGAAATGTCTCTGGAAGATGAAACACTAGAGAATATTGATAATTAAAAACATAGACTAGAAATAAAAAAATTATCTCGAGAAAACTCCTCCAAGGAATAGGTATTTTCTGTTGTTCAGTGCAGACACCACTGAGACCCTGCTAGCATGGAAAGTACTTGCTATTGATGAAAAGTAATAATATAAATCCACAGTATGTCTGAATTTAAATCAGAAAGGGGAAAAATTAATATAAAGTATTTAAGTATTACAGCACAATTCCCTCAAGAAGCAAAAGAATATCATATTTGGAAGTGATTTGAATACAATAATCTTCAAATATTCATGGCTGAAAATGTTTCCTAAATGCTGTTTCCAAAATAGATGTTGCGAGTCAACAACTGTGTCCTGAGCTGATTTCAAAACCATGGAAAATAATGTTGTTTCACATAAACACAGAAGAAAATGTGATATCAACAGAAATGAAAGGGGGGGGAAATTGTCCAGGTCTGTGTGATGAGGATGGTGAAAAAGAGAGAGAAAAAGCTTCAACAGGAAAGCTGGAAAAGCCAGCGTGGAGAGGCAATGTCATTCCCAGCTCTCCAAGCCATCCGTGCGGTTTGTGTGGTTGTGAGCTATTCCCCCTCGGCTCCAGCAGCCACTGCCTGCACTGCTGCCTGCTGCCAAGAAGTAGGTCAGAAATCTATTTTTGTCTCTGTTCTTCTGTGGCCACATCATGGTCCCTGCACTGGTGAGGAGAAGCGAAGGTGTGACTGGTGACTGTGTGACGGGGTCTGTCCTGTGCTGGGCTGTGACCTGTCCCCAGCTGCCCTTGTGCTCCCTGACAAGGGGCATCATGATCCCTCCAACAGCAGGGATTGCCCCTGGGTCTGCCCACTTCTGCTCGCTGGAGAAGGATTTTAAGGGAATTAGAGACTTAGTCTGTGGTTAAATGCCTCAACTAACCAGGATGAATCTGAGCCAAAGTGCGTGTAATGTGCCAGCCCCATCCAGTGATGCTGCACCCAAGCAGTGCAGGAGGTTTTTGTGTTAACTCACATCTTCCTGGTCTGGGTTAGAGGGGCCTTGCAAACCCTCGTGTGGCTGAGGTGGGGACAGAGGGGACTCAGGCAGAAGCAGAAAGTGGGGCATGAAGCAGAAGGAATTGTGTTGTGACTTAACATCTAGTGCTCTGGGGCTAAAAGCTGCCTGCTTCTCCTGCTTTCCCCCAGGACTAATGATTTTATCACTTCTGCTCCTAACATCCTTCTTCTCCATATACCAGCTGCCCTTTGCCCCTCTCCCTTCTCCTCTGAACTTGGCCAGTTGATTAACATAATTTAGTTAAATTTAGTAATTGTCTTCAACTTTTACTTCCTTTTGAAGATAGCTAGAAGACATGTCAGGAAGTTACTCTGATTCTCCCACAATATCATCTAGAAATTATAAAAAAAATATTACAATAAACTAACCTGAAGATACTATCTCTCCTTATGGAGTTCTCTTATTTGTACCTCCATGTCATGAGTGCCAAAATCCTCTTCTTGCTCCTCACTCCTCTCTTGTCAATGCCAGGCAAAGGCTGGTGGGGTCGGTGGTTTTGCCACACTGAAGTCCTGTGACCTTTGGAGGACAAGTGATCCATCTCTCTGTGGGAGATTTGGTGTTTTGCCACTGGTCAACAAATACTGTCCCCAAATGAATAGTTTTACAAGTGGCAAACACAGCCAATGCTGCTGCCTCAGGGCCTGGCACAGCCCCAAAACTCAAGGGTTTGTCCCCACTGAGGTGGCTGCAGGAGATGCCAAGAGGAGCATTAATTGTAATGTGTCCCTCTCATTAAATTTCCCTAAAATATCTGCAGTGTTCAGTCCAATGCTGTGCTACTTTATCTGACAGAATTGTGTTCTCTCTGACATGAAACAAACTGCAAAGCAGTCGCCTCATCATTCTGCCTCTAGCAGGTCTTGAGTCCAGCTTTTCAAACCGATTTTTCCCTTTTCACAGTGCATCTGTCAAGATCCTGCTCTGGAACAGAAGATCAGAGCAAATGGGGGCTGAGGAGAACAAAAGCTGACCCAAACCTTTGACCTAAACTTAACATAAAGCCAAATGAAACTTTAGAGGTTTGTAAATGTTCATGAAACATTTCCACCTCCTGCTCCCCTCTCCTTTATCTTCGGTTTCTTTATACTTCTACACTTACTGTTTCTAATTGAAAGTCTAATGTAAAGCTCCCCTAAATTAATGGAAAGACTCTCACCGATTTTAGTGCCTTCTGATTCAGCCTCCCAAAGAAAGGCAATAATTTCTTTAATGAAAGTGTCTTTAAACTTAAGAGAAAATAAAACCTGAAAAGAGATAAAGAAAAGCAGAGATCAAATGCAATTTTCCAGCTAGCAGCGCATGTTCTTGATCTGAACCACGCCCATTAAATTGCTATGGATATTGTTATCCCAGGGAAAAATATCACTCTACAGAAACAGAGAATTGCTGAGAAAATGGTGACTTGGTTTAATAAGCTTTAATGTCTGCTAGAAAAGAATGGTAAAATTTCTAGTTTTTGCAGTCAGATTGTGCTTTAGAAGCTAACTCCTGGTAATTGGCTGGTATTTGTTACCTGAAGTTTCCATTTGTATGTGTGAAACTTTCCTTTGTACCAATATTGCAAAAATGAAACACATGAAGGCTTTATCAGGAAAATAACTCTGCTACTCATACAGTTTTTAGCTTTCTAGGTGACTCTTTTCAGAAGTGATAGTTTATGGGTCTCAGTTACCCCTGAATTTCCCTAAATGATGCCTTAACTGGTCCAAACAAGAGTGTTCCTGTCTGAGTTATATTCTGGATTCATGGACGAGGGACTTGAGGAAGGCTGGTGAAACCAGCCCAAATAAAAATTAAGATGTGGCTCATGTTGAAAGGTTGTTACACTGTCTTTTGGCAGTGACAGGTCCCGATGGCTTGGTGTTGCCAGTTCAGAGATTGGTCTCTGCAGAACTGACCTGCCTTGTGCTCCTGTTTTTTCACATAAAAATTGAGTGTTTTCTGTGTGCGGAGTGGTATGGCTGCATATTTTACTTGTGAATACTTGCACAGCTTATCTAGGGAATTATTTCCCAATTTTCTGTGTAACAGACAGTTTTGGGGCTCACAGTCACAGGGTAGATGCACACAGAACAACGTGTGCTCCAGAGGCTGCAATTTGGTGTTAATGGAAAACACAGATGTGCAAAGTGGTCCTAGGAAGATGCTGTTAATAACAAGCACTGCTTGTTCATAATGTTCCTATAAATGTGCATTATTTTATTATTATAATATGCAAATTTTGCCCAGCATAGGGAGTTTTTCATTCTCTCATTTTCTGTCACCTCTTTCTCTTTTTTCCCCTTAATCCTCCTAGATTTTCTGCTTCTGAACTCCAAAGTGTCAAGGCTGGACTGTGTGGTCTGTGCCTTGCTGTCCCTCTCCCAGTGCCTGACAGCAGTAATGGCACGTTTTTGGGAGACCCCTGACCAAAATGCTTTCAGAGTATCTGCTGGCTGCCTTTGTCTTTGGAGGTTTGGATGGTCTTGTCCCTGCACTAACCACTATTCAACTCCTGAAAGAAAATAAGGACCGTGACACTGAGGTGCTGGCTGAGGTCCATGGGCCATCCAGGGCAGGGGTAGCAGTGGCGGAGCGAATCCACTGGACAGAGAAATCAGGCACAGAAGAAATGATCCTGTTTGCTTTTTTCAGCCCAAGTTAGAGGGGAGAAATGCTATGTGTTGGCCTAATGACAAATCTATTTTGACTGTCAAAACTTCGAAAACTTTTCTTTTTCTCACAACTTGTCTTGGATCCACTGGTGTGGGTTTTGTAACTATTTCATCTATCTGTTTCTAGAAACATACAGGGCATGAATTACTGGAAATGAAGCAAAATGTACCAGACATAAACTCAGCGCATCCTCTATAGCTGATATTCTCTGAAGACTCATTTGTCCTTTTCCTCCTAGATATTTCCTCTCTTCTTTCCGGCCTGTTCTTGTTATTTGTTTCATCAGCCATTTGTTATACAACTCTTGGCAAACTATCAGGGAGATCTTCCTGACTGTGAACTGGGAAGAGCTTTCTTAAGGAAACAACAACGATTTCTTTACTTGGGAGAGCAGAAAACAGGCCAAGCCCAATCATTGTCTTTGCTGAGACAAAATTTGTGAGGACAGCGATATGCTTTGTTGGACTCAGTTGATGAAGCTTGTCCTGTTGGGATTTTGTTTGGTTTTTTTAAAGGTTTAAGGTGTGATTTGTCCCTGTGAAACTTGCCTCATCGCTGTGCCAGTGGCCGAGTAGGCAGTGATGGAGGGATGGGCTGAGCTGCTGCCGGGTGGGAACTGTGCTCCCTGTGCGCAGCTCCATGGAGTTGTTGGGTCTTCCCATCTAGGGGTGGAGAAGCCTTTCTGGCTACAGACAGCTCAGGCAGTCATTAAAACAATCAAGCTGCATGTTTCATCTCTCCAGAGTCCACAGCTTCCTCAGCCCAGACGAGATGGCCTCAGACCCAGTCTGAGCCTCAATAAACTTTTCACTTTTGCAGTTCCACCCAAGATTTGACTTTGCGCTGGGATTATCCTGACGTTCCTCTGCTTCAGGGCTCTTGGGTTCCTCTCTGTCTCCTCCCCAGCTGAAAGTTTATAGCAGAGCTGCACAAGCATGTCCTAAATTCAGAGCAAACTGAAGGAAAGCAGCTCCAGCTGCAGCTCACAGCCTGCCAGAGAGACTCCCCAGCAGGTCTCCAATGAGCCTGTTACTACAAGTTCACTCCAACCAGCAATTCTAGCCAAAGCAAAATTCTGCATGAAGTTCATATTAGTTCAATATTAGCTCACGTTGCCAGCAATTCAGAAGCTCCTTCTCAGTGCTTGAATCTTGGTTGAAAGATTTATGTGCACTTGCCATGCAGCCTCTCTGAGAAAGTCGTAAAGGGGGGCAAACATTTAGTTTTCATGAATGTCATGGTACATGAGAGTTGTGTAATGTCTTCTGGAAGAACTGAAGATTTTATGTCATAATACATAGTTGTCATCTCTGCAAGATGTAATAGTGTCTAGATTAACTTCCAGTGCAGCAAAGGACACAGTAAAAGTAGTTTTATACAGTAATTTTCATTTCTACTCACTGAATCAGTGAGGTCTTACATCTATTGAATAACCCAATATTTATAAAGCCTTTCTTTTAAAAGAGTTTCTATTGCTTTGACTGCCTGCATTAAAACTCATTTTGTGTGTTTTAAATGAATTACAACCTATTCAAAAGCATTTTCTCACCCTAAAGCACTCTGTGTATTACAGTCTCTGTAATACCTTCAGCTGCTACAGAGATCTCACAGAGCTGAAGATGTTCATGCTAAATAGATTTGGTATTTTGTTGATGTTCATGCTAAATAGATTTGGTATTTTGTTCATGTTCATTTCATTTTGTACATTTGCCAGAGATTTTTGTTCAGAAAAAAAAAAGAAAAATCTATGTTATTCAACTTTTAGAGAAGGTTTGATTGAGAAATCTCAGATTTAGTTCCTTTTGAGTCACATTTCAGTGTGGTTTTAATGAACGGTATTATGCAAATAATAGCAACATAGCTCACATTTTCTGTCCTCCCCTCTCTTATTGTAGATTAACAAGGATGAATTATTGTCTCACCCCTTGAGCTGGGTGACTGCTGCGTAGTCTGGGCTGAGACTAATGATCCAACCCTAGTCCTCGACTGGACCTGGAGTGAGGCAGTGGCTTTGAAGATTCCCACCAAATTCAGCAGTGCAAGAGGTCGTGCTGTACCCAGTGACCTGCTCTGGTACCTGTTCCCACTGCTGGGGATGTACCCCCAGCTTCTGGAGCAAAGCCCATCTCCTTCCTGCTGGAAAGGGCTTTGCAAAGAGGAAGGAAAACTCCTGCCTGGTGCCCTGCAGAACAGCCAGAGGCTCTGTGGGGGTGTCCGTGGGAAGGGGCGTTTGCTGGCCCCAGGAATGGGAGGCATGTCCGCAGTGGGAGGCAGCGCTCACGGGGCTCCCCACTCTCACCATTGAGCATTGTTTAGAACAAACCTAGCTGCTGTACATGGATGTAAAGCTTAATTTGTGGTTTCTACACCCACCACATTTCTTGGAGTGGACATTTTCTAGAATTTCAGGACTTTTTATCTCCAGGCTGTTGTTTTCTTTTGGGCTTTTTTTCTTCATTTTATAGGAAGCTAGCAGCCCATGTTTTTTCATAATGCAAACAAATCAACCCACGCTTTGGCCAAAGCAGCTGTGTAATGCTGTCCTCTCCTCAAAGGTGTTCAAATCTGCAGGGCAGTGGGGACACATTTGGTTGGTATAACACAGTACAGCTGCACCATGACATTGCTTGGGTGGATGCTGAGAAATCTGTAGGAATTCCCTGGGGAAACGTGGAGTTGGGGGTGAAAAAAAAGCCTGTTTCACCCGCTGTTCCACTTTGTACCCAACAGTGAGAATAAAGTGACTTATTTTTCAGAAATGTCTTGAGCCAGCTGTGACTGAACAGTTGTTTCTTGCTCCCGATAATGCCCAAAATGTTCAGGACATTTTCCAGGTGGAAGAAAGTTAGATCTAAAGAGACACAGAAGAAAGAGAGAGGAGATTCAACTCAGCAGTTGTTTAGTATAAGTGGAATCTCATTCGTTCTAAGATTTCAGCCCTTTGTTATGACTTCACGGTTTTAAAGAAGAAAACAGTTTTGTGCTCTCTAAAGCATGCTGAAAAGTTCCTTGTTCCTCCTGCTCTGTGGCAGGAGATGCTGCATTAGGATTCGTAGAAGGCTTTGACATGAGGTATGTAATGCTCATCTCTGAAAATCAAAGTGATATTTTCTCTGAGGATGGAACAAAGATGGGCCAGTCACCCTTTCTCTGGGAATTTCCAGCCAAAGTAGTCATGTATTTCAATTCAGTGGTGAGTGGGCAACAGTGTGGATTGTTGGACCCTCTTGTTGGGCATGGAATGAGAGACATGTGGAGGTGGCAGGATTTTTGTCTCTTCTTTCTCTGCCATTATCAGGTATGTGGCTTTGGCAGACATTATTACTCAAAATTCTGAAGGGTCTTTTCAAACTTTGCTGCACCCTGACCTACCACAATCCTTCTCTCAAAGCTGTCCCTTCCTCCTTTACCAGCCAGAATAGAGGATTTGGGTACATAAAGAAACAAAATCAGATGGAACTGGCTGGGAAAAAAAACAATAGCCCCAGATAGGTGTTGATGGACATTCTCCATTGGCTGAAAGTTTCTTATCTAGTTTCAAGGACACTTTTATTTTTAAAACTCTTTTCCACTGGACATGTACATGTGAATTTAGGTAGCAGATACAGAGGCTGGCTCAAGAATATCCACAAGCTGCCTGATTTCTGTTGTATACCATAATTATAGTAGTGTACACTTCAGAATGACAGCATTTCTCAGCAACTGAGTATTTGAGAAATATTAATCTCACATCAGCTATTTGTGTTGAATATTGGCTTATTCAGCAGGTGATGTGAGCCAATATTATCATACTTTTATAGACAGCAAAACAGAAAGAGAAAGAAAGATGAAGTGACTCACCTAAGGTCAAGCAGTATGTCCAAGAGAGAATTTAGTTAAGCTTGGGGATTACTGCCTCCCAGTGATCGAGAAATGTCTGCAATATTTCTGAGAAACTGATGTATATAGACCTACAATAAATTAGAAATTGCACTGGCTTAGGTTAGTCATTCGCTAGTGTGAGGCACATTTTCATTGCATAGTGTTCCAAAAGCCAGAAGACTTGATGCTTTAGACAGCAACAGCCAGATCCAGCAAAACGTCACCATTTCCTACATGTGCAAGTCCCACGGATTTCAGTTCCTTAAAGAGCTGAATCTTCAGCAGGTGATAAATACAAGCTGTGGTTAGCTTGTGATTTGGCAAAAATGGCCAAAGTTTTGACTCTTTTAACCTTGTCTCCTCATTATTCAGCATTTGCCATTCCGTGAGCTGAGAGGGACTCCTACAGATGGGACTGTTTCCCGGTTATGGGGATGGGCTACATGATGAGGAACAGAAGTTGTATGTCCATGCAACTCGTACAACATCAAGCCTTGAGGTAACAGCATCTCTTAAATTGAACACTGATGTTGTAGGAATTTTAGAAAACTAATTATCTCGTAGACAGTTGAGTAAACTTCAGAAGAAAAAAGTTTACATTGAGCAATTGGCTAATAATAGGGATCGTGTAATTGTACATAGGGGGAAAAATGCCAAGCCTTTTGTTCCTGGACTTTCTTCTCTTACATCACATTATGGATGCCATTCAAGGAAACAACCTCTGCAGAATAGTTCTAAGTGTTAACTAATTATGTTTCAACAAAAATGAGCAGGGTCTCAGATTTTACTTGGCTTGAATGTCTAAAGGCAAATTATAAGTTACGTAATAAAACAACAGAATCATTCAACATTGATTTACTTGTTTATTTTGCTATAAGAAATGAAATTTTTATTGGAACGAAATTAAACAAAGGTTTATATGCTTCTATTCCCCATAGCCTTTTATACAGTACTAATATAACAATATTCATAAATCATATCAGAGTTTTCAAATTTCCTCAGCAGTGACCTAGGCAAGAAATGCTTAACAACTTGCTGAGAGACTCTGAAATTAAGCTCAGCTGTAATATCATCATGACTAATTTATGGCAAGTTTGTTTGCTACAAAGATACACTTAAAGAAACTGAAGTATGTGGTGGGGATAAGATAAAACATGGCTTTAGTATCATGTAGTTATTGCATTAGAAAGATTTATTCTATGTTACATTACTTTATTGGACATGGCAAACTAGTGTGTTCCTTGGGAGAGAGGAAGTCTTAGATAATTAAGCATGTAAATACTAGGCCTTCAACCAAGTAAAACAGGGAAAGCACTAGATAAGAAATTAAACCTCCTCCTATTGAAGGAGTCTTCCCCTTGACATCAGATACATTTTTTAGTACGAACATTCACGTAGACACATGGACCCTATATATTAATGTGCATCTATAAATAAATATATGCTTATATGTGCATACAGCTTCCATTTTAGATCAGGCATAACAGTAACATATTATTTAGGGTAACACAGACATTATCTGGTGCAATTGGAATCATGTTTCCGAATTGCCCAACATCCCTCAAGCCCATTTTTGTCCCACTGCAACTTTTGAACTTCCTGCAAAGCTCGTTATGGCAAATTGAGATTGATGATAAAGTGCAGCATTTTGAAATTATTAGAGGTATTTGTTTTTCCTTTAATTTCTTTTACCACACAGTGAAAAGGATGAAAAATGATTCTTTTTTCACAGTAATTGTATGTCTGACTCCTCAAATTTTATGCAGGCAGAAAACTTCCTCTGAACTCTGTGTGTGTTGGGACCCATAGGAGTCTTGCTTTATCCCATTTCAACATTGCCATCACAGTTTGAGATGTGGATTTTCAATCTGTGCTGCCTGGGTAAGACCAGTGAATCACTTCATGTAGAAGTTAAGCTAAAATATTTCTTGGCGTACCTTTTTGTGTTCCTATTGATGAACCTTTTGGGATACCTAACTTCTGAAAGTGATGTTCTTCAGGACTTCTTGCCCTTACCAACTGCTTTTCACCTACACCCAAGAGTCTGACCCACCGCTGAGGCACTGAAGGACCAAGCTGCCCAACATCACCCTCTTCCCAGCCACTGTGTGGTGACATCTCGACATGGAGATGCAGCTTCCAGGAGCCCCTGTGACAGACCTGAGGTCACTGTATCCCAGTGACCCAGAGGACTGGCTTGGTGCCACACAGATGATTGGACATGTGCCCTCCCAGTACTGCCCATACAGCTCCTGGTGACCACATAAAGCCCATGGTGAGTATTCAGTGTGTTCAATGCACCAGGGAAATGAGTCGCAGCTCAACTCATTGCGCACTTCCATTGAGTGTGAGAACCACCAGGATTTCTGTAAATCCAGCATGGGAATTCACTCACCCCAGCCTCCAGCAACGGTGAATTACCCTGGTGCAGTTGGGAAGCATACATAGCCATAATGAGAAAGTACTGTGGTTTCCCTAAAAGTAATATAGTGGCTATTGCTGATAGTTACTGCCTTTGTGAAACATTAACATGTGGTTGTAGTGCAGTCATGTAGCAAAATTATAGGGGCCTGTGGAATGTTACTTAGCAACACTTGCTAATGGTGAGGTGGTAACGAAGGAACAGAGAAAAAGAAAAAAGAAGAGTCTATTGGAGTCATAAAATAAACTGTGGTGTGATGTGAGCAAGCTGTTCTGAAGATAAAGGTGTTGTCTCTTTCTCTTTTTACCATGTGGATATGGTAGAAGAACTTAAGAGCTGATTTGAAGCAATGTATTTGAAATATCTAAGTATCAGAAACAAGCATGACATTTTTCTTTTTTCTTTTATCCTTGCTTCTGCTTGGGAAAAGCCTCAGAATTGCTTGGCTTTTGAAGGTCCTCTCCCTGTCATTTCTAACCCATTCTGAGGCACTAGCTGGCCAATTAAAACAATCTCTCCTTTGGAAAGCAAGCATTTGTCAGAGTTAAGAATGAAGGCTTTTTTCTGCTACACCTATTGTCTCATTCATTCATTTACATAGCTACTCCAGTGTTAATCAAGTGCCTGTAGGCATATCTCTAGAAAAGTATAAGGCCATAAAAATAAAGGCAGACATATCTAGTTATAGATGAACCTTCCACATGCTGCAGATCTGTTCTCAGACACTTATCTTGGTTTATCTCCACCTGTTTAAATTGGAAAACTCACAAAAATCCATCTCCTTAGAGATTTCCAAGGTTTCTTGATTTCATGTGGGTCAGAACTGACACAAAAAGATGCATTTCTCAGAGAACTTCTGAGCTGCTGCCAGGAACAGGGAGTGCTGGACTGTGCCACTAAAAAAGGAAAAAAAAAAGTTTTCTTTGAAAAGTCACCAAATTTTATAAGCTTGAAAAAATTGGCCTAGTTCAGTCTTGGGTATGATTAAAAGAGCTGCCCTGATTTATTGGTGTCAAACAAAGTATGTTTGGGTGGAACATTATTTTGTAATGGAAAAAGTGTCAGTGGAAGCACTGCCTATCAGCACTGCCTGGGCTGGGTGAGGACTGAGCCTTAAGCTGTGTCTCTAATGCTGGAGAAAAAGAAGACTATTCCAAAAAGGAAGTCTGCTTTACCTAGAAGGCCATCTCTAAGTCTTCCAGATAAAGGTGGGTGGGAAGTCAACCTCAGCATCTGGGGTTCTGCTGATTAAATTATCACAGAAGTCGTGGAATATACTGAGTTGGAAGGGACCCATCAGGATCATGTGATATTTGCCTGCTTTGCGCCTCACCCTGGCCCTGTAAAGTAAAAGGAAACAAGTTTCCTTTTACTTTTCCTTACTTTCCCTTTACTTTTCCATATTTCTTCTGTGAAACATTCCCATCGCACCAGGAATGCTAAGCCACGAATATGGAGTGACGGTTTGGGGAACGTTTCACAGAAGAAGCTTTCCATATGCATAAATTTAATAAAACAATAATATTCTCCAGTTGGTAACATAGTTGCTTCCTGCTGTCCTTTAATTTTGCACTTTTTCCTTGTAAATGACAAAGTAATTTTATTTTGACTGTGTTCTTGCACGTTGTCTTAACCCAGAGCTGGGGTAAGAGCACTGTCACAAGGACATGCGTACCAGGGACTGCCCAGAGACAAATGAAAAATGAAATGTAAGTGATGCAGGGGAGCCAAGCCTGCTGTTAATAACCCAGTCTGTTTCAGACATACTTTTTCCACCATCATCCTTCTGAAGTATTTTTAACAGAGCCCCTGTGCAAAGGGAGACCTTACCAAAATGCCTACTCCTGACCCTCCTGAAACCACCATGTTCATTTTTCTTCAAAACATGCAACTGAGTTGACTTTTGGCTTTAAATCTGATTTACGACCCTTTGAGATGCCGTTGAGGTTATAGTTGAAGCCGTTAAACTGGACAAAATTAGTAGCAAATATAAATTTAATTTGGCAAGTTTATGATAAAAAGTTATGTGGAAAAATCAGTACTGACAGGAAAACTCTAACATGAAAAGTTATACTGGAATTAGCAGAGTCCTCTGCACCTATATACGTTTCTTCTTGGAGATGTCCTGCCTGTCCTACTTTTGGGTAACTACTTTTGGTCAAAATGCTCCACACATTAAAAAAGGTGCTTGTTTTGGGTGAACAAAATTGTCTTCTGTCTTAAGATGCTTAATGATTATTTGAAAGCAACTTGATGAATAGAAGACCGTGTACTCCCACATGGGGCAAATCTGTTTTTGGAGTGATTCATAATAATTAATCTTTGTCTAAGTGGAATGCATTAATTTCTCCTACTGGTGGTGACTGTACTTCTGTTTCTTTTCCTAAGTTAGATGGTTCTGCTCCAGAGGCATATTTGCTGATTAAATTGGACTGCGACTGGGTACTTAGGTTATGTCACTGTTACCCAAACGATCTTTTAAAGAACACAGAGTACTTGTTTTTGCTGCTCTCGCGTGCTCCACATTTAATCACAGATCTTTGTAGCTTGTTATTCCTAAAATTCAGATTACTGTGACTTAAAAGCCTCTCCATCCTTGCCAGTGCTCGGTGACATAAAATAAACCGGCCTATTAAGAAAAGAACCACAAAACTTGTCAAGTTGCACTGAGGGATGGAAGGAAAAAGCAAGAATGCTTTAGAGTGCTCTGGAAATGCTGTCTGCAGCACAGCTATAAAGGGAAATGCTATAATAAGTTGATATTATCCATGTAGCCATAACTTTGTTTTTGAGAGTGCTGTTACCCACAGCAGTAGCCCCAGGGCGGGGGGCCCTGTCGAGTGTGGGGTCCCAGGGCAGGGGTGAGACACAGACACACAGCAGGAGCGGGTTCATGCCCCGAAGGACGTGCGAGCATCACTGGGCAGCGGCAGCGGGAAGGGGAACAAAGCAGAGGGAGAGATTCCCCACCAGTCTCCAGCTGCTCCTCGGCGAGACCAGCCACCAAACCGTGTTTGCTTGTCCCCACCCTGCTGTGGGCTGGTGGAGACCCCTGGGCTGGCTTGTGGCTGACCTTGAGCCACCGGTGCAGAGCAGGGCGTCCATTGCAATTTTCCTCCCGCTGCCTCCTCCTCCTCCTCCTGGTCAGCAGGGACTGCAGCAGGATGCAGACAGAGCTGGCACAGCCTCGACGCTCCACGGACCGGAGTGCTCCAAGTTCCTTTTTTAGTAAAATCACTTTGTATTGAAAGTGCTATGGAGCAAAGCCCGCTCGCCCCGTGCCCCCCTCCTTTTCCTGGGCCCGCTGGAGGTGCCAGGACGATATGCCAGGAATATTCCTCATCCCCAGAGATGGAGCATCCCAGGCCCCGCAGCCGTACCCCGTACCCCAGCCCAGGGCTAGGTTTCCCCAGGACAAGCAGCCTGTCCTCCAGCCCCAGCAGGTCCCTCTCTGGCAAGGCCTGGTGGCAGCATTGCTCCTTTGTTCTTTTAAAACGTGGCATCTAAGGAATGGACAGAAACCAACAACTCAATTTTTTTTTTGGCGTGGGATAACAAATAGCTTGCGTGCAGCTGTAAAACACTGCACTTGGGCAGGGTTTCACTGGTTGTGGGATGAAGGGCTCTGCACAGCGTCATTAGTTCCTTCCATACCCGGGTTTGTCTTTGCCCTGCTGCCCCTGCACAGCCCACCATGGTGCTGCTGGAATGCGACCAGGATGCCAGGGAGGAAAATTACATGTAGTGGTGATGGGGACAAATATCTGTCACTGAGTTTGGTTGTGCTCCATTCCCAGTTCTGATGCCTTCTGATTAAATCTTTGCCAGTGTTTCACCACATGATGTATTTCCTTGTCCAGACAGACACCTCCTCCAGGTCAGATGATAATTCGGGATGGGGATGACTGACATAAAGCTGCCCTCAGTGGAGATGGCCAAGAAAGGCAGAGGGGATGGACAGGGACCAGAACAAGGTAAAAGAGACTTTGGCTAGACTCAGGGAATCAAGGAGATTGCTGAGAGCTAATGAGCTGCTAACAAGGCTGATAAGGAATAGTGGAGATAAATAAAGTGAGAATTAAGCTGGAGAGGTGGTTGGAGACTGGGGGTGGGGATCCACAACTACATGAACAGTGAATATGAAACAGGAATGGAATTAGGGTGAAGCAGACAAATCTGCCTAAGACATGAGATTTCATTGAGAGCGGGACATCTGGGGTTGCAGGTAAGAAGGGGCAGACTTACATTCAAAAGTTTAATGAAGTGATGTCACCTACCTGTTGCTTTCTTCAGTGGCTGTTTGGAGCTCAGTGTTCCTGGTTCAGCTCTGAGCTTTGGAAAAGAATCTCTCCCTTTCCAGATTCTGTCAGAGATGCTACCTGCATCTCTGACAGAATATAGAGCAGGTCTCTGCACACGCAGTGTCTGTGTGACTGCATGAGAAGTGGGGGAGAGTGACTCTGGGTTGGGGAAATCGTGTGCTGCCCAGTGATGCCATCCTTGGTGACATGACAGGGTACTGCTGGGTGCTAAGGCAGCCTTTGTATTTTTATTTATATTTTGTTTATTGATTTCTAAATAAATGGTCTTTCACCATGCTGGGTGGCTCTGTTCTAGTGCCAGATCCTGGAAGAAGCATGTAATCTTTTAGATTCCTCTTCCTAGGTGACAGGAGAGGAGTGTGGGACTTCAGGCCAAGGCAAGATGGTCCCATGATTAAGGTCTCACACATTTGAATGCCCTCCTGATGAACTGGGTTCAGTTTCCTCAGTTACCCGAACTAAACTCTTTCAGGATGATGGCTTCTGTAGTTTTGGCCAAGGATTGGGTTTTTTTGCAGATGTTGAATATTCCCAGGTGAAACAGATATTAATGAGAGCTGAGTCTTTACATGCACAGTGTCAAGGCTCCTGTAAAGTTTTCTGGATGGTTTGGACACCCCAAAATTGCTAAAGCCTTTTATTTTTATGGTTTCTCACCCCTCCCTACTCTCCCAACATGTGACTTAGCTGCAGGAATACTTACGTTGGTTTTGGATGATCCACTAATGAGAAATACAGAAAATCCATGAGGATATGAACAACTTTCTCTTATGTGCTCAAGTAACAGACAGCAAGTAAGGTTTGGTGCAATGCATTAAACAGCAAGTAGAAAACCAAACGTAAAATCATTAAAATGTATCTTTCACTCTGCGTGAATGAGGGACAGAAAATTCTTAGGAAAATCTCTGGGAATTTATCTGACCTTGCCGAACTCCAGTTAGTGTGAAGGTGGTGTTCATGTAAGTCCTTGTTCTTTTGTGTAGGAAAGGTCCCATTTGAACCTCTGGTTTGACAGTGGATCATATTTATTCTGACACAAGGTGCTATGTGCACTGTGAATAAAACAGTCAGTTACTGACAGAGTAACTTCTGTGTGCCTTGAGGGGTGGTGATGTTACTGGCCCCTGCATTAGGGGCTGAAGATGGCTGTTCAGTTTCTACATCTCTGAACCCTGCTGGGAACCTGAACGCTCATTTTTTATGTGTTTTCTACTAAAACAGTTTTAAAGCATCTCTGAACTCTTGTTTGTTTGTAATAAAGGAGGAAAATACCCCACCAAATGGGAATTAAAAAAAGGATTTTCTTTGTGACTTCAGCCCCTCATTAGGAGGTTTATGATTAGGCTTAGGGGAAGCTTTCCTTGAATTATTTTAAGGTTCTAATGATAAAAACCTTGGGGAGGTCATGCACATGGGGGATTTAATACCCATTCAGAACCATCTGGCATTAGATTACATGCAGGGAAAGAACAAAATCTGGCAGTAGTATTTATCTCCATTAACCCAGAGTACAGGCTGATATGATTGTAGCAGAGAAAATACTCTCACTCTTTTACCAGGAAGAGCTCTTAATAGACCTGGGCTAAATTGGCTTATAAAACCAAAGACTTCTTGAAGCGTGGATCTGCCCTCTCATTGAGTGCATTTGCTTTGGCTTTTAATATGTATTCCATATCTCTTTAACTTTGACAACTAATATGTTAAGGCGTAAAATATTGCCGTGTTTGCAGCTCCTAACTTACTCTGTGAGTACAGTGTTAATAATGTAAGCATAATGCTGAAGTAGAGCCTGTTCCTGTGTTGCTCCTTCATCTTCTCAAGAGCATCACTGAGTGCACGGTCCCACCAAATCTCTCACTGGTGTCAGTGGTGACAGGTAACCTTGCCTTGAACCATTTCTCCAAGACCCTGAACCACCTACATGCTTAAATTTGGTGCAAACCCAGTCAAGAGAATGAACAATGCCAGGGGCATGATCTGTTCTCATCCAGGTTAACTGCCTTTCACCCCACCTGCTGGGCAGGCTCTCTTCAGTCTCCTGAGCTGCTCATTACTTCACCATTTTCATCTCCATCAGGATTCTCCATGGAAGGTTTCTCTCTGCCCTCAAAATTTTTCTCTCCTCTTGCCTCCTTTCCCAGCTTGGTGCAGTCAGATCGCTTCTCTCTCTCAGCCAATGTTATGATTCACTTATTACATGGAAAGCAAAACCATATGGAAGACAAGATAAAGGCCATTTATCTTGAAGTCTACTGAGATGTGAACATCTCACATTAAGGCTGCAGTTCAGCCAGACTGTCTTGCACATGTTGCTGTCATCTCTTTCCACCAGAACCGAGATGGACTCCTGCGTCAGCCAAAACAATCTTCTTAGCTTGTCATCTGCTTTGTACTTAACATGGCCTTGCATGTAAAACATTCAAAGCAAAAAAGAAAAAAATGTTATGTCTTTTCCTTTGTTCTGAGAAGCCACCTGTGCCAGCTTTCCCTTTGAAGGCTGCTGTCTGGTGAAGGAAATTGTTGTTATCCTGAGATAGGGCTGAGTTTGGTAATGCTACTTGCATCAGGCTTGGCAAAGGAAAGTTTGTTTTATATTCATTAATTAAATGCTTCTCCCTGAGTGGCTAAGAGAGGATTATAGAACAGTTTGGGTTGGAAGGAACCTAAAGATCATCTTGTTCCAACCCCCCTGCCATGGGTAGGGACACCTTCCACTAGACCAGGTAGCTCAAAGCCCCATCCAGCCTGGCCTGGTGTTATTATAATGGATGATATTATTCAATTAATAGCTGCTTTAAGCAAGGGACACCCAGCAGGGTGGTGTCCCAGTGCTGCAGGCTGTGAGGCGAGGTGAGGGGCAGCAAGAGCAGCTCACAGCCCAGGACCCTGCTCCGAGGTGCTGAGGAGGAGCCCAAGCACATAACCAGGTATTTAATGCTCTTTATCTGATACTGTCTCCCTGCTTCCTTTCTGCAGGGAGTTCCCACCACCGAAACAAAATGACAGCTCATCTACCTTGGGGTGAAAGCCTCCATCTTTCACACTTCTGGAGAATTAAGAGATAGGGCTCTGGTGGATGTCCCTCAGTGTCTGCTGGTACCTTTCTGCTTTCTTCCCTGTGGCTGTAACAATTTGCTGATGGATTTATGCTGCAGTTGGAAACCAGAACCCAGGACAGCCTGTTCTCTGGCTTCATATTATAAACATAAATAGACTCACACAGCCATTTGTATCTGGTTCTTTCTATCAGCACAAGGGTTTTATTACCTCTCTAAAATGGTCCTGAAGGGGAGCAAGAGACTGGCAACAAAAGGAAGTGCTGGAACAGGAACACAAAGGAGCAAAGGGCAGGAGGCTGCCATGAGACCACGCGAGCAAGAGCAGGCAATTAAAGGCAGGTATCAAAGGGGCTGTTGGAAACCACCTGTTTTCCTATGAGTGCTCATCTTTTGAGTAGGAGCTGCCATCAGATCACATCAGGGTCACTCTTGTCTGAAGTGCATTTTTAACAGGGAGAAAACTTTTCCCATCTCCAGTTTTGAACTTTGCAGAATGAGTTTGCGAAGTTAATGACAGGCCTTTAAATTAGCTCGTGTTGTGGAGCAGTGAAGCAAGTAATGTGGAAAAAAGATGTAAGCAATTATGTTTTAAATAAACACCAACCGTGTTATTAGAAACTACCTGAAAAGAGACTTCAGCAGTGTAAAATCTATCTTTCAAACAAGTTATCCCAGCTGTCCTGTGTGAGAAACTGTGAATTGGAGGGTTTGTGAAGTGTGGGAATCACTGAGTAATTCCAGGCAGGCAGTACCAAGCTCTCAGCTGCTTTCCCAGACTCCTCGTGAAATTCTCATATTCAGGTCCTGGGCTTGCTGTTACTTTCCCCTGAATGTGCTGAGACTCTTCTGCCTGTGCAAGACCCTGCATGTTGAACGAGACAAAGCAAATGGGAAGGTGGGCAAGAGGGAAACAAAAAATGATTGAGCGGTGCTTGTCTGATAATGTGATGATGGCAATGGTTAGAAAAAGCCCAGACTATCACTCTGCTATCTACTGATTCTGGACTGAGCTGAGAGTAAATATCTTTCATATCCTGTCAGCCACAGCCGTCCTGAAGCAGGCAGGGTACTTCATTTGCGTAGGCGATGCTATTGCCATCTTTCAACCGCTGCTCTAGGAGAACTGCTCAAACTTTGAATGATTCCAGCTGTTCCCCACTCCCTCAGAGATACCATCAGAAAGCAGTCACTTACACTGAGATTATTTTAGTGATATCAAAGGGTGTGGAAGAAGGCTGCTAATTAGTAAACCCTCAAGGTATGGAGATATAAATAGCCCTGGAGCAGAGAGAACAGATCCAAATCTGCAGTCTAACATTATCTTGGGATGAAAGCATTACATTTAGGCTGTTTCCACTAGAGAAGAGTGATTGAACAATCCTTTTGAGGGCTTGTTTTGATTGATAAAGCTCCTTGTTGGATTGTGCAGCATATTATCAATTTATTGAGCCACCTGCCAAGGCTGAGCCAGGAGCAGCAGTAGCAAGAACTTAGTCTGGGATGAGAAACCATTCTGGAGGGAAATTTCTGGCTTGTGCTTTTACTTATTTAAATAAGTAAATAAATAAGTACCTATCTCAATTCCCTTTGCCAAAAGCCAAAAATGCTTGGGGGGTCCAGCCAAAAGGCAAAAAAATTGTGATAAACAGCTGATATTCATCAACTGAGCATTTGCTAAAAAACTGAGTTTATCCTGCCCAATGTGGTCATGGCAGAAGGGAAATGTCAGGGCTGGGAGAGATGGAAATCACAGAATTGCCTTTTCTTGATCCATTTGCTTACTCGGGAACCACACCCCTCATCTCACAGCCCTGGTGACAGTTCATTCTCTTTTCATTCCAGCACAACTTCAACCAGAAAACCAATCAGCTGCTCTTAAATGGCCCTCCTGCATTTTGACATAATTTACTGCACTCCTCCACACTTTCTGTAGGAATTACTGAAGGGGTTTTTTCAGTCCTATGCTGAGTTGAGTCTCTTGAGCATTACACAAAGCAGCTGCTTGCAGTGGCTTGACAGCACTGTCCCCCTGTGCTAAATGCAGAGAGCTTGGGTTTAGAGTGAAGGCTGTCTTAAGGGAAAAGGAGGAAAAACACATAAACGAAACCAAGCTTCCTTTCAAAATACCAGCCCAGCCATAAGTGTGGACTTGCACAGCTGTTCCGAAGGGCAGGATCGGAGCACTGTGCATCAGGAGAGCTGCTGTTCTTAAATCCCAGCCTTGCAACTGGTAAATTCCTGCCAAGTTGTTTGAGATGGTGGTGGTACCTGGGAAGTATTAGATGAGTCTGCATTGCATCATAAGAACACTATTTGCACTTTATGCATATCCCTCCCCCTGAGACAGATGCTGCATCCACAAAGTAAGAAACACAGTTTTCAAGTGGAATCTGACTGCCAGAAGCCTAAGAGCAGGCTTCAAACAATCCCAGCAATGGAGATCCTCATGGTATTGCACAGTTCAGACCAGTGGATGTTGGTTTTCTCTGTAGCAGCTCTTCCCTTCTACCCCAGTGCAGCTAACATCCTAATTCAAACAGGTTGTCCTGCACTTCTGCCTCATGCTGGAATGTTGGTGGAGAGGTCCTGACCTCCTTTCTCTCTCTCTCTGAGTCCATCTTTCAGCCAAAAGTCTGGATGTTATCTTGTGATGGGTTTTCTGGATGGACCTGCTGCTGTGTGTACTTAGGGGCTTTATCCTTTCACCCTCCCCTCATTGACACATCAAATCCCCCATCCCCTGCCATGTAATCCAAGACAGGAAACTTCTTTTCTGTTTACATCAGGCCATGGTAATGCAGACACTAATCTGGCACAAGCCAGGGCTGCTGTGAGGGGGTGATCCTTTTCTCACCATCTCCCTCACACTGGCTCTACAATTCACGGGTTTTGGCTTTAATTTTGTAGGTACTTCAAAGAAGTCCCCAGAAGGGATGATGGAAAAGTATGTTTATCAGACATGATGTAGCTGAGTGAATAATGTGAATGGTCCTCTACTCATGAAATGTAAATTTGTCAAGGAAACTTTCAATTTAAGTTGTTCAATGATTTTGCAGACAGTGATTATTGCCTTGGCTGAGAAGTGGAGTTCCTCCATATTTTGTTCATCTGCACAAACCTGTCCTGATTGTTCATTGACACAAAGTCTGAGTTCCTGCAGCTGCCTCAGCCCAGCTCCTCTGTAGGATGGCTTTCAGTACAAAATGGGGTCTCTGCTGTGGTTTCACTCTAAAACTTGTCTAATCAAGTCTGTCACTTATTTAGGCACATTCTGGATTCATAAACAAGAGAAGGAAAATTTATGTGAGCAAAGTGTGCACTTTGACATTCTTCAAAACTTCAAGTGACTTTTCAGGTAGGTGTGTGAATTTATTCATAGATGAATCAATGCTTTTTCACATCTTTTCATTTTAATATGTATTAGGGCTCCAATAAAACATTGAGATGCTTAAAAACTACTAACAAAACCCCACAACAAACAAAACCACACCCCAACCAATAATTTAGCTTTCCTGTTTACTTTGGCATGGGGTTTAAGCACATTCTTCTCAGTACACCGAGGCTCATTGGTGTCTTGCCTATTTGACACATTCAGATATCGTACATGTCTAGCTTTGCAGCTGAAATGCGAGACATCATTGCAATTAAATGTTTATATGCTGAGAAACACAGTGTCTTTATACAACACACAGCACTGTGTACAATGCATATTAAGTGCTATATATGCAATGCATATTGAATAATATTAGATGAAAAATGTTTATTTTGCTACAATTGTAATTATTTTCTTTATAGTTCTAGGAAGTTAACACACATTCACAGTTTTAAATGTGTTTTCAATTTTAATGAAGTGTCTGGTGTAATGATGTGTCTGTTTTAATGACATAGGAATCCCAGTCAGAAAGCTTCTTTATGTGAGGATCAGAAGAGGGGGGTTTTCATCCCAAATCCTGTTAGCCTGTGAGGCAATAGCTCAGGTTTCCTTCTGTTCTGGAAAAACTACCACAAAAATGGTCCCATGGATATCACAGCCTTACAGCTTTCTCCAGAATATGGTAAACTGGACAGTAGGTGGAAGTTTTCATGATTCAATTCCTTTCAGAATTGGGGAACGGTTATTCATTCACATTCAAAGCTTTTGAATCTGATTGTGTGTCATCTGGCCATTTAATTATTCAAGAAGTTGTGCAGGCCAAGGAATGTAAAGTGGAATTGCTGTAAAATAGCTGTGGTATGAGACAGTCCCTATAATTGATGTTGCTTTTGCGCAAACTTTCGCACAACTTTTTGGCATTGAATTAATTCTGTTTTTCACATTAATAGCCAGGTAATATTGAGCAGTGCAAGATCTCTAACCTTGTATTATTGATATTTTTCTTTTTGAGGGGGAGGACCTGCTGTACTTCAAAGTGAATTTAATTCAGCTGCTGCATGGGCAGGAACTTGCCAGAATGAAAGCTATTTTGGTGGCTTGAACAAAAGAAAAGTAATTGAAATTTCGTGGAAAACTGTTTGGATCCTGCTGCAGCTGGGAGGCTGGAAGTGTCTGTCTCTGCAGGACTCTATTGGATGTCCCTTCTGGTTACACATGTGCCGAAGTATTCTGTGGAACAGAGCCCTCAAAGCAAGCAGAAACACCCACACACTTCCACAGACTATCCAGGGACACAAACTCTTTCCTATCTTCCCCCAGAAAAACCCTCCTTATCCTCATCTTGCTGAGAAGCTCAACCTCAGCAGCAAAGACAGCTCTGCCCAGATCACCCAGCACTGCTGGTGTGGGAAGAACAAATCCCTGTGTGCATCTGTCAGGGAGCATCTGAGGTGCTGGGTTTTCCTCTGGCTGCAGAATCCTGATGCAACTGAAGGATTTCTAGATTCTTGTTTTATTTGTGTTATTCCAGCCAGAATCTGCAGGCATCTCATCCCAAACCAGCTGCATACTGCCAGAGCAATGCAAGGGTGTACTTAGAGGGTATAATCTTTTCTTGAAGCAAGAATAAATGTTAGTCTTCTCTGAGCTAGGAGAAATATTTATTAGATATGCTCGAGCATGTGTGTTGCTCTAGGATCAGGCAAGAAAATGAACTGTGACTCTTAACTCATGTTGTAGGTATGAGGAAGGATGGACAGCAGCTGGATCCTGCCTGAACAACGAAATGGGTTAGGTCAGGGCTTTCCTCACTCACGCTCTTTTTGGGTCACTCGGTCAGAGCTGGCCTGCAGCCCTGCTCTCTCCACGGCAGCATCAGGATGGAGGTGGAGGGTTTGCTGCTCTGTGATGTTCAGCAAAGCTGGGGATGCTCTGCCTGGCCAGTAGGACAGGAAAACTTCCATGGTGTAGGGCTGCCTGCTGAAAACCTCATCATGAAGCAAAAAGCTTAAAATATATGATTTATTTGCTTGCTTGTATTTGTTCTCTCTGTTGAGTCAGACAGATGGACTGTGCCTGCTTTTTGTCTAAAGTTTGTCAATTTTTTGAGAATACCTGGGTGAAATTTCCTGTTTCCATTTGAAAGAAAAGAAAAATGTGTGCATTGAAAGATGCAAAAGCCACTCAAGAAATGCACAGATCATCATTTCAGGCAGGCTGAGCAGTGAGACTGAGTGAAATCATTTATATCATCTGTTTTGATATTTGAGTGGTTTTAAATCGTAGAGTTTCACTAAACAATTTTGAGTAAATAAATCTTTCCTAGGTAACTTTCAATCTGTTCCATTGTTTTCTCAGTCAGTATTGCTGTGCTCTGCCAAACATCAGTGTGTGACTACAGCAAGATACTTTTAGCTAGATAAACCAATGCTTTCTCATAACACTGCAAAAAATATATACAAATAAATAGATTCAGGGACAATTTGTCCAACAAGAATCTATAGCACAGAGGGGATTCTGGAGCCATCTTCAAAGTATATGTTGATGTTCTTAAAATGACCTATGAATGTCTCTCTAGTCTGTAAGGAGTCCAGAGGGATTTTTGATATAATAGATTTGGATTATTAAATTACTCTTGGAAATGTGGAGCTGACCTCCAGTGGCAAATATTTCTGTGAAAACATTGGCAAACATTTAATTTGGTGAACTTTTCTCTATTGTTTCTTCTCTAAAATCAAAATAAACAATAAGAGTTTATTGGATGGGGTAAGAAAACACAATAAGCCAGTTTTGTTGCATTTTCTCATAAGCAATACAATCTAACTGCTAATAAATACTGGACACATCTACTTTTTGCAGATACTCCAAGTCCAAGATGCCTTTGAGCTTGCACATGAAGTGGGATGAAATCACTATCCCTTTTGTGCTGATTTAGCCTAGAGCTGGTGAGAAGCCTCAGCTCTTCCTTGCTCAGTGCTGACCGACAGGAACGTGCTGGGTTTGACAGTGCTGGGAAGGGAAGGGATTCCTGGGGACAGATTTTTGGCTCAGAGAGGCAGTGAAGGGTGGGGGGCGACACGGGATTTGAGCACTCAGAGCTGTGACACTCCCCTGAAATGAGCCTGGTTTGGAGACCTGCAGGGGCGTTTCCATCTCCCAGCTGCCACCCCAACCACCAGATTATACTGACAGGAGCTCTAATCTGGTGGATGCTTCTTTTTATAGAAATGAAGTAATTGCAGCAGGAGGGAGCCAGAAAAAAAGCCTGTAAGGAGAAGAAAAGGGACTTGAACCTGAGCCTCTTGCACGGAGATGAGTACTTGCATGTGTATTTTTTAAATTAAAAAGACTGTTTTGATTTTAATGATTAATAAGCCCAGCTCACAGAGTTCAAGTGATGGATTTCTTGGTGCTTTCAGGCTTTTTACAGAGAATTTTGATTCAGCCCTTTAGTAATGGCCTGAAAAGGCATTTTCCTTAGGACATTTTAAATTTCCAGACTCAGCGTGCAATAATAAAATGCAGAATCTGTTGCCCTACTCTATGTGACATTTGTTTGACAAGAATACCCCAAGAGCAGTTCCCCATCTGACAAGATGGGTTCCCCCAGCGTTGCTCAGCTTCTCCAGCAGCTTGTTGGGTACTGATGCTGTTACCATCCCTGGATCCCCTGGGTACCCTTTAAGGCAAAATCCTCTATTTGGCATTTTTCCTGCGCAGGAGAGCCCCAAGGTCCGGTTCCTTAAACCCAAAACATCATGCTGGAGTAGTTACATGCCCCCAGGCATTTTGTGGGAGCTCATTAACCAGGGAAAAGAAAAAAAAAAAGAGTGATAAAAAACCATGGGACACAGGAATAGCAGAGATATGTTTTAAGCACAGGAAATGTTATTTTTAAACAGCTTGAGAGGGTTAAATCAACAAAATCCTAAACTCTTCCCAGCAGACCCCGTTCCCATCTCCTCAAAAGCACAAGGTCTGGACAGCATCCCCAGGCCAGATCTCAAATCCTGAGCCCTGGCTCCTCCACTGTGCCTGTGGAGGGGCTGTTGGCAGACTGGCCCCTTTTCACACTCAGTTTCTGGTGTTCTGGCTCAGCCCAAGCCATCCAGCAGTAGTCAGAGAATAGAATCACAGAATCAGTGAGGTTGGAACAGATCTCTAAGATCACTGAGTTCAACCATAACTCAATGCTGTAGTTTGCTATAGTCTTTCCACTAGGTATCAAACTATTTAAAGAAAACCTCCATCCTTGATACTTCATGTCAGCCCAGTGCAAGAAAACCAGAAATATGAATTATAATGCAAAATAACAATTACAATGTGAAATAAAAGTTCAGGGGTGGGTGGAACGCAAAGGTCTACAGAGCAAAGCTAAGATCAGTTATTTGTACTGTGTTTCCTAGTAGTGGGAAATGTTGAGATAATTCTAAAAACAAAATATAGCACATGACCCAGGTCAGATCCCAGAACCTTGATGTTCCTGATGTGTGGGAAACAGAGCTGCATCTCTGCCATGCACCCCAGAGTCCCTTTCTTTGCAGCAAGGTAATCAGCAGTTCTGCAGTTGTGAATTAAAACACTGCTGCAGAGGTAAGCACAATGTACTGACACTTCTGTGCGCTGTGTTTTACGGTCACTTCACCGCTTTCTGCTCACCACAGGAAAACATGCAATTTGCTCATTGCTTTGCCACGTGCTCCACAGCATTAAGAGGAGTGATCATTGATAAAATGGTAATAACTAGGCAGGGAGTGCAGCTCCACTTTCTCGCTTCAGCTTGCCAAGATTGGGGAGCTGACTAAGCACTGTCCAGGCTGGGAGTGGACAGAGAGCAGATCTGGTTATCTTATATACTGAGTGGAAACACCCCGGGGGGAGCTGCAACCTGAAACTAGCTCAAGTGGTTTGGCACACAATGTGATAGAACCTTCACATCAATAGCATCACCCCTGAGATGGGAGACAAAGGCCACGCTATTGTATGGAGTCTTTCTTCCCCCCGGGCAGAAATGGATCTTGCTTCCTCACTGCTTGCCAGCTACCCAAGTTGTTTAGTAATTGTTTAACTTCATGCTGATGAATGAATGGTAAAACTGAACCAGAGCTGCAGAGCACAGTTCAGACAGCAAGATGAAAAGGATGGATAATTCATGGGTAGCTGTGTCCAGAAGTGAAATATGAAAATGCTGATAAATGAGAACTGAGCTTCTAAGTTTCAAGAAAGGAACACATGGAATGGATAAAAATTGTAGGCATTAGCACTATGTGGCCTTGCTTGTCACGTGTTGTTGATTTCCCAGACATTTGAGGGGAAATTTTTGGGTTTGCCATTCTGCACCACTGGTGGAAGCATTACCCCCTTTCTGCTCCAGAGCCTGCCTAGAGCTCTGACTCCTCAAAAGAACAAGCCACACAAGGCCCCTCTTTTCTGTAGCATCCTTCTGGAAGTGCATGACACCCAGTCCCTGCTCCTACCCATCTGCGTTGGGTTTGGCCATGGAATAACTCATTTTATCTCAAAGCAAACAATCCGTGTGTCAGGAGCTCCATGCCTACCATGCTGTGAATTCTCACTTTGTACCAAGATGTTATCAGTGATATGTTTTATCTCTAATCAGACGTTTCTAATCAGCTTCCTTACATTTTTTACTTTTTTTAACCAGGGGCCACAGCAAAACAATATGCTCTTGTGAGTGTGTGTTCTAAAAATATTTTTTTAGTAACAGGAAAGAACTTGAAAACCTTGAGCCAAGGGAGCTCTTTGTGTTTTTTTCTTTTAGTTTTGCCCTTATTTTGACAATTACATCTCTATCTGCTCCATAGGCTGCTGCACAGGGAGCAGCTCCACCCCGATCTGGGGTTGGTTCCGAGGTTATGAAAATTTACTCACTGATTCACTCCATGCACCGTGGCTTTTGTGAAATGGATTCATTTAGAAGTTTAATTACTGGAGATTAAATATATGACAGTAGAGGTAGACTGGAACATAATACTGATGCTCAGCCAACCTTGAACCTGCACATTTGACTTGCTCAGCAAAACCCCATCAGATTTGTTGAACCATCAGATTTGCCCTCGTACATTTTCAGGCTGGTATTCACAGGGGCTGGCGTTTTCTTCTGTGATTTATGTGATGCTGGAGAATTATGATAAAAGTACTGAAGTCTGCATCTCCTTTTCTCAGCTTTGAAAAAGTGCCCAGCTGTAGATTAAAGAAACTTAATACTATATACATAGTGGCCCTTTATACAATCTTTTTGAAAGATGCTTTTCCAGTTTTATTTTGCTAACAAAGGCATGACATACATGGGTCAAAGCCCACTTTGAGCTTTACTGTGTCATAAAAAGAAGATGACAGTTGATGGAGAAGGGCAGAAATATGTAATGAAAATAATAAAAAATGAGAGCTGAGCCAATAAAATCCCAGAAGGCAGAAATGGGAGCTGTAAAATGAAAAAAAAAAAAAAAGTTTAAAACTCTTTTAATTAAATTTTGTAATAAGCTCAAGAAATGACCCATTTTGACTATGAGGAAGCAATCTGTGACAACCCAGGAACTTAATTTTTTTTTCCACCCAGACTGCTAGTGTTCTGGGAGCAGCTCATGTCCCAGTCTCTTGCCAGTTCCCACCCAGAAACATTTTGCACAGCTCATTCTTTCCCCTGGGATGTGCATTGGGTGCATGAGTGGATTTGCAAACCAATATCCATTTGCATGGGCAGTGTGTGTGTGGCTGACCCTTCTCCCCCGGGGACCCAGAAGGGAGGGGCAGCTCCTTTTCCCTGTGCATCTCTTGCACTTGGGGGAGCTGGAAGGGCTCCAAAAGCACTTTTGGAGATTACAGAATGACACTGAGCCAGGATCTTGTTCATTCTTTAGGAAAGACCAGCTGGGTCTAGGCTGCTCTCTATGCATTCCCATCCAAGCTGAACCCAATTACTGAGGTGTCTCACCTGCCCAAAGAGTGTAAATTACTGCAGGGGAAAAACCCGCAGCTCAGCCATGTGGGGTAGAGCATTAGGAGCACAAGCTGGCTTTGTGAAGCTCCTCAGAAACACCAATAGTTGAGGTTCTGCTGTCTGATGGCTGAGCAGACTTGTGGGAGGAAGCATGGGCTGCAGAGCTGCCATCCTCTCATCCTGTCTTCGTAGGTGTTCCCCTGGGAATCCAGCACGTAAATGGGCACCCTCTGAGCACCAGCTTGGTCACTCATGGGGAGGGAGAGGAAGGAAGGCAACTTTGGGTGAGCTGTACTGATTGTTTCCCTGCTATCAGTGTGGGTTTGTCACACTGGCTCTCCTTGGCGTGGATGGTTTGTC
>VZTX01006704.1:519336-557874 GCA_013400915.1 Pardalotus punctatus
CACTCTGGCTCTCCTTGGCGTGGATGGTTTGTCACCCTGGCTCTCCTTGGCGTGGATGGTTTGTCACACTGGCTCTCCTTGGCGTGGATGGTGTGTCACACTCTGGCTCTCCTTGGTGTGGATGGTTTGTCACCCCGTCAGACAGCGGCTGGCTGTTTTCACCGCTCCTGGACATGCATCACCGTGCTCCTACTTACACTGCTCAGGGCAAACATCAAGCAGGTAGGAGGGCTGCAGAGTGTATTTAGCTGCCCCTCTATTTCCTAATACAGATTTAGCTGGCTGGCTGTGCCATTCTTTCCTTGCTTCATCTGCAAACACAGCTCTGGCAGTTGGTGCAGACACATGTTGTTATACCCCCACCGATTTCATTATCCTGCACTGAGTTCAATCAATACAGGAAGGACTTGAAAAAGAAAAAAGGCCAGAAAAGCAGGTTGTGGAAAGTAACATGCTCTGATACACATCAGTGCTGGCATTGGGTTGGATCAGGAGTAGAAAGGACTGTCAGGCCCCTCTGCTTAAAGCTGGTTGATGTGCCACCACCATGGGGACACAGATGTCCCCTGTGCTCTGCTTGTGTGTCATGTACCCCCTGAATACTAATGCGTGGTTTTCTGGGTCTGTAACTACAAAATCCAAATTCTTCTGATGTTTTCCATCAGTCAAGCTACCAGCAAATTTTGAGAAATCTGGGATCAACTGCTGCACCTCTGTATCCCAGAACATCTCTCTGGGATTCGCTTCTGGAGACAGCAACGTACCACAGCCATAATTTTGCAAGGAATAATGGTAGCACCCTACTCATGCATCAGGGAGAGCTCTTTCATGTGGTGAGGTTGGCACCAACCCCTGGGTCACCAGGAGGTGACACACCGGTTATGAAGCACCAAATGTGTGAAAATAAATGGGTGTTTTCCCCTCCCCAGCTCATCAGGGCTGGGCAGGCAGGACAATCTCCAGTTCCCTGGCTGGGAGCCTCCCAGCAAGCTGAACCCCAACTGCAGACATGACTCTTAGGGTTATTTCTAATGCATTTCAGCTTCTCACTGTGGGTTTTGGCACACACACCACCTCAAGGCTCCTGCGTGCTGCTTGGTCCAGCACAGATTGCTGGATTGTGACCTCCCTTGCTGGGGTGGCCCCTGCTCACACACAGAGCCTGTGCAAAAGATGCAGGATCACACCTGCACCCATCATGGTTAAGAAGAGCATGAACTTGAGGCATACTAAGGACAGCTGAAAATAATTAATTTTTAAATGATCTGGTGGAGACTAGCCCTTAGAAACTATTTCATTTCTGTAAGTTTCCCAGGAATTACACTCAGATGTTGATGTGATGAAAAATAACACTTCTTTCCATAGTTCTGTGGTCTTTATGTTGGCATGTTTAGAGCCAATTTTTAAAAATTCACATCGATATGCCAAGGAAAACTTCCTCAACAAACATAGTTCCTGCATCTGTGCAGTAGTTGGTTTTCAAAGTTAAACATCCCTGCTGTTTCACTTTTTTTTTAGATGCCAGCAGTGATTAGACATTACCATGGGCTAATTGCTTGTACAATTTCAGTTTTTACCTTGCAGCCGCCTTGAAATTTCCAGCTGCAACAACAGGAACAAACCCCATGCTCTCAGCAAATACGAATTAGTCAAAAGCAAAACAAAACTGGTTTTTCTTGTGTTTTAGTTGCAGCTGTTTATCCAAAAATTGGAGAGCTGCTTACCTCCCCTACATCTGAACCTTATAAACAGACATTGCCCTGGTCTGAGGCAACACATATTCCAAGTCAGCCAGAGCTCAGCAAAGGCACGTTCTCTGCTCAGAGAAAATACTCACATTTATGATTAATATGGTGGATCTTGAGGATTTTCTTTTAATGCAAGAGATGCTGAACTCTCTGGTTAAAGGATTTGTGCAATTTGTCTTTTTTCATGTTTTAGATAGTTGTTCAAACTAGATTTATGCAAACAGGACTCTGCTCCTGCTGTAATTACTGCATGTATGCCTGGGCATCAACAGGCAGGATTTCAAACATATTATCAGGGAGAGCAGCAGAATCTTATAACCCATTGAGCTGCAAGCACTGTTCCTCAGCCCCTAACTGGGACATGTAAACCACCATTTGGAAATCTTATCTATTTCATTATGAAGTTCATGTGCAGTGTTTAAAAAATGAAAGCCCCCAAAACACAAAAGGCGTGCAGACACGCACCCAGTATGATTCCTCTTTGGGGCAGCATTGCTCAGGGTCAATGACTTTCTCCCCAGAATGGATTTCTGTGTGAAGGAACGTGCCTGTCCTTAGGATAGGGAAGCCTGGGCAGTAGGATGTGTGACCTCCCTTTAGCAGAGCAGCTGTAGCTGACAAAACGAGAGTTTCCAGCCTGCCCTGCCTTCAGACAGCTCTCCTGACCATGGCCACCTGAAAGAGCGAGGAATCACCTCCCTGCCTTTGCCAAATTTTGGCATGCCATGATTAGATTCAGATGCTGGAACATGTGCTGATGCTGGAGAGCCTACATCATGCCTGCGGATGTTTGCTAATCCCAAATTTCAGAGCCTTCCTGGCTTTGCCAGAACATCAAAGCATGGTGGAACGTTGCAGTGCAGATGAGGAAATTACAGCAGGGCATTACATGGCAGGTAACGGATCAGGGGCTTTTAGAGGAGTGAAAGTTTGGCCCAGGACAATGATAGCTAATTATGAGCAGTATAGGAATTGAGATGGTTCCAGGATTAATTTATATCTAGCTGCTTATTCTCTTGTCAGCATTTCCTCTGCACTTCCCCTGTGCTCCCTGAGGGCAGCAGTACAGGAGGGTGAGTGGCTGCCCTGGAGGGAACCTGTCTTCCATCTCCTCTTCCTCCCAGTCTGCCTCCAGGATCTGCCAGGCTCAGACCCTGCACTGGCTCTGGAGGTTTTCTGCTCTGTTGTTAGCAATTCTTCTTCTTGCCTGTTACAAAAACATATGGCAAATCAGTCCTTCTGCCCTGTTTTATGGGGGCAAATCCCCAAGCAGAGATCAGCACGTGAGCTCAGACTCGCACATAACTCCTACGAACGCTGGTGGATGCCAAAAGTAGGAATAAGTAACGAAATCTGAAGCCACCCTAGTAAACTGTTTTAAAAGCATTTATTTGAGTAATTGTAAAAAGATGTTTAAAGAACCTGGGCAGATTTCAGTTCCTAATTCTAGGAATGGCCTTGAAACAAAATACCAAGCTCCAATTTACAGGGCATGGACGAGGTGAGGGCAGCTTGGTGAGGAAGCGATGTGGATGGTTAGACTCTGCAGGTTGGAGGGACTAGAACTTGGATTTTCTCTCTCCAGCCATATCCAGAGACTTCAATATGCCACTTAAAAGCTGTTTGAAGTGCCCAAGTGCTGGTGAATGCAGGGTGGGTCTGCAGTGAGGGCTCTCCTTGCCCCCTGGCTCAGCAGGTGTGTTTTGGACCCCTCGGGCAAAAGAACTTGCAAGCAGAAGGTCACCCTTGTTTTGTACAAAGCTGCAATGGCTACTGAGCCCAGGGCAGCCTCTGGGCTGTTGGAGTTAAGGCACAATGTGATATTTATTGCTGCATTTTCCATCTAGCATGGCTTCTAACAACCACCAAAGTAGCTCTACTACTTTCTGCTCTCTTATCTCTACTTGCCTTAAGCGAGCTCTGCTCCCACCTCTCCAAAACACCTTGCCCTTCGTGGACTCTTAAAAATTAACAGGGCCTTCAAAGCAATGGAATTTACCTGCAAAAACCTTCAGCAGAGCTTCTTCCCCCAGTCCTGGGATTTGACACCAGTCCTGTAAATGCTAAGTGGAAGGCTCCATCCAACATCCCCATGGGAATTCCTTGGCTCCATAAAGATTTAGGATTTGCTGTCTAGTCCAGGTGCCTTTTGATTTCTGTTGTGGCTGCATTAGTCTCACAGGAGAGGAGGTAACATATTTCACTGGAGCTGCTGGGAATAGGCTGTGGCCAGGAAATGAGAAAATGTTGCCATCCCTGGCCTGCATTTTCATTGTTTTCCTCCCTTCGTGCTCCAGTCTCTCCCAACACATCAGGAGGCACTCGGCAGCCTCAGGAAAGCATTTGTGTATGTGCTGTGCTCTCACTGGAGTCTGGGTTATACCTCACTACTGTTATTAGCAAGTAAATTTTTTTCCTTGGCAAAAATGGGAAGGCTCATAGTGCAGCACTGATGCCTCTAAAGCTTTGACCAGTAGGTCATTCCATTATCTGCACCCCACAGAATCAGCTACACTGTTTATTGCTTTTCTTCCTCTCTCTTTTTAACATGAGCAAGAAATAAGAAGTTGTCCTTTCCCCTACTTACCTCATTAGGACTTTATTAACAGAAAGCACATTTTTGGCAATTAGATTTAGCAGTCATCAGCATTTCTTTTTTTTTCCTTCAAACAAGTCTGAACCTTTGCAGCAGCCTCAACAAAAAAGAGGGGTTTTTCCCCCTGCCCCCCCCCTTTTTTTTTTTTTTTGGAGCCTTAAAAAAAGAAAGTCTGTGTCTCTGTGTAATGCTCTTTAGTGGAACAACTAACTTTCTATACAGTTAGCAAGATTAAGGAGTTTACAGTTTTTCCAGCTGTTCTGTGATGCAACATAAACAGTAAGAATGATAGCCTGCCTTGGAAATGTTCCGTGCAAGCCATACAATTGGATTCCAGCATGATAAGGTTAGGTTATGCTGTCTGCTGCTTCTTGTTGTTCTTCTCAAATTTCTGAGTCAGCAAAAGCCGCGAGCAGAAAACATGCAGATATCTTGCCATCGCCCATTTTCATTCCTTCCCCATGCCAGGAGGAATGCAATAAAATTGATGTAGGGACACAGGGAGTTACTGAGGAAGTTTTTGTGGTTTCTAGAGGAGAAGCCTCTTTTGATTGTGGAAAAGAAAACCAAAAAACCCCCTCTCACGGCATTTCCAGAAATAAAAACTTGCTTATTAAGGCAGCTTTCGTGACTGTGTGTAAGGTGAGCTGTGCAAAGCAGGGTCATGTCCATCAGCACAGTGGCCCCAAGTTGCTTGGATTGCCTTTGCTGTGAAACGCTCTGTGGATAGATGTAGCCAGCCATGAGTGCTCTGCCCGTGCTGCCGTCAGACATCAGGCAGCCCTGGTCTCAACTGAGATTGGGTTGTATCAATCTGCATCAATCACTCTGTGCAGGAGACACAAAACGTGTGATTCCCTCCCCATGGTGTGGAACTGGGGTGGAGAGTGAGCTGGAAGCAGGCATGGGCTGAGAGGAGTGGATGGAAGGAGGCTGTGTCCCAGCAGGGCTGGTTGGAGGCTGCTGACCCTCTGGCCTGAGAGCCACCTGGAGAAAATCTCAGTCGGTCAAAGAGTTGGGGATGGGAGTTGAGCTGGAGCAAGTACAGCAGCGCAAAGCAAAAATCCCATCCAGAAATAGCACTCCAGTGGTCACAAAACACCAGGTTTGGGTTGTAAGCACAAGATTTGAGTATCTGAGCTAATACCTGCTCAGAGACTGACACACACTGTCTGTGTGGGGTCAGCCAGTGGAGAGCTCACTCAATCACCTCTGTGAGTGCTGCGATTGCACATGCTGATGAAGCATGAATGCAGCCAAGGACTTGAGCTGAAACACCTTCTGAAAATGGATAAACCCTTCTAGAGCTCAGAATCCACTTGAGAGCATCCTGCCCAGGGAAAGTCAATCAACAAAGTGAATTTCTCTTTTGACCTACGGTTGAGCTTTCTAAAACAACCACGGCCCTTCAGTAAAGCCGAGGCAAAGCCATGGACGCTCTGTACCTTCAGCTCCCGTGGCAACCTACAGGCCCAAGATGTCTTTGCAGGTCTAGACATCACATACCTCCAGCTGGAAAAGCACATTTCTAGTGAACACTATTTTATAATTGACCTTCAAGTGGAAAATCAAGTGAGAAATGGCAAAGCTGCAAGCGCCTGATTCCGTTTCTGGGTTACACCTTATCCTTCCAAGATTTCTTCAACTGCTGAGAAATGACAGGGCCCGATTCTGGTTTTGTGCCAAGGGAAATCATCTGAATCTGAGCACAGCCTTCCAAAGAGATGCTAGTGAATTACAAAGTTTTTCTTTTTCCCCTCCGTTGTGGAACAAGCCCTCTCCTGCCTTCCCCACGCCTGTCTCTTTCTATGGCTGCAGGGTCTGGTCATGCCCTGCTCCATGGAGAAGAAGCCAGGCATGTCAGGACTGTTTGTAGCTGTCGTTGCTGAGAGATGGGAGAGGTTCATCCATCCCTGTGCCAAGCTGTGAGTGACTGAGAGCACCCCGGGAGGGGCTGCAAGTGTGCAGACTGACAGGTCCCTCGCTAAGGACAGGGCTGATGGCAGCATTTTCTGAGAAATTTTGAGCCAATCCTTTCGGCAGGCTAAAGTGGAAGGCAAAATAATCTGATATCGGGGAAGGGTAGTGCTTTGATCCACTTGGGATACTGGCACTGATTGATGTTCTCAAATGAATTGTGAAGAGGAGGATTCAGCAATGATGCTCTTTGCAATCTTTCCCTCAGAAATCTCCAATTCTTGCTGAATCAATTATTTCAGTAAAAAGAAACTGATATGAAGAGCTGGGGGAGAAACAGGCTTCTCATGCCCAAAGATTTTTTAGATTTCAGAGATTTTTCTGCTCTGCATCAACAGGAACTCAAGGCCTCCCAAAAGTTTCTGTAAGAAAAAAAGATTTAAAGAGCCTATTCAGAAATAATAGAGAGCCCGAGGGCAAGGCCAGTTGCGTGGGCTTTGGGAGGTGCCTCTTGCTCTGAGTCACCACACAGGCTCTTGAATTTGATTCTCCCACGTTCCTGAGGAGGTACCCAGGAAATAGGCAATTCCTTGCTCCACATGAGTGTCTCTTGGTCTTTGCTGAGGAATACTGTCCAGGAGTTGACAAACCTTTCCTGATGAAAGTCTCATCAGCATCAATACACTCTCACAAAGTCTTTTGATAAGCTGACATCTTGCAATGTAGAGGATCCTCTGGCAGAGCCCCAGCATCTCTTAAATACAACACTCCTAACAGGCTTAGCAGCAGGATAAACACCAACTTCAGTGAAAGATGTTCAAAGAAATATTCTAATATTCTCTCTCACACTTTAATGGTACTTTCCTGGCATCATCCTGTAAGGCAGTTTCCTGTTAGGCTATTCAAGCTTTCCAGCACCTACAGCTACTGCCTGGAGCACTGAGGTTTGTAGCTGATTGAGAGGTGCATTCAGACAGAAACCCTTGATTGCTCAAATACCTTTATTCGCCTCAGCCTCACCCCCCTGTTCTGTGCACAGTGCATCAGATACCTTTATTTAGTCTGGTAACAGCTATATAAGGGAAAGTCTTCTGTAGAAAAGTTTCTTAGAGAAACTTCTGCAGGCCTTTCAGAATGCATGGCTATGGTGCTCTGTCACTGAACCTTTTCAAGTAAGTATGAAATAAACTCCATTATAAACTAATGATTCCTGCAGTGTTATTGGAACAGTGTTGTTAACATGCCACTTTATTGCTGTTCTGCTCATAACTTCAAGCTTCTCAAAGTGTTCATGCTTGCTCAGAAACCTCTGCCTCTCTTTTTCAATATACAATTTTTAATCTTCACGGTTGGCTTAATCCTGGGTTTAAACATGACCTTCAAGGCTCTAAATCTAAAAAGCTAAATAGAAAAATCCCTGATACGTTTTGTTCATTGTCTTGATTTATTTTTTTCTTGAAGAAAATCAGTTGATCCTAAATGCCAGACTGTTATGAAAGACTAATAGTGGCCAAGGTTGCATTGTTTGTATCACCTTGCAATCAAAAAGAAGCATTTACTACATTAAAAACCATAGTGTCTAAAATGAAACTTAATATTGTTACCATGGAAAATAGAAAGGCAAACATTATTGCAAATACAATTCACCAGGAGGAATCCCTGACATTTGAAGTCTCCCATCATATTGCTGCACAGGTTGATAATAGAATGATTAATACAGAGACAAAAGAAAGGGCAGAGCATTAAATGGGCTGCAAAAAAAAAAGAAAATCTTCAGGCTAAAAAGCAGTTAATAGTTTTGAGTATATTCTGCTTCAGGGATGGTGTAAGAGAACCTAAGAACGGAAAATCTCAGCCATTGATGCTTTGAATAGGCATGGGCAGAGGAAATGGAAATTGCCAGTGCTGGGCTGTGTTTAGGAGCCATTGAGGGGACAAATCATTGGTGTGTCACCCTGGGACTGTGGGCAAGGGCCCTGCCCCGCTGGGGACAATGGCAGATCTCTCTGTGGGCGAGAGCGGGGTCATGCTCTGGCAGAGCATGTTCTGGCAATTGAACTTTTCCTTTTTCCTTTCTGAGTTATTGTTCATCAGTCTCCTTCCTGCAGAGGCCCCTGGACTTTGGCTCAGCTGGCAAAGGGTGGGTTTGTACATCGATTCCTTATTAAGCAGAACCTGGGGCCTCTTTGCTGTTGCTGTCATAAAGTCCTGCACAAACTGGTACCAGCTCTCCCGCTAACCAAAGTCTGATCTCTCCTTCCAGCGAGGAGTAGCTGAGCTTTGAGTCCATTTGTTAGCTTTGGCAAGCTTAAATTCCTTTAATCTTCCAATAAGTACTTTTTCCCGCTCCAAGGACTCTGGATCCTTTACTAGAAGGATGTTGTAAATCACTCCAGAAGCCGAGGGGAAGGAAGTGAAGACACTTATCCAACTGCTCAGCATGTATATGAAATAGTTCTTTTGCTCCAACTGATATCAGGGATGTTTTCTCAAATTGCATTCCATGTTTTTAGGAAATGGACATGAATTTAATAACTTCCTTAATACTACATTTTTTTACTCCCTCACATTAGTGCATGTGTTTCTCCACTCTATACATGGTGTGGCAGCTCAGAGTTGACCGTAACTGTGTGGCCACCTGTAGAAACCTGGCCTTGAATTTGTTTGTGACCTCTTGGCAGCCCTTTCCCCGTTTATCTGGGATTGAAACAGCAGTAATTGACTTTCAGGAAAGGAGTAGTAATTTCCCTTTCCAAATCTAGTGCCAGATCGTGACAGGACACAAATGCCTGCGCTGGAAGAAGAGCAAGGCTCAAACTTGTCTGTCGTGTAGAGCCACGCTGTGAGAGAGACATGTGGGATAGGACGTTTCTGTGTCCCTGGTTCCTGGGGGAGTTCTGTCTAAAATTTTGCCCTTTTCTCTGCCTAGAGCATGCTAGTCCAGGCTCCATTTGCTCTAGCAGTGGAACACAAGGAGCTGAAGCTCTGGCAGCAATACTCACACCCCAGGACCAAAGGCAGCATCAGCCCTTGGTGCTGGCCAGTGCCTGACTCCACAGGAGAGATGGGGCTGGCAGCACTTCGTGCCAGCAGGGGTGGATTAGGATGCTCAGCTATAAAATGCTCTCCAGTGTCTGCTCTAGGTGGTGGTGACAAGCAGCTCCCTGGCTGTGCATTAAACCCAGCACCCCTCTTCGTGCTATTAAGTGTATTCTTCTGGGCTGAGTAAATTACCAGTGGACATCTGTAAAACACATTTATGTGTCTAGGAGGTTTCTGTAGACAAAGATGGGTTAGCTCTAGCTACCCTCCCAGTTTAGCCCCAGGGCGGGTTTCTGCTGTGGATGTCTCCAGTGAGGAGCAGCATTCAATTGCTAACAAAAGGCAAGAGAAGCAATTTTGGTCTGTGTTATCCATTAGTGTCTGGGAGCTTGTGCCAAACCAATTCTTATTGTTACGGTTGATTTGTGTGTAGATATCAATGGATATACCTCTGAGAGCAAGGGAATTCTGTATATAGGAACCCATCTCCAATGGCTCACGTTTTTATGGCTTCCCATGCACTGCACTGGGTATTGCACATTATTAATACATGTGCTCTCTGATTGCTAAAACCCAGGGGAATACATTTGCTTTTCCTCATTCCTCAGACTTGCAAAATACATTCCTATGTTCCAATTTTTGCTTGGTTACTGTCTTTATTGACTTCATTGGACTAATCACAACATTGCATTAGACATATACATTTTTTGGAGGGATCAGAATCATAGGCTGACCCTTTTTAAAAAAAAAACAAGCAAGCTGTTAACTTTGGGACAGACACAATTCCGTTGTTCTATGTCCCTACAGTGCCTAGTTGTGGATTCCTCAGCCACAAATCTTGTATCTGGGTACTGCAAATATTTAGGGAACATCTACAATAGAGCTGTATGCCAGGGCAGTGGAGCAGCCAGGGACACATTCTATCTCCCTGCACACAGATACAGACTAAGAGGTCCTTTAGAGCAGTGACATTGCTCCCTGCATAAAAGTTGTGCATCACTGTTACACCTAAATGAATACACTGGAATATTTGATAAACATTAATAAATCCCACAAGTTCTTCAAGGTGTGAGTAATTTTTCTAATTTTTCAAGGTAATTCAAAGGAAATCAAGCATAGAAACCTTTTCTATTGGCAAGGGCCTCTTAAGTCTGGGAATCAAAATTACCTTTAGCAACAGCTAAGACTTGGCAAGGAAATGTCTACTGAGCCCATTTGCTGGAACTTTTTATGCTTTGCTCTCAGTCTGTATGTGAAGTATATTGCTAACATAGCACTTGTCTAATTTAAAGCTGGGAGTGAAGCCATTGTGTACAGCAGAAGGTATGAGTGGGGAAATCCAAAGATATTATTTTCCAGGCCATATTTGTTTTTAAATCCAAGACATGTTGCAATCTAGTTATTCCAAAGGGGGACAGGGAAAGGGAAATTTCTCCAGAAGTATTTTTATGAACCGTGAAGAGAGATCACCTTTTTTTCAGAGCTGAGTTAGCAGTAGTCAAAGAAGCCATAATTCCTGAGCAGGGAAGGAACTCAGTGTAACCCCAGTTCACTGTGTGCTGCACCCACAGAGCACTTGTTTAAAAGCTCAGCTCTTCCAAAACCCAGGGGAGTCCTGCTGAAAGGGAGCTCTAAAGGCATCTGAAGTTTCTAGCTTCTATTAAAAGCAAGCCTGCAGTTTAAAGTTGGCAGTGCATGAATCTTTTCTGATTAGAGGAAGGGCAGCAGATAACAAGATAAAGATATCTACCAGAGCTGGCTCAGAATATTTGCAGTGCACAGAGCACAGGGGAAGGGTGCTGCTGTGAAAAACCCTCATTTCATCTGCCCCCTAACATTGAAACTGAGTGATGCCCCTGCCTCACACGCGCAGTTTAGCCACCAAAGGGCCAAGCAGGAGCTGTGCACTCCTCTGTGGATCCATCTGGGCTTGAATTTGATGCCTGTAGGAGCCAAATGAAAGCAGCCCTCTGAGAGCAACTTCCAGAGACATCCTAGAGTGCAAGTGTTTGCTCCAAAGCTCCAGGAAAAGGCTGAGCCTTTGGGAGGGGATGGCATCACTGCATGAGCGTGTCTGCCTGTCCCAGTCCTCACACCCACCCCAGTCTGTGTTCCTGCTGGGGGACAGCCTTTGAATGGACACATTATCTTTTACAACTGGGCAAAGGGGCCCCTCTCCTGGAAGGGATCTCCTGGGGAGGTATTTCATCTGCCATCCAATCCCTTCCTGCTGGCTGAGCTCAGTCAAAAGGCACCGCGGGATTAACCCTTGGAGGGCTGATTCTGTGACTTTCGTCAGGGATGGCTTTGCAGATTTTAGGAGTAAGCAAGCACAAGATCATGTCTTCGATTTTGGTCTTCTGGTGTCCGCAGTTGAAAATGGGATTTAAAGTGCCAAAAAAATCAGGGCAAAAATAAAGAACAGAAATGTGTAACTCATCTAAGGTACTAGACAGTGACAGACTATATAAAATGTTATTGTTCAACAAACACTGTCTCTAATAAACTCCATTTACTAGTGTTAGCAGTTTGGCAACTTGGAAACCCCAAACTCCGGTTAAGTAAGGAAACAAAAAGCAGAGCCATATGATGATACCCATAAACTACGCAGCTGGTTTCTGTTTTAAAAGATATTCTACTTTCCATATTAAATAAAGCTGCTTAGAGTGAAAAAAAAAAAAAACCCATATGGCTTTCTGAAAAATGAGAACCAAGTTCCAAATGAAAAAATCCCTGGCCATGTACAGCCATTAAAAATAAAAGTGTGTTTTTTCTCTAACTAGCTACTGTAGCACCAGAGATGAACCCACCTTGGTGGAGTGAGGAGTGGGAGAAAGTGCTGCTTCTGTTCCCAGGAGACATCTGGACCTCAGGAGATGCTGCAGTGGAGCAGCAGAGACTGTGTTGCTCAGTATCACTGTGATATTCATGTGAGGCCAGGTCCTGCATCCCTACCTGCCAAAGGTTTCAGTAGGAATGGAAAGACCTCTGGGTTTTGCATGAAAAATCTAAGTTCTTGATAAGAAGCTGACCTTCTCTACCCTCCTTATTGGTGCAGTTTGACCTCACATACTCATTTCTGATTATACCTTAAGGTTTCTGACTAAAGATGATTTACCAAGCCGTAAAAATATTGCTTGACTTTATAAATCTTGTATCCATCTGTGAAATGAACATATATGAAATACTGCTATATTTGCTTGAAAATATTTTAAATGCCCCCTAATTAAATCTTCAGCTACTGATGGCAGTGAAAGAGACGGCTGCTAATTTTGCCTTTGGTTTGGCCAGTCTCCTCGAGTATTTCACTTGCAGTGCTTGTCTGCTTTTTGAGAATTCTGTTATATGCAAAGTCCTGGAAAGTGCCCAGTTCTCTGTCTTGCAATCAGCAGGCTAGACAGCCTCTGACAAAATAAAATTGTGGCATTGGCCTTTCACCACTGCCAGGAGTTGGTTCTGCCTGTGCATGCTGGTTATATGTACCATGGCCAGGTAGATGAAATCCTCTTTGCATGTTTTTTTTAATATATAAGTCTATTTATAACTCTGTCATGGGCTGGTGAAGCTCTCCTTCTGCTGTGCTGGATTCTGTACAGACACAAGTCATGGACCCAGGGACAGCCTTACAGGAGTGATATTCTCGTGTCATGGACTTCTGAGATAGAATGGAGAGGTCATACAGAAATATTTGTCTAAATCCACTGATATTCATCTCTGGAGGCTGGAAGAATCACCTCCAAGTTTAGTTTGGATTTTGAACATTTTTAATCTTCCTATGCTGTTTTCATCTGAAATTTCAGGTTCGAAGTCACCTTTCCTGACAGTGCCAGGGCTCACAAAGGACTTGGTACAGCCCAGTCATTGCTTTTCTGGTGGGGAATTTGTCTATAAACAACTGTTCTTTTGAAATCTGTCAGCAATTTTAAAGACATCCAAATGATGATTTACTGAGGGTTTTATAAAAGAATTTTGAACATAGAGTATAATTTTCTTCTATCATACAATTTCATAAATAGCCTTTGAAGAATAACAAAACAATTTAAGCTGCAGCACTTAAATTTGGGAAGGAGTTTTGGCAGACTGGATAACTTTAGGAAGCAAATCTTTCCATAGGCAAACATGTAAGTAATAACATATTTATACACGTGGATTACAAAGGCAGAGTTTTAAAATGAAAAGGTCAGAGAAAGTTGTTGACGTTGCTCATCAGAGTTGGAGACTTTGGGTGAACTGATGCTCCTTCCATGCAGCTCTGCCCTCTGCTTCGGACAGTACAGCTCTCCAAAGCCTTTGCACAACTATGGCACCATTCAGATTGTGCTTAAAAAATGCCAAGGGTGACCAAAGCTGTAGGGAAGGTGGTGAGGAGGCTGTGGCTACAGGATTCAGGCTGTGGATGGCCCAGCTGGGTGCTGAAGGGTGGCTGAAGGAAATCTGTGGATGGTTTCCTGGGTGAAGGGCTGCTTTAGCTTGGGCGAAAGGTGGAAACCACACAGCAGCATCTGGAGAGCTGGAAAGTGGAAAAAGCAGGGTGGAAAGGAAAGAGGAGCAGCCTGTAGGGGTTCAGCCTCCCAGGACAGCTGGATAAAAGGCCTTACACAAACTTCATACCCAGGCAAGTCTGGGTTTGGACCTGGCAACAGGGATGGGGGAGATAGAGATGAAATATAATTTCTTTCTATCTCATAGTGAAGAGATAAGGATAAGGTGAGCAAGCTGCTATTTTCAGGAGGAGAGCCCCATTTTCTGGATCTGCTACCCAGGAGTCACACAAGCACATAAATCTCAAAGAGGAGATGAATGATGTTTTCAGCTTCAATGAAGAAGAAACGAGGAGGGATTCACTGGAGTGTGCAGGACTAGAACTGCAAGTCTGGAGACAGAGAATCTTGCTAATTACAAATCAGGTTATTTATGAAGTGTGGGACTGCGTCTTGCAGGAGCCAGTGGTGAGACAAGCAGCTCTAATCCTGGAGAAATGTCTCCTGAGAGCCAGCAGCCTGTGAGATAAGGAGAGAGAGATCCCAAGAAAGGAAGAACATGAGTTAAACAGAGGAACTAAAAGGCAAACAGAAGCTGTCTGGGGGCATGAACATCCTGGGTCTCAGTGCATCCTGGTCCTTCTCTGAGCTATGGAGCAAAGGGTGCAAGAGGAGCTTTGCCTCATTCCAAAGCTTCAGTGATGGCAAGAACTGAAAGAAGAAGAAAAAGAAAAGCAGTGAAAAGGAAGAGACTTGTAGTGTGAATTTGTCAGATCCAGACTCAATAAATCCATGAGACAGGAGAGGACTGCCAACTCTTGGCTCTGTTTGCATGTACGTTATTGAATCAACAACCTCTTCCCTGCCAACCGGGCTGTCACCTGATAAGCAGAAAAAATTAGGCTGCAGAAATACAATAAAACCATTCTGAGGGCAGTGGGGAAATGCAGGCTGGTGATAAGAAACCTCCAAAGCAGGGATGTTACCTTTTGGGTGCAGTGTCACCTCCAGCAGCGAAGGAGGAGGCATGGAGGTGGCTGCAACACTGAGATTCCCCCAGCTTAAGCACAGGACAAGATCCCTGGGCGGCTCATCTGGAGCACAAGGCTCTGTCAGGCCTTATTCTGCAGAGATGGATGGATTCAGAGAGAATTCTGTTTAGTCTTGATGGAGCCATTAAATAATGAACTGGCAAACTTTCACAGCAGACTCATTAATGCACCCATAAAAGCCAACATAGTCTGGATCAGCAGCCACATATAGGAAAGAAAAACCTCGAGGAAAAGTAAAGAGCATCTTATCTAAATGGAGGAACCACTTAGCCAAAGCTTTTCACCACTATCAGTGCTTCAGGACAGGCCAGTTCATCTGCCCTGAGCAAAGCATTCTGCAGCCAGGAGACCAAGAGCAGCTGCTGGCACTCCCAGCCGGGCAGGAGCAACGTCACCAGCCAGTTCAGGGGAGCTGCCTTTCTGAAAGATGAGCAGGGGAGAGCTGTGCCCAAAAGCCTGAAGACAAATTTTCCACAGATTCAGAACCCTCCATCAGCTTCCTGCTTTAGTTGCTGGGATGGACAGACGAACTGGCTCCAGGTGAAGAGAAGTTGAAAGAAACATAAAATATCTTTGAGTATTAAGACAATAACAAACCAAAAATGGATGAAAGCAGGGAGCTGCTGGGTGCAGCACAGACTACTGCACTGCCAATTCAAAGATTAATTCTGCTCTCATTCAGCCGTGCACTTGCCCTGGCCCTGGCCACCCGTGTGTCTCTTGGCCTCCCTCTGACATCCAGGTCTCTCCTGCAAGTCCATTGAAGGTCCCAGCACATCCCATATATTTGCCTCAAGCAAGTTGCTTCAACAACCACTCAAGAAGACCCTTTGAGGAATACGAGATGTGTCCCTTCAGGCCACTCTGTTCCTGCCTGCTCAAGAATGACACGTGACATTTGCACTTTGGACAAGCCACTTTTTCTCTCATGCTGCCTCCAAATGTAACTGAAGAAAACAAAAGTTCTTCTTCTGCCCTCCAACAGGTAAAGAACAATTTTTATCCACAGTGTCATGGTACAATACACCTCAAATGTTAGCCAGTCCGAAAACTGATGTCTTTATGGTGGAGACCTATAAAACCATGATATGAGCTGGAGCTCATTTTCAATGGAAGAAATGTTAGAAGTATGTTTTTTTAAAAAACTGTATGCAGGTTCCCTGGCAAAGAGAGAACCTGATCAGAAAGGAAATGGGAAGTGACTCTTGGGGTTCACACAGGACCGTACCCAAAATTGCCTATACAAACCCAGCAGACTTCACTTTTCTCCTGCACTCCATTTAAATAAGAACATGGATGTTGTATATGAACCTGCCATGTTCATGAGTTTCTCTCAGTCCAGGGAAAGGGTGATCTATTAGAGACACAGCTTATTCAGAGAAGCCCTAGAGGTTGTGAGCCTTGGGAACAACGCTTGGTCAAGACCCAGCAGAAAAAGGAGCAGACCTCTGGAGACAGCCAAGTGTGGCATAACCCCATGGAACAGCACTGCCAGGCACCAGGGAGTCTGACAGGGAACAAAGAGTTTGGCAAGGAGGAAAAGCAGGCAAGTAATGAGTATACAGGTCTGGGTAGGAAGGAAAGGAGCAGATTGAACTGAGTGGCTTTAGTGTATAGCGGGTAACAGGAGAGTTTGGGGAGAGCTCAATGCATATTGGTAGTGTTTCCACAGACTGAGTGACCCTGTGAGGCAGCTGGCATCTCTGGTAGGATCCTATGGTAATGCTGTTTGAAAAGAAAACAGCAGTGGCCAAGTTTCAGAGGCGTGGGTTCACACAGTGCCTGCACCTGCAGCCTGCTCTATTCCCCACGCCGCCCCTGCGAGCACATGAGCAGATTAAATGCAGACTTTAGGTGCACTCTTGGCTCCTGCACTCCCAGGCAAATGCTCAGCACTTCTTTAAAGACATTGCAATGTGTTACAAGTACACAGCCTTGCTTTCATCATGCCTTCAACCACATCTTTTTCATAAAGGGTTTATTTCATTACTTGACTGACATCTAACACAATCCGTGTGGCAGAAGGGGTGCAGGTTGTAAATGACTGTGCTGATCATAATGACCTTGCTCCATTACCCCTCATTTGCACAGCCCTTCCTGTCACAGCTGTGATATTACCAGGCTGGGACTTCACAATCTCAATTTCACTGTGAGCATGCCAAGATGGTTTTTCAATACTGTGCTTTAATCACGTTGAGTCCTTTAGGATGAATGGAAACATGGCCCTAAAACCCTGGCCCAGTACCATCAGGATTAAAGGACCACTTACCACTATTCTGCTAAAATAGGTACATTCAGAACTTGGACACATGTTGGAGATCTCACTTCTGGAAAGCACATCTGAGCATCTGAGTTGTACCAGATACTGTTCGTCCTTTGTATCTTTGCTCACTTATTTTGTTTGCTCTTTCCAGCGTGCACTCCCTGCTGCATTAGTGCTATGATGCTGGTTAAAATTGCTTCATCATTTGTCTATTAAATTAAAAGATCATCAGGGCATTAAAGTGTTACTTAGTAGCTGCTGTTTACACAGATTGGTCATTAAAGATTCCAAGCTCCATTTAGCTCAGAGCTTACAAAGCAACTCATTAAGCTAACATTGCAAGGCCCCCATTCAGCAAAACAACTACCATGTGCTCACATACCATTAAATTCAGTGAGTTTTAAGCTCCTCACTTTGACTTTTGCCATTCTGTTCATTGGACATTGCAACGGTTCCTAGTGGTTATCTGAAATATCTTTTCTGATGCCATAAAAAAATCCTTAAAATGTCATCAAAGCTAGAGTGTTGAAGGCTGTGTTAGAAACCAAAGTTCCTCCAGCTGTATCATGAAAGTTTATTTATAGTATTTGTATGTACAAGCTTTATACTTAAGAATGGAACCCAGAGCATGGTCTGTTCATTGCCATTGGAGAGGAGGAGACAAGAGACAGTTACACACCTTGACCAAGGTTGACTCAACTTTGTGCAAGGCTGAAAAAATTAAACTCAGTCATAGAACACCTGCATCACTCATTTATTATGTTATTCAATAGAGCTTTTTGTGTCGGCTCCTTTGTTTCTCTGTCTCCATTGATGCTATCATAGATTAATTGGCACCCCTGCAAATGTTCACAGCTGTCTACAAGATGATGGTGAGTGCATCATGTCAGTCAAGCATGCTATCACCAAGGAGATGAATTTATTTCATTCTTCAGGAAGACAGTTGTGTAATGTGACCTAATAAAATAAAATCTTTCAGCAAGCATTGGGAGAATATCCATCAGTCTTCAGGTTAAACCAAAAAAGCTAAGCTTGTGCTGATGTTTTATCATTTTAACAGTTAGGCACAGAAATTTTAATAAAGTGGTCATGAGACAAACCTTGTTATATGATATAAGGGAGATTCCTATTTAACTTGGAATGTACAGAGCATGTCTCCAATCTGGCCAAAAAGGGGATGAGTTTATGTGTTTTATCTATGCACACATGCACAGATGTGATCCTTAAGGATTATAAATAGCATTATGTCTGGCAGGTAAGGTGATGATTATTCACTTAAACATTTCAGGCGAAGTGACACCATATTGCGCTTGAGTTCGCTGCTGTGCTTTTGTACCTTGCACAGGCTGAAGCAGTTGCTTATAGTCACTCAAGATTCAGACCTTTCATATATTTGTACTTGTTTATTTATATATATTTTTATATAGGCTGACCCAGTAAAACTACAACTGACACTGCCCCTGTAGAAAATGCCACTCGCCTGTAGCTCCTCAGTGCCCTTTGCCAACCACCTCTAACAAGGAAGACTGAAAGGCAGATGCAGGTGCTTACACTCTGTGATTAACATGAGTTCAGCTGTTTCCTCTGAGAGGAGAGTTAAGGAAATTAGCTGATAGGTGTGGTGGCTCCTTGTGGTTGGAAGGTGTTCTGTAGTACATGAGACTGTGACAAAAAAGGTATTCCTACACTCCCAGGAGGAGGTTCAGCACCTAGGCTACCTCATGCCCTTTTTACATGAAGACAGAAGATTCTGCATGTGTGTGTTCATCCCAGGTAATCAACTTGTGTGTATATTTTAACCTAAAGTGTTGGTGGAATTGGAATATTCAGCCTTAATTTGCTTTTCTAAGGAGTCTTTGCAGAAAGTCTTCGGCTATGCTATCTGAAAAATTGTGTTTCTCTCTTTTTGTTATGGGCTTTTCATAACAAAGGCAGGATAATATATCCTGTTTAATGTTATATTGACTTACCATAACAGACTGCCTGTTAAGTGCAGCTAGAATGGAGTCATTACACCCTCTATCAAGTTTCATAAAGTAGTAACCTTCAATTATGTCTACAGAGACTTGTTTTTCAGATGACAGAATAATTTACCTAAGAACACTAACCAGATTCATTTTGATTTAGTTCTACTATCAGAAAGAACTAAGCTCCCCAGAGCAAAAGCATTTGACTAGCTATGAGATTTTTACTTTTTAAAGTCCATCCTAAAATGCCTTTATAACATTTGTTCTATGAGACCTTTGTTTAAAAGTATATTACAGGGTGATTGTTATAGTATTTCTCTTGAATGATCAGTGTTATTTGAAATTACAATGCACCAATGTCAAGTGCTGGTATGCTCTCAGCATTTCTTTTTTTTTTTTTAAATAAAGTAATAGAAAACCTAGGAAGTATGTGTATGTTGGGGATGTATAAAAGGGAAAAAGGAAATTGGCTCATCAAAACCATTTTACTTTATTTTTTAATGCAGGTCTGAAGAATGACTCCTTCAAAATAGCGGTTTCCTGAAGGCCATAAATCTTTCTGCTTTGGCAGCCTGTCTTAATTGTTCCTAGCTCTGAGGTATTCATTCAAAATATGTGCTCTAATAGCATTCAGTTGTCATTTTTAGCCTTCACAAGAGAGGTGTGCAGTTGTGTCAGCAGCCTGTGCTCAGCAGAGATGGCCATGTGTATAACTTTGGTAGCCACAATTCACAAACCCAGGGCTGTTTCACAGCCCTCCTGAGCAAGCTGTGCTGACGGTACTGTGTGCACAGGAGGTGGAGGAAGAGGTTTGTGGGACAGTTTCCAGAGGTGGACTTCAAAATAAATTAGTTGATCTGGAAACACACCCTTCTCATTAAAACGGTGACTGTTGCAAAAGCAATTGAATCCCTATACCTTGTGTGGATGTTTTTGTGCTTTGCACAGGAAAAACACTGCAGGGAGAGGTTTTGATGGTTCCACTAGAGAAGCAGCAGAACTTTGCTACAAAAGGCCCTTGGGCACAGGATAGCAGGGCTGTGTTTGTACCACAACGGGCAACATCGTTGTCACAAAAATGAGTGAAGGTATTTCAGGAATCGCGCAATTCCTTGGTCCTAAGGAAGAAGTTTTTACCTTTCCTACGTGGGCTCTCCTATCCTGCAGTTACTGGGGTGGCAATGGTGTGTGGTTCCTCCTTTTGAAGTGATTTGTTCATCCTGTGGGCAGGGAAGCAGCCGAACACCTCACTCCCCAAGGCTGTGGCATCAGCAAGGGGGACAGACAGGTCCCACCCCTTGGAGGATGCTCTTCCCTGTGCTGTTCTTCTGCTCCTGCTCTGCCCAGGCAGAAAGGTGACCCCTTGTTCATGCCCTTCCATCCTTTTAAGCTCTCTTGAGAGTGTGCAGTCTACTGTCTTATTTTTCAGTGTGTGAGAGGTGCTGAAATCAAGTGTAGGTTCTGTAATGCACAGCTCAGGTCAGGAGCTTGTGGTGTAACAGTTAAGGCAATGGGCTCAGCAGGAGTCAAAGAAAAGTTAAAAATGAGCAAAACCAAATAAAGATATTTGACTATTTCAACTTTAGGCTGTAAACTATGTATCGTTTACAAATACAAATATATGAGGTGAGAGAAGAATGTTGCCCAGCACAGCTGGTGAATAATTATCAATTAGGAGTGTTTTAATTTACACAGTAATGCCAGGGACAGTATTTCACTAGAGTGGACATAAATTTCCTGGCAGAGCAATGGTCTTGTTTCTTGTCTTCTGCAGTAGAAATAAAATTGAACAAATGTCTTAATACACACTAAACAACTGTATTTCAAGATCAGACATTTGTACAGCTATCACGTGTAATTATTGCTTATGGTATTGACTTTTTTGAAGGTCTTTTAGTGAGAGTTAACAGTCCTCTAGTATTGACCTACTTAAAATCTTTGGTTTAGATTCTCAGCTGCCATGCAGCAGCTGGTGTGCCATGTGAAATTCTACCTGCTTTCTTCACAGACCCTATAGATTAATGGCAGAAAGGTCCCTAATTCTCAATTACGTTGGCACTCCTTCTCGTGGTGTAAAGAGAAAGGGCTGAGGAAGGCAGAGTATTTGGTGTTCTGAGCCTGTCTTCTTTTATCATTGAAAGCAGGGGAGTTTGAGTCCCCACCCCCTTGGGACTTCATTAATACTTCTCCCAGGTGAACTTAGCCCCACACAAAAGGGTTCTTTGTATTTTGTCTTTAACCAGCTCTTTGTTCGGGCAGATATCCAGGCCAGTAGGAAAAAAAGTCAATATTCTCTATTGAATCAGCAGCTTTTTCCTGCTATAAGTTTCAAAAGAGCATTTCAGAGACAAAATGGTTGTAATTGGCTGTAGAAATAAATGCATGGGTGTATGTGTGTGTGTTTATCTATATATACAGATACACACACAAGGAAGAAATGCACAATTTTCATTGAAAAATTTTCCTTGAAGAGGAAAACTAGACATTAGGGTCATAGTTTCATTTTTAAAAAAAACAAATGAAAAACAGCCAAAGCACACCAAAAAGCCACCAGGGCTTTGCTCAAATGGGTATGGGCCCTGCAAGCTGAGCAATTGCAATTCTTATTTACAGTACCTGGTGAGATGAAAATAGCCAGAAGTTGCCCTCACGCCCCCTGACCTGACACCAGCATTTTTGCTATGTGTGTGTGGCTATGGATGAAGGGAGAAATGCAGAACTCTCTTAATCCAGGCTCATTTTCCAGGGGATAGACATTACTGGTGCATCTGGGAGTATCTGTACCTGCGAAGTGCTGCCAGCAGAATTCACAGTTTGCTCTGCAGAATGTCTGGGACTGCCCACAGCAGCTCTGTGTGCAGCAGCAGCTTTCCTGCTCCCCAGAACCACTGTGTGGATGTTGTGTGTTATTAAAGCCTTAAGTGGCTCAATTCTGTTCATTTTTCTTCTTACTGATAATTAATACCCTGAAGAGCCTCGTACTGGTAATAACTTCTGGAGAGAGACTGAAAACAGGCAGCTTTAAGATGAGCTTCTTTTAAGGTTTGAGATCTGAGATATATTGATCTTCAATATGGTTATTCTCCCAATACAGTACATAGAGAAATGTTCCTGTCCTCATTCTAACAGTGTGGCATTCAAGTGTGGGAGTTGCATCCAGTTTCATCAAAATATTTAAATGCCTTATTAAGGACAGACAAAGAATATAATATTGTGGGTTGGAAGGGGCCCTAAAGACTGTCAAGTTTCAACTCCCTCACACTGGATAGGGACACCTTCCACTGGACCAGATCTCTTAAAGCCCTGTACAGCTTGGCCTTGGGCGTTTCCATGGATGGGATCCACAGCTTCTCTGGGAGCCTTGTGTCATCTGGAGCTATGAAAAAGAAAGGAAGAAAAACATGTCATTTCTAGGCTAATTTTAATTTCTGAGTTTGAATAGACTAAACTTCTCTCGGGAAGACCCTCTACACTTGAGGATGGGAAATTTTTAAAATATTTTTTCCTTCTCTCCCACGGAGAGAACGTGCAACAACCTTCGTAGACAACCGTCACGCTTTACTGTGCTAATCCAGCACTGAACTGAGGCTCATCAGTAGCACGTCCTTTTCTAAAGAAAGGAGGAAAAATAAATTTAAAAAATACCCAAACCACTTGCTTTTACATCATCTCACCAGAATGTAAACTAAAGTGAATCTTTGATGTTCCATGCACAGATGTTGTAGCTGACATATCTCATGGCAGGCACCAAGCGAGAAGTGACAGAATGGCAGGAAGTTGAGGAGACCACAAACATCCAACGCTACAGGGATGGCCTGGAGCAGCAACCTACACAAACACAACAGTCTAACTCCATTGTTAACTAAAGCAGTGTTTTCCAAGGTACAACAGAAAACTGGTGCCGGACTTAGGATTCTGATTTTCAGCTGTGGTCATTGACACTAAAGAAAGATTTGGGGCCAGCAGCCAATGTGTAGGCACCTGCCAAAAGAGAGATTTATTTATTGCAGTCTGCCTGCATGCAATAAATTTTGATATCTGGGTGCTCTTTAAAGAGTTACAGATTTTTATATAATCAAAGAGTTAACATATGACAGCTATATTTCATCAGCATAACACTCCTGCCATTGTCCTCAATGCACTCTTTCAGATTTTGATGGGCTTGATATTGACAGTGGTTTGTCAATTTCTAATTTCTCCAGACCTTTTCTTTAATGTTCAAGATGGTAGAATGCCCGATGTATTTGCATCTAAATATTACAAAAATGTGTATAAAAATATCCATGCAATCTGTCAAGAAATGTAGCACAATAGCTGTTAATGTTACCAATTTATCACCAATATTAGTGTCCCTGTGTGGGAGAATATGTTTTATATCTGTACTGGTGGGAGTGTTCCCAGTTGGGAGTTGGAGGGGACATACTTGGGACAATGAACTGTTTCTAATCAGCTATGCAAGTGTGGGTGAATGGCAGCAGATTTATCATCTGAAATTATTCCCTTCAAGTAGTTTTTTTATTGTAATACCAGGAAACTAGTCTCTTTTTTTTACGTGCTTTATTGAAATCATCTGGCTATACTCTACCTAATAAAATGGTAGTCTATGGCTGCTGGACTTCCTGCAAGAAAGAAGAATTAATCAGATATGCACAGACACTATAAAGGGGAATGGAAGTTCTATCAGTTGCTGTAACAAAATGGAAAATATGTAGGATGCAGGCTCAGTGGGTGTAAGAGGGTTTAAGCACAGGGCAGGTCACTGGAGCCATATCCATTTTCCCCAGCTGAAGATGGCGTGTTTGTGTTGCAGTTTCTTGTGTGCTTGAGACAAACCAAACAGGAGCACTGGTGCAAATGTTTTAGGAGTTATTTTATTTCCCTTTCAGCCAACAAAAGCAATGTTTGGAAGCTGTTTTAGGTAAAAACCATTCCATGTGAGAGACTTGAACACGAGCAGCCCATTGTCTGCTGTTTCCCCAGAGCCTCCTGCAAAGAAACACTTGATGGGCTCATGAGTGATGTGCAGGTTGAGCCATCTGGGGTGGTGGTGAGAGCTGTCTTTCTAGAGCCACTAGTGTAATTTAGGTCTGTATTAGGAAAAACTTTGCTTCTTGTTTGCTCTGCAAATGCTGTTGCAGTTGTCTCGTTGCTGTAATATTTAACAGCTCACTAATCATGTACTAAGTGACGTGGCTAATACAGACCCTGTGTGCTTATCCAAGGGCAAATCTCTACTGTTTTGATTTTAGAGAGGTTTTATTTTTCCCTCTGAAATTTGTTTCTCCATCTCTTGTAGAAAAGAGACCTGGTTAAAATGCCTTAATTTTCCCAGAGAGAATTTCTTTTCAATGAATAAGTAGGAAAGTCAGTAAAATACATTTTTCAATGCTTTTAGGCAGGCTATTTCTTTCTTTACCCCCTGAAGAGAGCTAGAGAAAAACTACTTTGTTTTTCCAAGAGCCAGCAAGTTAATTTTAAAAAATGTCGATTTGGTCTATCTGAGCCTTCTCTCCCTGTTACCTGGTGGATCAAGTGAAAATGCTTTCAAGAAGGAAAGAAATTAATAGAAGACCAAAATGATGAAGACTGTGAGACCATGAGGAGACCAGGCTGCAAAGCAGACTGATATGGGAAAATGTAGTGTCTGGCAGCAAGATAACAGGACTTGTGGTGTCTGTGGCTAGATTGGTTTTGATGAATGACCAGCTTAGTGGTGTTGCCTCTGTGACTCACTTCTTAGTTATCTGAGAGGTCTGAGAGCCCAACTAAACTGAGCTTGCTGTTTTATACTCAACAGTTTTCTCTCTCCCACTGTGAATTCATGGCTGGAAAGAGTTTGAATTATCTCTGTCCAGAGTAAAATTTTGGTTTGGAAGACTTGTTTCAGATCAAAAACATATTTTTCTTATTTGAAAGCAAATAATTTCCAAAAGTCTTTTGGAAAAAAAAAAAATTCTCACCATGCATTGTTGGGAATATGATTGATACACTATGTCCTAATTCTACGCTAGAATCCATATGTCAGTCCCTTTTTCTTGGACTGAGAATACATTAATTCTGGGGACATCCTCATAGATCCCGTGATGCAGTTGACTCTTGCAGCACGTAGGATTATGTAGGATTTGAGCTGTTAAGTGGCTGATCTGGGAAGTGGTGTGGCAGAAGAGGGAAGCTGGTCCCTCGGGCAGGGGAGATATCCTTTCTTATCTCTATTTATTGAAGGTGGGTGTGACTTTAAACATGCAGAAGTCTAGTGAGCCCTCAGGATGAGGATGTGAAAGGACTTGTAGCTGAGCCTTTTCTTTCCCCACTTTTTGTTCATTAGTTTCAGCTCCCACATTGTTCTTTGCCTGAAAAGCTCCTGTTATACTCCTGCAAAGTTCAGTGTGGGTGGCTTGAGGAAGCAATGCCTGTCTGGTCCCAGGTCAGACAGGGATGTGGGGAAGTAGTGGCAGTAAATTTTTGAGATCCTAGGTATAATTGCCATCCTTGCTGTTCTTCTAAGTGTTGGTTAATAACATAAATCCAACAAAAAAGTCATAGAACCGAGGAATATCCTGCAACATGATCTCAGCCGTTGAATCCAATATTTGAAAACTTGGTATTTCATTGTTTCTCTTGGGATTTATACAACAAAGCATTCTCCACTGGAATACTTTGGATAAACTGGTGAATAGAATTGCTCTGAGGAGGCAGTCACCACCCTTAGGGCAAGCTGCCCTCTGGGGCAGTGGAGCTGCTGCCTGGAGCACAACGACCAGAAGGTGCTGGGCTGGCCTCCATGCAGCTGGCTCTGCTCCAGTCCCCTCCTCCCCTTCAAAGGAAAGGGGAATTTTAGGGGGATGCCATGTATGTGACAGGATCAGCTGGGAGTGAACAGATCCCATCCTCTTGCTGCCCTGGGAGCCTGTGTTACACGAAGGTGGTGAGGAGTCACCTTTGCTTCCTCTGCCCGACTTTTGCACCACCCTGACCTTCACCTCTGCCCCTGCTTCACTTCATGAGCTTGCTTTGTTCTCTCTGTTTTCCCAAGTACATTTTAATTGATTCTGCTGCCTTCTCTTCTTCAGTCTCCTGGCTACTGTTCATCTATTCTTCATGTACAAACAGAAATAAACAGTGGAAAAGTGGTACAACTCCAGGTCAGAGCTCAGTTAGCACCTTCACTTCATCTTCAAAGGCTTCAGCTGTCTGGACAAGGAACTGCTAGTCATGCTTACCTTGAGATGCCTTTGGCATCGAGGCACACATTTTTGTCTACTGGCTAGGACTCTAGGTTTTCACCCTTTGGGTTCAAAGGCAGGGATGTTACCTCCAGAGCCACTCGCCACTTGAAAATTATTTAAAGTGAATAATTTTCCCTCTGTGCAAGATCTTTGTTGCTAGAATGAAACAATCAATTTTGTTTGGGTTTTTTCTCTTCCAGGAAGGGGGTAGCTGTCTGGGTGTTGTATGCACATTTGGTGGGAGGCCATTCTCTTTGTTGTTTCAAAGGGGTAATTACAATCATAGCTTATAAATCATTGGGGAGGTATAGGACTGTCCTCTCCTAATGCAGCTTTTTGCAAATGAGTGATGATTATTTGCTTCCTGATGGTGTAGTTGAATCTGGTCTGAAGTTACCATTTGGATTGCATCCTGTGCTGATTCTGGATTTGCCTCTCTGAGGCTGCCAGACACATCCAGCGAGTCATGTGTGAGCTGACCTCTAGCAGGGGCCCTGCAATTGCTGTTTCTTAACCCTTAATCCCATTCCCAAACTGCGGTATTGTTAAGGCAAAGCTTACCACCTGAACTACCTCTGCAGGATAGAGGACAGTCGTGCTGGGTGAGATTTATCCTGGGGGAGGATATTTCAGCGGGTCAGTTTAAGTGACGGGGACATTGTGAGGGGATTCACAAGGTTGTAGCCAAAATGCAGTGATTTAAGAAGTGTATTAATAGACCCATAACTACTAATGACTTTTCAAGGATCAGACAAGATGTCACTTAAATTTGAACTCAAGGTCTGGCAGCAAGCTGGCAGAGATTGGTTCTGGTTGTGAAATATCTACAACTGTTAGAGTATCATAAAAGGGGTTGACTCTGCAATGCTAAATGATGGTTGCTTACACATAAGAATAACACTGAGGGAAAAGCTGAACTGTTTTGTTTGCAATACTTCCTCCCCTTACAAACAGAGGAAGCAGTGGCTTTGGAATTAACAAAACTTAGTGCAACAACAATGCTACCTACATTTTTGGCTGGGAAAATAATTTATTGCTCCCTGTGAAATTGGCAGAGAAGGCAACCTTGAGCCAGGTCCTGATAAACCCACTAGCTCCAGGACTGGGGAAGTCTTCCATCCAGCTGGTGGGTGCCCACTGAGCAGTTCCCACCTCTGCCCACTGCAGGCTCATGTTTCTATCCCATGATCCTAATCTATTTGGCTGTGAAGGTCTCTTTGGCTAAAGTTGTTCCGAATTTCAGTGGATAATTTAAAGAAGAATAAAATGAATCCTGGAGAGTATTGGTTAGGAGACTTATCTAGAGATGGCGATACTGGGATCCAGGCCATAGAAATTACATGGTACTGTTTGACTACAGAATATATACATAGTTTAAGGCTGTAGGTTAGATCCTGTTGTGATATTAAGGTAACCAAGTACTTTGGTATGTTTATCTATCTAAATAGATATTTATCTAAATTTGGTATGGTCCTAGAGAGATTCTTCCAAAGTATCCAGGACACTTGAATCACCAGCTGTGTGTGGGCATTTTAAGATATTTTCTTTACCTTTGCACATCCATATTTTTCTTGCAGTTGTGTGTGATCCAGGAAGGAAACTTTTCCATGGGGAGAGGTAGTATATTCAGCCTCACCTATATTTAAAAAAACAAACAAACAAACAAAAAAAAAGAAACAAAACTGTTGTAGAGCAGAAGAGATTTTTTTTATTACTAGATATCAGGAAGAGAGCGGGGGAGCATACACCCTAAAAACACCTGCATTTGTTAGGTGCACATCGCAGTGAGAATGAAGTGTTCAAACAATTCCAATAGTTTTATTGTGCATTCAATTGTCCTGGCTCATCAAAAATGGTTGCAATTAAAGTGTGCTGGTAATTATTCTCCAATTAGCACTGGAATAGGCTTTGATGGCTCATACACACCGTGTGCCTTTCAACGTGACACTGTGAGCTGGGTTTTGTCTGTCTCTGTGTGTCAGTAAGAACTGGAAACTGGAGACCGATAAATCCTCCCTTAAATTATGGAGCAAGCATGAGAGAAATGGAGCTGGACAAATAATTTGTAAGCTGTTTTTGTAACTTCTCATATTCATTGGGTTAGAAAATGGAAAAAGAAAAGGTGTTTTGGGGTACATAAGATCATGGTTATGTTGTAGTCCATCAGTGAGTTCTGATCCATCAAGTAAGGTTGTTCTTCACAAAATCACACTCTTTTTACTCCTTTTCTGTCTCCAGTTTTGTCATTCTACCAAGGAGGGATCCTTGCTTTTGTGTCTCATATGCCTCCTGACAATAGCCCAGGTGTGCTACCACTGCCTCCTGGTCTGGGGTGAAGGTTTCTCTTAAGCTGGGCTCCCACAGAGTCAGAAATATGTACCTTGTCTCCTACTCCCCTGGCTTGGGGTGATATTCTTGTGGCTGGATTTGAAAATTCACTAGTGTGCCTAATGATGCCTGAAAGGGAGCTTTTGGGACACACTGCATCTTTCAAAATTGGTTTATTTGCATGTGTGACTGGAATGGAACCAAGCTCCTCTTGAAAAAGCAGAGCAAAACAAAATCCCAGTTAACCTCTTAGGAAAGATTTAGCTCCTTGACTTTAAACAGAAAAAAGAGAAGTTTTATATAAATACATCCCGAACTTCACTCAAACTTGCTTCCTATTAAAACTTACCTCTAACCTTGCAATTGCAGAATTTGATGTTGTAAGCATAGTAGAGCCATATAGCACATACTTTAAAGCAATTTACAGTACTGAGAATCTAATAAAGGTAGCTGACAAGATAATTGCCAAATTATATGAATGCATTGCCACCACTCGCACACAAGTGCTCTTTAATTATTTTTTGGCATCTGAGGAAAGAAAGAGGAATGCTGAGTTAATAGGCAACATGTAATCAATCCATCTGTGTTTGTTTTGGTGCATCCTGGATTTGTGGAAGATACCGAAATGAGACGTTGCCTGGGGTACAATGACCTTTGTGTGCAGGAAAAAAAATTGCCACTTGCTAGACTAATAGTGTAAAACAAGAGAGTTGCTTGTCTTTGGATTATGACCTGGTCACCTAAAGCATGTGGGAAAAATGTGTTCAGATAAAGGCTACAAAATTGTTAACACTTTTAATTATGTTTAGATTACAGAGCTTTATACAGCTAGCAGTGCCCGTGTTATTGAAAACCTTATCAGCTGCCATTCAGTGAATGCCCCCGCTAATAAAGTGCTTCGTGGAATTTCTGCATGTATTTGTGCCTGGTGTTTGTCCAGCCACATCTTGGGGATTTCCTTCTGAGGCATCCATCTGATCCTAATCCCAGCCAACAATAGCCATTTTATTCCATTATACTCTATCACACAGTAATTAAAGAAATTATTTCCATGCTATCATTATTATTGTCTGTGTATACATTGCAGATGAAAATAGGAAAAATATTTTTTGTTAAGACAGTCATCTGTGGTATTATTCAGCCACTTGTCTGTTATGATTTCTTGATCCATTTAGAAAATGACTTCAAATTACAAATATGTGGAACTCTAATAGCATCATTGTCTGATTTCATTCTTCCTTTTTTTTTTTTTTAAATTAAGTCAGGAGTCTATTGTATGAGGGGTGAAGATAAAATGATCTTCATTTATAATACCCCATTCAGAGCTTGCTGCTTCAGATAGTAGAAACAAAAGGCTTAATGAAAACTGACATAAACTAGAATAGGAAATCTTGGTCAGGCATTTCTTCTGGATAGGACAGATGAACAGATAATTCTTCTTGTGAAAGACAGCTCACTGGCAGCACAGAATAGCACAATTACGTGAGCATATACCTCTCCCTGATTGTGCTCAGCATCCCCAAAGTACTCTGTGGAAGCAAGATTGAAAGCCTGAGTTGGAGTTTTGGTTCTGCAAAGGCTGGGGGTCAGTGCCAGGGCTCAGCATGGTCCCTCGAGTGTGCTGGGGAAGGAAATGCAGCAATAACAGCAGGAAGGCGTGGAGAGGAGCCTGGAGGAGAGGGAGTTAATGTTGTGCCTGCTCCCTAGCCTCACGAAGAGCACATTTTCCTTATCTGTAAGGAAGGGTTGAGAGCCTGGACACACAGGGCTGGAGATACCTGGCACAACCTTGTTGGATATTCCCTCATACCAGACACACCAAGTTCTTGGGGAGAATAAAAGAGGGAACCCTCTGCAATAGCTGCATGGAGCAGGGAAGTGATGACAGATAGCTGATATCAGCTCACTGAGGGTCAGTTGGAAATCCTTTCCTTTCAGAATCCAAAAGCTCAGGCTTTTTCATGGCCCAAAACTGTTAGTCTAGGTTTCCAAATGCAATCTTCCAAGAAAAATAAAGGCTTGTCCTGAGGTGTAATTTGAAAGTTGTGATTTTGCCTTGTGGGGACAGAAGTATGCTTTGAAAAAGCTTTAGGTGGGGAAAAACGTGTCCTCAGTGTGTAAAAATCTCTGGAGGGTGGCAAAATACAAAAAATCTTCAGTTACTTTAAAGATCTCTGATTTCTCCCCACACAATTTCTACTTTCAGAAATCTTCTGAGTATGTTTTCACTCCTGCTCTGAAGAATCTACTCTTGTAACCAAATTTTGGTTGAATTTTTCTTTCCGTTTTTAAATAAGAAATAGGGTAAGATCGACAGGGCAGGTTTGCACTCAGCAATTTTGTCTATCACTAGTTTTAAACAACTTTCCAATTATTAATTATTTCTCATTATGTTCTTCTTATCTCATGGGCTCTCTGAATTAGGTTTTACCTCTGTGCAGTTAAGAATTTAAAAACAGTTTAATAAGATGTAAATAGATGCTTAAAACTGAGGGTGTAAGCAAATGTTTCTCTCAGATGTAAATGACTGGAAGTTCATGCTGCTGTTGTTTTCTGCAGGGTCATGTCTGAGTCATTTTGAGCACTGCTGTGGTCCTGAGCTCTGTAAAATCTCTAGTGCGTGTAAAGTTAACCTTGGATAAGTGGTTGCGGCATCTGGACTTGGGTTTCAAGAATATATTTTGTAAATGTAAATGTTGTCTCTTGTCAGTATGCTCCAATATTTGCTTAAAATGTTGTTTGTGTGAATTTCGTAGCAGAGAGATTTGCTAACAAATCATAGTTGGAGAGCAGCAAAACTGAAGCTCATTTGCAGGATAGAAAAAAAGGTACACAAGGTACTACAGCCAGCAGCCACACAGCTTTCAGTGAGAAAATTTGCATTTCAACACATTTGTGATTAAAAAAACCCATCAAAGAGCACAGTAAGAGCTGGGTTAGGGTCTCTCCTTGTCTTCAAGGAGAGAGCGAGTATGAAGATTCCCTTACTCTCAGCATTTATTTTTCTATTTACCATTCATGATGATTTTAGTAGTTGCACTGCTAGCAGGTAGTGTAATAACTGACTAAAGCTGTTTCTTAACTATTTTACTGTAACTAATTGGCATAAATATTTATAATGCAGTTATCAGTAAAATGTATTTTTCTGTAAGTACCAATAACAAACCAATCCCTTAATTATGATATAAAACAGCTGGTGGCATTCACAGAAACATTTCCCTTCGACAGATAACTCAGAGAGCAGGGAACAGTGCTATTTTCACTTGGACCCTTTCAAAGAAACAGGAAAATAGGGAGTTTTAATATTGTATTCTACATGCACATTAACTCCCACATTGTTTTCTGTCCAAGATTATAAACAATGTTCATTTCAGAGGCTTTAGATTTATTCCTATTTCAAATACTGTAGGGAATGATTAAAGATAGTGAGCATTAATCTTGTGGTGGTATAGAGGCACTTCCAGCTTGTGCCCCGCACACTAAACCTGTGCAGGCACCAGTGGCTTTAACCTTTCTGCTGCTCCCAGATCATCTGGTAAAATTTTCATCAAATGCTCACCCTTTTTGGTGTCTGCCTATGTGGTGGTTGTCAAGGGCTGGAAAGATGGATTGGTGCTGGATAACTACTGTTTGGACCCAAAAGGCTTTTAACAGCTGTGTTACAATCCTTAGAAACTGCTCAGGGATTCTTTACCAGTAGTTAACGAATGTGCCTTAGTGATGAGAACAAAATAAAGTCAGAGTGAGTCGAGCTCTTCCAAATGGTTTGTAAATCCTAAATAGGAGATCGATTCTGCTCTTAACTTCATCCAGCAGTTTATAAGTTGATATGAGAATGAGGGTGATAGGAAGATATGGCTTAAGGTCAGCTGTTGTCTCATGGTTTTGAGAACTAACAGTCTCAAATTCAAAGCATCTGTTGCAAAACTAAATGAATTCTAGTTGAAATTTATTTCTAGAAGAGTTGTCCATTGGGACATTCCTACAGTAAGTTGAATATTTATTTCTGCTGCGAGACATAATTGCATCTGCTGTGTGTTTTTGATTTCTGAACGTCTGGGGGCCAAATCTCAGTTGTTCTAAATGGGTAAAGCTGTTCTCCCTTTTTTTGTTATGGAAAATTCTGCTTGAGATATCAAACTGTGGGAACGATTTTCTTTNTTAAAACTTGGGGATACTTTTTTTTTTTTTTTTTTTTTTTTTTTTTTTTTTTTTTTTTTTTTTTTTGAGGAGATGACTTCGGATACGTTCATTTATTTTTTTTTTTTGTGGTTTGGTGGGTTTTAGATTTTTTTCCTGGTGGAGATAGGGTCTAGCTACAAGTAGAATGCTTCCAGAAATTATGTTCTCCTGTGTCTGGTAAAAAGCCTAATTTAAATAGTTTCCTTAAAAAAAGGAAATTGGACTGTTCTAGTAAAAGTTATTCCTTTGTTTCGCTAGAGTTTTTATTTCCTATGGGCACAATAATGTGTCATTAACAATGTAAATATTTTAATTAAAAATGGTGCCACTGCTCCTAGTTGGGAGTATGAGACTTTATCCTTCCATCCTTCACTGTGGGCCAGGTTCCCTGACTGAACTGACATCCATTATTGGGAGGAACACAAATTCTTCCTCTGGCTGGTCTTCAGTGACAGATATTTGGGGCTTGGGAGATCTTTTGAGGGTGTTCTGGGGTTTTGTGTTGTTGGGCTTGTGTTTTTTTTTGGGTTGGTTGGTTTTTTAGTAAGAAAATATTTTATTTTTAATATCTCTAGCTTTGACGTGGTTTTAAACAAATTCTGTGGCAAGACTGTTTTGCTCAGTAATCATTTTTCCCTTGAGAGAGGGTTATATGTGGGGCTACTTCCATAATCTCCCAAAACATCTCCCCAAAATTTCTCCAGTGTCGTTTATTGTGTGTTGAAGGCTTTTATGGAAACAGGGGCACGCAGGCAGGGTAGGTATCTATTTATTTATATCCCTTCACGCACCCCATTGCTGATGTCCCATGCTCTGTGAATCTCATTGTGAGAATCATGAGATACCTTTATAATGTTATCATTTTAATACAGAGGGTTGACGGGTGGGCATGTCAGGATCCTCAGCTGTTCTTTCTTAGCTCTTTGTCTAGCTACTTTGTGCATGAAATAATTCATGTGGTTTGGACATTTATTCAGGAGAAGGCTTTAAGTTCAACTTTTCAACTGTTTCGTTTGTGTATGAGAAATTTTTTTCCCACTAGCTTTACTTTGGACTATTAGCCATGGCTGTATCTGGGCCAAGATTTTTCATGAAGCATCAAGAATTTACTGAGTACATATGTTCATACGTTCATTTTGTTTTTCCCCCTCTCTCCCCTGAGACTACCTTTCTCCTGCAATCCAGCCTGGAAAAGAACCTTACCACTGAAACGGCCTTGACACATTGCACAACATTTCCTATCCTCTCTGTACTCCCCCTCTTGGGTTTTTCACGAAGCCAGCACCACTGGGGCAGTGTACAAAACTGCAAATAAAATGCAACTTTACAGTTATTCTGCTCGTAGATAAAAATCACAATTTAAACAAATAAGTGGAAATGTTTGGCATGTGCCAGAAGACAGAACAGGACAGATTAGCAACTTAGTTGATAGGCAGAAATCTTTCCTGCTTTGTTAGCAGAGGTACCATGCACTAGTCTGTGCCTCAGGAACTTCAAAATTAATTTCTAATCACAGAGGGCCAAAACTGCGAATAGGGTGCTCAAATCTCGAGTTGTGGACCTGCTTCATGTTGATTTTTGTTTTTTTAATTTTTTTTTTTAACTTGACAAGCTCAACACATTTTGATTCTAAACAAAAGATGGGTGACCCAGGAAGAAAAGTCCTCAGCCCCCTGATTTTTCTGACTTCATCCTCCAAAATCCTGTCTCTTGCTACTAAGTTTCCCAGGAAGTGTAGCTTTGCAGCAGACCCAGTTGGTGTCTGCGAATTATTTACATTTTTTAAGATTTCCCAGCTTGAAGCAGGTTTTCCAGCAAGGGTGGAGGGCTCAAACTGCTTAGGTCTTTTAAGAAGCCTTAAACTTGACAACCAAAAGTCATGTAAGCAACTTACTTGTCACACCAGAAACTCTGGGCTCTTTAGTTATATGAATTCTCACCAGTTTCTTATTTCTGTTCAGGCTGTGCATGGCTACAGCAGAGGGACAGAAACTCTGCCTCTATTCTGCAGAGCCCTTCTGGGTCCTCACACGGTGGGGTTTGCACAACTCTTGGTTGTCATCTGCTCTCTCTTTCCTAAGTAAAAACTGTACAAGTTTCTCTGCCTGTTTTGTGTTAGTGTCAGCAGAAAGGAGGTTGCCATAGAATGTGGATGTGAAGCAAAAGCTTTCATGGGTTTGGGTTTTATCTTAGTTGGCTAGAGGTTTCACACTGAAAGCTTGGTAGAAGTGAACTATACCTTTAAAATAAACTATCACTTTTTCTATAGCTTTTGTCTGTATACTCTGCCCTGGATCTCAGAGAGCTCTCGTGTTTTGATTCCCAGTCACTGAGTGTGACTGGCCAAGGACTGATGTCAAAATCACCATAGTAGTTTTACCTTTTCCTCTGATTGCCAGGCAGGATGCAGATGTTTTCAGGTTCTCCTACTCATTGATATCAGTTTGTAGTTTATTGCTTGTGGCAAATTCTCCTCATGTGCTCCAAGTTGCTGGTCTAATTTTTTAGGAATCTCAGCACAGTATTGCTGGAGTTTGAAAACAGTATCTTTCCTTGTTTTGTCCTCGGGGGGGTAAAAATCCTATATATAGATTAAGGAACAAAATAAAACAAAACAAAAAAATCACCCAAAATTGCTTTGATTGCAAATGCTACCTAAGCATTATGTACAAGAATGTGATAGATGAAGCAGAATAAGTAACTGCAATTTACAGAGTTCGTATTTGGTATTCAGCTTGCATCAAGAATAAGAAAATTGAGGGTTTAGTCCACTATTTCGTTGAGGACTGTCACTTATAGTGATAAAAATGACAAGATGACAAGACCACATGTGCACTTAAGGCAGAAAAAATAAAAGCACAGGATAATTCAATCCGTAGATTTAATTTTCATGCTCTCACAGTCTCTAAGGGCTTGCATGACTGACAAGTCTAATAGCAAAAATCTGGATCTGAGGGTCTTCCTTCACTGACCCAGGAAACCTTTGCCAAATCATGATGGCTGCCTGATGCACAGCCTGAGTGTCAGCTGAAGAAAGAGAAACACCTGGGAGTCAAGAACTGAAAAAGACATTTGAAAAGGAAACACAAGATGAAGTGGAAGAAGGTCACAGGCAAAGAGCAAAGACTGGAGCAGCTAAAAATTAATGGTATGGATATTGTTGGAGACGAGACTGTTCCTGCTCCATGGATAATGTGGATTTCCAGCCTGGGTTTTGTCACTGGCAATACCACACTGTTGTGACATTATTGGTTTGAGACTGGATCTTCTCTAAATGTCCATTGTGGGCAGTTCTCTACCTCTGGAAAGAGTTCCAGCTGCACCTGGGTGTGAGAGCCAGGTGAAGGATGCACCAGGGAGCAGTGGGCTGCACAGAGAGGCTCTGCTGCCAGCTGGGAATGCCAGGGAGCTCATCTGCAGATGGAAGCTCCTATTTAATGTGATTTCCAGCAAATCTTGAATGGAGTTCATGATTATGGCTGACCAGCATTCTTAACGTCGCTTTTATCTGGATCTCTCTCGTCTCACCCCATAAAAAGTGGGTTTTATGAAGATGTGGAGTAGCCTACTGCACAAGTGACGCATCACCCCCTGAAATCTAATAGAGCTGTCATCCTCGTGCTGCTGTTGTATCTGTTAAAGCCATCAGCTGAACATCTGTCCCTCTGTATTTTATACATTACAAACCACTTTGCCAACTGCCTCCACCCAGCCAGGTTGCCGGAAACGCTGCATTTTAAATGCTTTTAGAGTGGGAGGAAAGAGGGAGTGTTTTGTTCATTTTTCAGTCAGCTGCATCTGATAAAACAACACTTTGTAGTGCTGGGTAACCCCAAACATGCAAAAGCTGGTTTGCAAGCCATGCTGCAGTACTATAAAAAGGACTGGAGCTCTTCAAAACCCATTCGATTGGATTCATATTGGACCCAAATTTGGCAAGGAAACCACCTAATTTCAGTGCTGAAATCTGTAACAAACTGGAAGTAATTCTCCATTAGCATGGAGTTCATATAAATCAAGGCTTCTGCTTCCAAAACTGAATTACCCACAACAGCACGAGCTATTGTTGTTTTAGGAGCAGACATCCAAACCCAAGTGTGTCCAGTTCCAGGTGTTCAATGCTGTAATGGGAGCCAGGGTTTTTTGAGATATTTGAATAAGTTAAGCAGCATGTTGAGCTCTTCTGAAAAAGCTGTTCCCTTTTTGGAAGGGACTTTAACCCTTAAAAAAAAAATCTGACCTGATTTTTCTGGTTATGACTATTTTTAGAAATATTCTAGATTTCTATAGAAACGCTCTACTTTTCTGGCAGGATCTTTGTATTTGGCTTGATGATGCCCACAGGAAAGCATTGCAAAGAGCTCATGAGCCTGGACCAGCAGCAGAAGGCTGCAGAAAGCAGTGATGAAACAGAGGGAGCAGGAATGGGAGAGAATGCAGGACATGGCCAGAGGAGCTTCTTTGGCAAGTCCTTCTTCCCCACACACAGTTGAGTAACACAACTTCATCACAAGCAACTCAAACAGAATTTGATCTCCTTGTAAAGAATGAGGAGCTGAGCAGATTGCTATTAAAATCAACCAGATTTCATAGAATTAGCTGTAGGCTGGCAAACATGAAATAGCCAACTGCTGAGTTGGTTTTTTTTTTTTGTTTTTTTTTTTGGTTTTTTGAGGTTTTTTGTTGTTGTTTTTTTTTTTAACTGTTGTTTAAATGCCTTTTTGCCTAAACAGCAGCAGGTGTTCTGGGCTGCCCTGTCAGCATTTCCATATGGGTCAGAAACTAAATCAGCTACCAAATAGGGATGCAAAGTAATTAATTACTCCTGCAGTACTTCTCTCTCTTTGCTGGTACTGTATTTCTTTTAATTTTTGGGCTGTACCTGCCTGTGGGGCAGTTCCCAAGGTTGTGTCTGTCTTTCTTTGCAACTTGGTGTGAGTGAAAAGAATATCCTTTCCTGTCTGTAATTCTAAATGTTACTAGCATGTTGTGGGACTCTTTTACCTGACACCCTTTTGCCTGGACAGTGCTGGAAGGTCAAACCATATGTAAAGATGCTGTGGGTTTCATGCACTGTGATTGAGATTGATATGGAATATGGTGTATTTGAGAATTCATCTTGAGGGAGAAGTCCCAGTACAACTGGTTTATTTGCTGCAATGGCTCTTGATGTCTTGAGAAGCTGCTGCACCTGCCAAGAAAGGCTGTCTCCTGGAAAAGCTAAGGCAGTTTATCTCAATAAATACTTGGGTATGGCATCAAGGGCACTTGCTGGCTGTGTACCTGCAATTGAAATGGGCTAAGACTAAACTGTGTGTGTCTGCAGCCTGAGTATGTGCTACTGATAAACTCATAATCAAAGAAGTGAAACTCTTTTGAAGATCAAAGAAACTATTGTTTGTGTGTACAACATATCTGATTGCAAGCAATGGTCTACAGCGTCTTGTAGCAGCAAATACCATGAATGAAACAAACGGGGGTGGTTGGGATGGATTAATGGAAAGATGGGGCTTTAGGGCTCTCTTCTCTGCTCTCGGGCACCTGACCCGGTGTTAGGAGCAAAATACACTTTGTTGCTGCCATGTGCTTCCAGTTTCTCTTACAAACTGAGTTTTCAGTCAACTGGAGAGATCTAGGAGGAGCAGCAAAACTGTCAGATGTATTTTGTCATGGAAAGATATCCTGACTTCTAGAGAGAAAGGAAAGCTGTACTTTCTCTCCTGCTTCTCCTTTTCC
>VZTX01006704.1:557934-675270 GCA_013400915.1 Pardalotus punctatus
GGTGGTGGGGCGGGAGAAACACACTTAACAATGACATGTCTCATGCTTACATTTTCCAGTGTTAAGAATCCATGTTGCATGGTTTAGGCTTCATTCTAGTCCTGAAATACTTTCTAATTTAGTAATATTAACAACTGGGAGCCCTCAGTGCTCTCTCCTCTTCCTCAGTCTCTCAGCATCCCCCTCCAGGACCATACCCTTGTCTGTCTCCTGAGGTTTGAGGGATGGGGGGAATTTTTGTAGACTCAGGGCACACAGTTCAAGGAGTCCCTGAGACAAAAGTAGCTGTGTGCCAAGATCAGTGCTGATGGGGTGTGGAGGAGTTTGATTAATATGCTGAAACTTAAGCTGTGTCTGCCAGAGGCTGGTACTAAAATATCAAAAAAAAAAAAAAAAATCTAACAAGATAGATGTTTGAGAAATGCTGTAGATGCCTCACGTTGTCTGGGGCACAGGGAGGAGGAACTTTGCCTTCTCATACTTCTGCACAGGCCAGATACAGCACTGTAGGTAGATACTGAGAAGCATGTGAGAGAGGATAAATTGAATATCTGGCGACAGGGATTTCCACCAAAGCCACCTCAATGGCAGTCCCAGAGCAGGTTTTTCATTCTGAAGCAGGTCAGATGCACTGACATGGGCTGTAACTAATCCTTCCCTCCCACGTCCTCCATTCTAGGCAAAATCATCCGCGCCTGTCAACACTTTCAGGAGTTGTGGTGTAAAGGGGTCTGTGCAGTGATTCCAGTCTCATCCAGGGTATAAAGTGATTGTGCTCTCTTCCTCTCACCTCTTCCCCCTTCCATATATCCCAGCAATGGATTTCCCAGAGCACTTCTGTCCTATAAATAAGGCATGGTGTCACTCTTGCTCGCCTGCCAGAGAAACTGGGTAACACCTGAGAATCTGAAGAGGAGGGAAAGAAATATTTCATTATAAGTGGTTTCTAAATGAAGAATTTTAGAACAAGTGAGTCAAAAGTGTATCTTGAGGAGGAGGGAGGTTTAGTAAGGCACTGCATGTTGCAAATTTCAGCTGCTCTAAGACATTTCTGGTGTTTGTGAGAAATGCTGCTTAGAATCATAGCACAGCCCAGGTTGGAAGGGATCTTGAAAGATCATCTGGTCCAACCTTGTCATGAAGAAAAGATGTGATTATAAAAATATCCTGGTCTTGCTGTTTCCTGGGCATGTTGGATTGTCCCTTGTTTTTGCTGAGGTCAGAGGGTGCCATGCTGCTAAAGCAGAGTGGGAAATGGGGCTGGCAGGCCACTTCTATTAGTTTCCACATGCGCTGTGTAACCAAAAACTGAAGCATAATATGTTGGCACAAGATTGTCTGTATATCCTTAGTTCAGTCAAAGAACGTTTTCAAATACTTGACATTTCAGTCTCAACCATGGTTTACAACTGAAGTAATTGGAAGGTTTATTTTGATTAGAATCTGAATAGTCATTTTTGATTAGCAGTCTGCATAGATCAGAAATGATATTGCAAATCTGAAGCCCTGCTGATTGCCAAAGGTAACACACTATCTGTGCTTACTCAGGTTTTTGGTGCTGAACTTTTCTGAAGTTGAGCTGAACCATGGAATATTTGTTTGTTTTGCAAGTGTTGTCTAGCCATCTGCTTTAGGTTTTGCTTGATGTCAAGTAGGGTTGGGTTGTTTTGGTTTTTTGTTTCTTATTAAAGATACTTGGTGCATTAATCCGCCGAAAAATCAAAACGCCCTCAAGATTAATTACAGATATGGGTCAGCTATCTGTTGCATTCTACCCATATGAAACAGGTGTTTGAGTTGGCAAGTCATCCAGAGGCAAAGGAAGGACTTCACAGATTTATTTTTTTTTCCTTTGAGTTTATGGTGAAACTGAGCTTTACACATTCTCCAGGAGTCAATTACTTGAAATGTCGTGTTCTGCAAACAATTCTTACTGGAAAGGTTTCATAGAATCACGGAACAATTGAGGTTGGAAAGAAAATTTGCAGGTCATTTAGACCATTCCCTGCACAAAGCAAGACCATCTGCCTTTTTCTTCATCATAGCCACCCATGAGGTAGCTGGAGAAAGAAATTAGATGCACCTCTCCTCAGCTCTTTCCTTTTCAGGCTGAAGAAATGCCATTCTTGGTCTGTCCTTTGCTCCTGTCCTTGCCTGACTTGGTTACAGCATATTCATGTCTTTCTTGACTGAAGTTCCTATGGGAATACAGGGCGATCTCTTCCCCTGACCTAGTATCTCCAGTGTCCCCTGAAAGGTTGGCTTGGGTTAGAGAACAGTGCAGGCAAGGTCTGCGGAGATAAAAGGCGACGGTGGTAAATTCACAACTGAGACAGACACCTTTGGCTGGTGGTTTTCAGGGGGAGGTGGTGAGCTCATGATGTTTTCCCGGGGGGAATTCTCCCGTAGCATTTTGGTGTTTCTGAGACTTGGATCCCAGGTTTGTTTTCCTCAGATCTATTTGGCAAATGAATAGTGCTTCCAGCAGCCAGCAGTGCTGCAAATCTGATCCAGCAGGGAGCCCTCTCATTAGGCAGAAAGGATTCAGACTGCAGAGGTTAAACCAAAATGCTGGAGGCCCAGTTCAGCACCCCACTCTTAAGAGCTTGCTCACCATATGCTGACAGATGACTGTCTTTTCCTCAACAACTAAACTCTTGTTTAGCTTTATTTCAAATGTTTACTTTTCTGCTGGGATTTCAATAAAAGCCCCTTGTCCTGCAGCAGCAGCAAGTCGTCCAGGACAAGAATGGGGTCTGTAAAACTGTCCTGGTTTTGTGCTTGTAAAGCTCTTTGAGAGAGAGTACACTACCCATCCTGTGTTTTCCTTTTGGAAGGAAGTTAAACATACATTATTTAAGTTATTTGTGTTATTGTTAGATCATGGGGACAAAGGGGCTGACTGGTAGCAAGCATAAAATAGTTGAAATATATTCCCCTATGATTCTTTTCCTAAAAAACTAAACAAAACAAGTTCCAAAAACAGGAAAGGAAGGGGGGGGAAAAGTGAGGATCAGTTGTTATGTTTTGAGTTGCTTTGGTTTATGAGTTGTATTTTTTCCTTTTGAGCTCTTATTAGCCTACTGCATCTCGAACTATCTCAGGTCCCCAGAAATAAGGCCACTTATTCGGCTTCTCTAACAGAGGAGTTGCCTTTGAAAATTAAATCCTGCATCTAGATCACAGCTGTATATTGGTAGTCACACAGTAGTGTGCACTTGCCCCTGTTTCCTGGTGGCTTTTCCCTCTGTTACTGCACTGTGATCATCTCCATATCATGGAACAAATGTTACAGGAGCAGAAAGGTGTATTTTAAATTTCTATTTGCCTTTTTTGTTTCAATGGCGCTGAGCAATGAGAAAAGCAAGCTTCAAGGCTAGAGCAGGAGCAGCTCTTGAGCCCATGGGTGCTGCAGATGCAGCCTCTGGTGCCTTTACGTGCTGGTGTTGATTGTTTCTGCAGCTTCCACAGCTCTCACAGCATCCAGCCTGAGTGCAGTGCTGGATTCCGCCCTCCTCCCCAACTTCTGAAGAGGAGGGAGCCACCGAGGCAAAACCTTCGAGTCCTTCTCCCCCCTGGTGTTGACTAAATCATGTGAGAGGGATTAAGGAGAGCAGTGAAGCATTTTAACCCTGCTCTCACCGCAAGAGCACTGGGGAACTGGAGTGTTCTCTTAACAAGCGGGCATGTGCATCAAAGGGGCTCGGACATGAGAGGGGGAGTGAGGTGGAGTTTGACAAACAGCCCCTAATCCAGTTAGCTCTCCATGCTGGTGATGGGGCCACAACATGGAACTAAGGACTGTTTGCTCCAGGATTTCCTCCCGCTGCACGTTGAACAGTCAGGATCTTTTGCTGTTTCAGGAAGGCAGCAGTGCCGCCGCAGATTTGAGTGGTGCTCCCACAGCTGTTCCCACTCCTCCCTGGAGCTTTCTGAAACCACTCTGCCTTTTGATAGTGGCCCAGCTCCCCAGTTCAGTGCCTCCTCTTTGTGCGGGCACCATGGAGTCCAGGCTGGAGGGAGATAATACTTCCTGAAGTGCTCATTTATCCCAGCGGGAGAGAGGCGGCTCGCAGCATCCACACGGGTTATTAAGCTGCACTGGAAAGAAAGAGCAAACTGCAGAGTTGTATTAGTTTATGTATTATCAGCATTTGTAAGGTACCTGTTGCCCTAGAAACGAGGAACAATGTATATAGCTTTGACCAGGCAAAATCACCCTCTGGTCAGGGAAATAAAAAATTCATGGCCTTTCCTCTGGAGCCACTCCTCCAGTGCTTGGGGAGGAGGGCTTAGGAGACAGAAGAAACTGAGCTGGTTGTTATGATCATACAATCCCAGTTTCTGTTCATTCACTGCTCCTGGGAACCCTGCAGAGCTGCTAACAAGCTGTGTGTATATTGAGAGCACATAGGGATATGCTGGAGGCAGAGGGGACAGAGGGGCGGGCAAGCTCATGTAATGCAAAACCTGCACAGTTCCTTCCAGAGCAGTGGGCTTGGGGATGTCCTGAGCTGTCCTTTAGGTGTCCCTCATCTCCAAAGGAGATGAACACACCAGTGGGGCTTCTCCTGACCCCATTCACTTTGGGAACTAGGCTGTCCTGGCATGAGAGGGGAGACAGGCTCTGCTGTTTGTGTGATGGCTGCACATGCTGCCCTGTCCTCACTTCTCGAGGCTTAGTGTTTTATCATTAAATGGGAATCATGGCATTACCTGAACTGAAAAGCTACCACAGGTCTCACAGTAGGAATTACTCTTCTGATGAGAGCTGAATGAGTGAATGGATAGGATGCTGCTGCTGTTTGTGTCACGGGATGGTCTGAGAGCCACCACGCTGGGCACTGGGAGCTCAGTACTGGCACTGTGTTCCCACTGGTTGCCCCATCTCTGGAGCAGAGGACCGTAGCTGAGTCCTGCTCCTCTGGGCTTTCAGATGCTCGACACTTGATATTTTCCTTATGGAAAAATAGTATGCTCTGTATAAATAGTATAACAAGATAAACATTGTGCTCAGCGTGACAACCAAGAAAAATACTGCGAGGTCACCTTAAAGGCTGAGATGGGCTCAGAAGACAATGCTGACTTTGTGTCAAAGTTGTGGGGAGAGTCATTGCTCAGGTCCTGGCAGCTGTAGGAGATAAAGCAGCACTTTCTCTTGCATGTGGGTCAGCCAGTATGGGCTTGTTCCTAGCATTTATTCTATATGCTGGCTAATGACAATACAGTTATTGTTCTTACACCTGTTTGCAAAGGGATATGAATTGACGACAGAATTTTAGTGCCTCTCTGTGAGTAAAATGGGTCAGGTTTCTTTATTTTTGCCATTTAGTGCAGTACACCTGGTCTCACAAATCTGAGCTGCAACCCAAGATATATATAGGCAATTCCAACCCTTGTTTTATCATCTTCTAAAAGACGATAAAGTAAGCCATTAAATTCTCCACCAGAGTGAAATAAGAGGTGAGATTCTGATTGTTGTAAACCAGGCAGCCAGCTAAGGGGAATCCAGTTTTTTGTGGCACTGCGGGGTTTTGCTGCAGGATCACGTCACAAGTGGTAGCCAGTAGCACAAAACTTACTTCTGTTTGGCTTGACGCCTGTCACAACTGCTACGCAAACAGTAAAAATTCATCATCTGTTACTGTTCTATGCTCCTATCATTCTCTCTTTGTTGCATCAGAAGAGATTTGTCTTCACTCTCTATCAGCCCCCACAGTGATTGCCTCACTGTGACTTTGACTATAATTTTAATTGTCTATAGATGCTGCACTGATCTTTCTGACAGAAAGATTTAAGAGTGGAGTTAAGCTCCAGAATCGATGTTAACAAGTCTTTACTCAGGACCCTTATTTAATAAACTCTCATAGCCTCTAGGGGTGATTTACGAAACTGACCTCCACTGACTGTCTGGAAAACCAGAAAATCAGTAAATACATTTTTTCAGAAAGCAATGGATGTTTCCTTATTGGGAATCACCATGGCACCTAAGTCATAGCCATAGCTTTACCTGCCCCAAAGCATTTCTGTTCTAACTCTTGAGTAGATGATTTATTGCCCTGCAAAGGGTGAAATAAAACCAAACTTCTTATTCAATGCACATTAAGATGTCACAGCAGAGGTGAAAGTAGCTGATTACTTGCAGTGCAGAGCCTCTTCCCATGTCTAGCTGAACTGACAGTGTAGTTTTCAATGCTCCAAGTAATAGGAGTCTGAACCAAAAGTTGTAAAAGATATGGTATGGAACAGCCAGGCTTTGATGAAGACATGGCTGACTAACCTAACAGGCATTCCTTGGCTTAACAACCCTGCAACAAAGTGCAATGAGTTGTGGGGCTTTGAGTTCAATATGAAGGCTTCTGCTTTAAAAAGTAAAGGGGAAAAAAAGTAATTGCGTTGGCATTCTGTTCCGGCAGACAACGTGCCACTGGGACCGTGCTCCCCAGTGAAAATGCCATGGAGACAATCTGTCTGCTCCTACCCATCACATCGCTTTCCATGCCAGTGGCTGACAGGGCATTTCCATCCATACGCAAAATCCAGGCTGCCAGCTGCAGTGGTATTTGCAAAGGTGAAATCATGCAGCTGTTACTGAAGCCTGCTCGTTCCTGATTGGAAAAGTCGATGAGCATTTTACAGATGATGGGTTTGGGCAGCGGTTCTGAAGTGACTCTGCTCTGCTTCCTTTTGCCCCCTGATCTGCAGGAGATGCTGTGTGTACTTCATAGGAAATGGGTAAAAAAGGGTTATTAAATGATACAAGTGTGTTAAGTGCTATTCACAAATCAGTATAAAATATTCCAGGCTCTTATAAGACCCTATTATAAGAAAATGGAAAAATTTTACATCAGTTGATTAACCAGTTATGAAACTGTGCCTCTCATTAAACTTTCATATGACATATTAAATGTACAGTTGTAAATGAAAGGTGACTAGACAATTTATTGCAAAACAAAAGGATTGATATGATAAAAAGGGGGCTGTGCTTTTGTGTGGGGATACTGTCAAGAGGAATAGGAAGAGCACTCCCAAAAATGAGAATGCCATGATGTGCTTTTACTTCAAAACAGAGTCCTGAATCTGCCCTGTTAGAAAAATCTATCACTGGGACTTGAGTGAAGTATTATCTAACCATCTGAGACACAGCCCTATAATTCATGGGTCATTGACACAGTAGAGAAGATCAGTTCTGGCTATTGTAGCAGCAGAGGGACTCTTAATCCATGGATTATTAACGTGGAAAATTGAAGGGGCTGTTACAGGCTTGTGGTTTATTAGACTATTGTGGATTTAGGGAGCTTTAATTTGAAGATTATGGACACAATGGAGTGCAACAGATCCCTTGACAATGTCAGTGGCAAGGCTTTTGTACAGGAGAAAGCTTCTGCCTGAATTCTGCCCTTCCCATCTCACAGGATACTGCTTAGGAAAACACTTATGGGGCTGCAATCACCTTTGAAGCTCATTTGATCAAAGAAACTCAGAAACCCACTTCTCTGAAGATAATGTTCCCTCTGCTCTCCAGTCTGGAAATTATTTTGTTCTAGCAAGGCTTTTCTTGCCAGCGCTTGATTTGCATCCCCTGTTGCTGTTTTGTCTTGCGAAAATTTGATGCTACATCGTGTTTGTATAACATCGTTAGGTCCGTGGCATGTTTTGCAGGATGAGTGAGCTGAATGTGTTACATGTTGGAGAAGGACTAAGGAGTGAAACCTTGGACCTTCACTAGCAACAGCTTTATGAAATACCCTCCTGCCCCTGATCACCACCTCAAAAGCACTGAGGCAGCTTTTCTCTGCTTCCTCTTTCCCTTGAAGGACTGACAGAGTTGTGAGGAGTTTGTGGGTATGGAGAGGCACAGTGAGGCTTGAACACAACCACAGTTCCAAAGACAACCAGCCTGCTCTGAAAGCCCACCAGGGAGAGGTTCTTCCCTGCTCAAGCATGTTGTCTGTTTTCCTTTTACCCTCCTCCGTACCAGAAGAAGGGAAGGAAAATGGAAATTGTTACAGAAAACACTGAGGGAAGGGTTGGGTTGAGGGAGGCTCAGAGCTGGCCTTGGGGTAAGTTCTGTAACTTCAGTGGTCCCACTGCAGAGCACAGCATGAACTGGCCAACTTTCCTTCTGATTTGTGTTTGTAACACAAGAGGAGGAGCTGTGAGCAGACCAGCATAGAGGCTGGTTGGATGAAGGCTCTTGGCGTGTCTCTGTGCACATGCTCAGCTCGAGGTGTCCGTGCTTGCACAGGTTGTTTTGTGTCTCTTCATGACCGTCTGCAGCTGTGGGTGGACTGAGGCGAGCAGGGAGGAAAGCCAAAACCCCATCTGTGCGGGCATTGTTTGGTTTGATGTGCTCTTGTCCAGAAAAAGCACGATTTGTTCATGGAGTTTCTTGCTGCTGGAAGCTGAGGAAGCCAAAGCATGAATGGGATCAAAAGGAACTGAACAATCCCATGGCTGGTGGCTCATGAATGGCTTTTGAGTGATGTCTCAGACACAACATCAAGACCGAGATTTCTAGCAATAGGGGAGGACGACAAGAAAAACAGCCATGCTTGTCTTCTTTTTCAGGTCATTTTCCAAAATTGCATGCTGCCTATTCCTTCTATTAGATTTCATTTTAGGACCAGACAAAACCTTAAAAGCTTTCCCAATAGGGGAAGGAAGAAGGCAGCTATACAAAATAAAGTGCAATGTGTGTGAATAGTGGAATGGGAAGCAAAAAGGGGGCAGGGACCTCTCCCAGTCCAAGACAGGTGAACTGAATGCTCCCATTTCCTTGCCCAGCATCAGTGGGATAGAGTCACTGTCAGTATGTGACAGAGAAAGCATGTGCAGGACTTGAGAAGGCAACTCCAGAATTTCTAGGAACGGCCCTGGGCACTGGGACAGTCTCTATCCTCTGCTCCAGTGTGTACCAAAGCTTGGAATATACACAAAATCCCAGCAGCCACGCAGAGCCTTGATTAAATTGTAGAATTGGTTGAGTGATTATTTTAATTGAAAAATATATATTTACTTGAAATAAACTCCTGTTTCTCAACTATGCTTATGTTACACAGATAGTTTGGTTTATATTTGAATAGAAAATGTTTAATATTCAGCCTGGGAACAGCTATTTAGCACAAATAACTATTTCTTCAATATTAATTTCCACTTCAAGTATTTACATTTCCTTGCTTTCCCTCCCTTGCCCTCTTCCATTCCTCTCCCCATCAAAATTTACTTATATTTCCCAGGGAATATATGCGGTTTAGAGTAATGCAAAACAAATGATGGATTGAGTGTATTTGCAATGCCCTTTGAAAACTGTCCCAGTGTTCAAATAATGTTCAGTTTTATTCCTCTAAGTATTCTGTGCTTACTGCTGCAACATGTCATCTACACAGCCAGGAAGTTGTACAAGATATACAAGATTCAAGCTAACAGGATAAAATCCAAGTGATCTTTTAGCCAGCTTTTGAAATTAATAGAATTTTGTTACCCAGAAATCCAGAAATTCATGTTATCTCAGTGGTCAAACACAGATGGTCCACATGAAGTTTTTTGTGTAACTTCTAATTTGATGCTTGAAATATTCTATATTATTTTAAAATATATTGCGATTTTGACCCCTATGCTATTTAATAAAGCACATATTATTGCAAAGGAACAAAGATCTGAGAAGTGCTTGGCTCAGGAACATAGCTAGGTTTAAATAGATTTCAGAATTTGTGTAGCCAAAGATGCTTGATTTTTGATAAGTGCTGTCCACGCAACTCCATGAAATGCAAGCGCACCTTTTAATGGTGATGTACTGGACACCTGCTAGGAGTTCCAAAAAGTTCAGTTGCTCTGACACCCTAAACACTAAAATTGTGGGAAACTTTCCTTTGATTTCAGCAGATGTCTCCCACAAGCACGTAAGAAAATGTTTGTCTTAATATTATCAGCAATTTTTAGGTTACAAAATAGCCAAAGGTCAGAATTTCATTTTCTCTCGGGCATGGTGCTGAATGAACAATAGCTGAATAACTGTATTTGGATTCAGTCACTGATTACACTCCCTCAAGATATTCTCACAATAACTTATTCTTCCATTTCTGCCCAATAAAGTGGCTGGAGTTCGGTAAACAGCTGTAGTCGAAGGGGTGTGGGAGGTAAAAATACTGTAAAACTGAGGTAGGTGAGAGGTTCTACTGGTGAGAACATGAAGGAAGGAAAGACACTGAGTTCCCGGAGCTCCAGGCATCACCCTCCCTCTGAGAGGATTGAGAAACAATGCATATTTTAGTCATTGGTTGCTAATGTTCAGAGCAGAATTATATCCTAATTTCAAGTGTTTTGCTAGCACATGAAGCTTTTCTACTGAAGCCTAGAAAACAGAATGGTGCTGTTAGACAGTCGTGTTCAGAGGGGATACCTGGGGCTGCTATGAAAGACTCCCTGCTGTGTGTGGTGAATGGGAGATCCCATTGAAACAGAGACTTGTTCAGAGGAATAACACTGCCTGGGCAAAAACATGGAATTACTCCTACTCAGGCTACTGCTCTCCTCTGTCTCCTGGCCTTCCTGTACAGCAAGGTCAGATGGTGAGCCAGCAGGAGACTGACTCAGAGCAAGCCTGGCCACTTCTTCTCCTCAGCTTTGCCAAGATAACCATCTCTGCTGTGAAGAGCCAAGGTGGGGATTTCTTTCTTTACTTGATCAAAGCAATTCAATTACCTCCTTTTGGAGCTTTATATATTAGCATCACATAACATCTCTTTTCACTTAACTACTCTGGCCGTTCATTATCCATTCAAATGGAACCTGGCAGAGCTTCCAAGAGTATTCAAGTTTTTTTGGATCAGTAGTTATATCTGTTGTCGGTCCAGAAAACATCAGCTTTCATCTGACCTCTCCCTCGCATTGAGCTTTTCCTTTCAAACCAAAATTTTTGTTTAAATATTTAAACATTTATTTATTTAAGTAGCAAACCCATGCATCCTCTACTCTTGTCAAATTTCACTAGACTGCATTTCTCTGGCTTTGCTTGTTGTCTTATGGCTCAGCAGATAATGTATTAGTGACCTGTACAAAGCCCCAGCAGGATGTATCCTAGGGAGAAAATGGACAATGTCTGGATTTCTCAGTAGTCCTTCATTTGGAAATGTTGCTCAGAAAGAGGATATGGCTCTGATTAAACAAATTCAGCTGTTCCTTTGCAGGTACTACATCCACAAGGAAAGATCTTCCATGTTCACTTGCTTTGCATCAAAAGTTGCTGGTGTTTCCTATAGGAACACTAGATTTTATGTTTATTAGTCCAATAAATAGCCATCATTTAATGCTCCAACCAATCCTCCCAGCAATTACAATCAGCAGGGTTCCCATGCTGTGCATCAGTGATGGCTCGTGAACTTGCTTCAGTAACTTCCCATGAGTTAACACAGCTGAACTAGACAAGTCGAACTACAATCACTTAGTTTTGTTGGGGGATTTTTAAGCCTGGTTTCCTAAAGAGATTTCCACCATCACACTGTAAGTCAGACTCCACACCTGAATACATTATTAAGTTCCATCCAAATTTGACAGGCAGCTAGGTACATCAGCAATAGCAAGATAAGCCACTGAGGAGAGATTAAATTCATGTCACTCAATCAGGAACAAAAGTTGACCTGTAATCTCAAGTAAATCTCCAAATCCCTCAGACTACTCATAGGAAAAGTATTCCCGCTATAGGAGATGTTCTGACTCGGGGTTTGTGTGTTACTACCCAGAGACTGGCCCAGCCCTGAGCCAGGCAGCCAAAGGAAACAAAGCTTTGAAGCTTCTGTTGCTCACAGATTGGCTTCTTGTTAAACTCCTCTCTAACTTCATTGACAGAGATGTGCGTTAACTTTTGGGCTTTTGTTTTAAATACACAAAGGTGTTTTTTCCATTAAATATTGTGCAACTTTGCTGGGAGGTGCATTTCCAGTACTTGCTTTAGTAATAGTTCTTGGGCATGGATGGGAAACAGAACCTGAGGGCAGGGAGCACGGAAAGCTTTATTGCATTATAGAGGATGGCAACCTGAGAACATTTCAGTGTGGGACCACAGCTGTTAGAAAATCAAAATATAAATGTGCCAGATTCATATGATGGGGTGCAGTGACTCCATGATCCCAGAACTCTGCCTGAGACGTTTATATTTGAACCATAGTGGTCCTGTGATGAATGCTGATAGAACAGTGAGTTCCTGACAGGTCTCAGGTCTGTTGTGTGGTGGGGGCTGGTTTTCAGCTCTGTGGGCTTAGTCGACCCTCATGACCACCTCCACACCCTGACACTGCTGAGAAAAGTTGTTGGAGCTGAGCCCTGCTTTCACGTGTGAAACTTTCCTCCAAATCTGCACAAGCATTTCCTGCTCAGTGGAAAAGAGGGAAAGCAAGGATGCTGTCTAGGCTCTGGGTAGCATTGCCCACATGAGGACAGTGGTTCTGATGGTAAATATTTCATAGATCATTCACATCTGGTAAATGTGAGCAGCAATACATTAAACTTCTCATATTCCTTCATCTATCTCCTTTTATCAATGCCTTGTTTGCTGGAATGCCTTACTCTCCTGATCCTTCCTGGTGAGGGAGAAAATCACTGGTTTTGACATTTTCGAAATAGGAAGAGCCAAGGCAGAGAAAACTCCATCTGTTAAAGCAAATTAGGAGAGAAAGAGGCACACAGAGCAATTCTCAAAATTCCCCCAAGATGTCCAGCTCCCCTGAGCATCAGGTATTAAAGAAATTCCTATAAGCCTTCTATTTACATCTTTGCAAACGTAAATCCCTCTGAATGTCTGGTACAAAATCATCTAATCATGGTTACAGAACGAATTTGCCGTATCACAGGAAACTGATCCTTTTCCAGTAACAAAACCAGTGTTTAGTTGCTGCCTTTTCCATCTCATGAGCTGCATTCTAGAGATGTTGCCTGCTTGAATTGGACACTTTCTTTGTGGAGGGAAACTCTCAAACTGCTTTGCATCAGGAACAATTTATATTAGCATATGTAAGTGTGTATATAAATATACATAGGGTATGTATGCATATGTGTGTGTACAAAATACATTTACAGTACTAGGAAAATAAGAAACGAGAGAGAGGTTCCGAGATTCCAAATTCTCATCCAGGGGAGAACCATGCCTGTGGCCAGTGGCTTATGAAAACCTTTGAAGTGTAAGTGCTCCATTGTACTACATTCTGCCCAAAACTTAAGGATGGTAAGTGAACACTAGTAAATTCTGAGGAGATTTTTTCTTTCACTTTCCTAGTAAACTCCCTCCTACCAGAAGCTCAGCTGGGAATGCTTACTTAAATTTATTTTGCTTAAAACAGGAACTGAGCTTTAAAACCATTATTAATAAACAGTTTATTTTTTACTGTGAGGCATCCAATGTAAGTCATAAATTATTGCGCACTTAATTAAAGACACTCACCTTTCCAGCAGTTGTTCTAATCAGCTCAATCTAAAGCAAATAAATTCAGTGCTTTGCCAGTTCTGTCAGGGACTTTGGTACAGGCACAAAGAGTGTCAGGGTTCCTTTCCTCATCACTCCAGGTGTTATTGGGTCCTGTTGGAGCTGATTTTCAGAGGCCCTGAGATATCCTTGAACTTCTGGGGACTCTGAGTCCTCACTAGCAGATTGTCTAAGGTGTGGGCTTAGGTGCCTGACTGAGTGAGCTCAGCCCTTGTCTTTATTTTTTTCTTATTCTCCTTGAATCCAAGAGTGGACCTGTGAGAAATAAAAGTAACTTGGCCACAGCTATCCTGGAAGAGTAAGGCTGCCATTGATGTAGCCAGCAACTTGCTCAATGACCCTTCAAGCTAACCCATATAAAAGATCATTTTCTATGAAATGGAGTGGGATGTTTCAGGCAGCTGGTTGGAGAGAGGAGCCTATGACTACTATCCATAGAAAAAAAGAAAAAAAAAATCTCATTTTCAATCATTTCTATAGGTGACTCTCTGTGAACCTCCTGAGTTCAGGAGTAACCAAATGAGTTCATGGAAAACAATTCTACTGACAGCTATGAAATACAAATAGAAAGGTATCACCCTGACCCCAGAAATCACCCATGAAGTTTGTTAGAGAGGCTTCAGGAAAAATGGGATGGGAAACAGAGGGTATAGGTAGCTGGAAATGTCTGGGTTGGTAAAACTCACCCTACTTTTGGAGCAACCTGCAAAAGAGGGGACAGTGGGTTAACCTTTGTTTATAGAGATGTGTCAAAGGTGTGCATTCTTCGTCTCTGCATCTCACCTTTCATTTACTTCTGTTCCCAGTCCTGCTATGCTCCAGTGGCATCTGATGTGATTCAAAGAGGGGTCAGGGAGCCTGTGATGGCTGCAGCTAGGAGAAACCAAAACATGGCAATAATTGCAGTTAGATAGGTGTTATTCTGAAACAACAGAATCTGAGCAGGCAACACTCTCTGTCATCTACTCTGTCAGGCCCCAGAAAGCTGCAGCGATCCTCAGTGTTTGTGTGTGAGGGCAGACAGAAGAGGGATGAAATGCTCCTTTTGCAAGGTCTTTTCAAGCATCTGAGCCATCTCTGCTGACCAAGTAGCACTTTAGTGACTGTATCATCTGCCCAGTGACATCACCACTGCTTTCCCATTAGATAACACTTCTCAGAAAGGGAAATTTAATCTATTGGATTACTTTTACTGAGTAACTGGGGCAAAACACACAAACAGGGAAATTTTGCAAGGCCAGAGTTTGTTTTCACATATGACGTCCTTTAAAACAAAGGTTGACCTCCTGCTCAGAGAACTCCTTGTAGGGCTAAGGTTCAAAACCGAAAGCAGCAGCCCAACAGAAGTGTGTAGTAGTAGATGTGACTGGGAACTGTGTAGCAAGCAGGGGGCTGTGATAAATCTGAATTGCTATGAGAATATATGAGGGCTAGGGTGCTGGATATTTTGAGTTAGTTTTTCACTTTATGAATTTTTAATCTTACTTACTATTGCAGTTGAATGGTTTGTAGTTTATTCTTTATTAAAGAAAACCTTTTAGGGTTGGAGAGAGGTGGAAGAGAATGATGCATGCAGCCAGGGAGGCTGTCCCCAACTCCTCCCTTCTCAGAGAGAGATGTCCTCTGAGCCACTTGAGCTGATTTGGGATTTTTCCCCTTGGCAGCCCTGTCCAGGGTCTGTTCCCATGAAGCAAGACCATTAAGCAAAGCCTCAGGGACCGTGTTGGACCAGGGACATTCTCTGCAGGATGGCCCCTTCACGCACTGCAGCAAAACTGGAGCTGGTGCCACTTGACTGCATTGGGTCCTGTGTTTGTGGATTTAACCTCATTTTCTGCTACAGGCCTCCTGGTATGTAAGAAAGCAAATTCAAGCATGTCGCTGTGTTCAGTGAGGCAGCAAACTTGGGGGGGGAAATTCCCCTCCTTCTGCAGTTCATGGTGTTCTTCTAAACTATTTATAAATAGGTCTGCTGCAGCCAGTGTTTGCATTTGGACAGCTTCACTGTTCTCGTTTTCAAGGCTTCTCTCAGATCTGAAAGTAAAGGTCAGGTTGACTCCCCTCACATGAAATAGAGGGGAAGAATGTTAACCCTGTAAGCAGGTGGCTCTAATGCAGTAATTCCCAGGAAAATGAGTACATCTTCTTCTCCCTTTGGCTCCATTTTCTTTTCTCTGCCCTCTTCATTAGCTGATGATAGTTCTAACTTCCTGCATCCTTTTAAAGAGAACCCCCTGCACATCATCATCTGGGATTCATGAAATACAGAGATCTGGTAAGCAGCACAAATCACACGCTTTTGGCCTGCACTTGCCAGGAGCCTTGGATAAGTTTTCAGCTGAGTTTATGCTTCACCTCCCTCCACTCTACAGAACAATAACATATGGGCCCATTTTCCCCAGAAAAGCTTGCACCAAAACCCAACAATCCACTTCATGAAGGATTATTTTTTGCTGATTGAGAGGTGTTTGGAAATGACAGGCATCTGATCTCATCTTAAGCCTTAAATTGCTGTAAATCCTGTATTTGTTTACTTTTTACTTCAACCAAATAGGATATTATCCTGCCTCAGAGTTAACACTTTCCAAGCTTGCCTCAGCTGAGAGTTGTACACCAAAGGCATTTTTATCTGCCATCACTGGACAAGGCACTGCACAGAGCCACCAATTCACGTATGGCACAGATAAAACACTAAGTAGGATTACGTGGCTCACAAGGCACAGAGAATGAGAACCAGACTGTTAAGCAGCCTTTAAGTTGTACTACATACATGTAACAACCATTTTGCTTCTGCATGGGGTGCTTGAAGGGCAGGTAAAACCCTGAAACAGCATACTGTGTGGTGTGTATGGGCACAGGATGTGAGGTCTCATTATCTTCCAGATGTTGATATCCAAAGGCTGCAGTAAAAAAGGGCTCAGGATATTTACTTGAGGTCACAGCCTATGCCTGAATAAAGAAAACATGACTTTGAATTACGGTGTGAAAAAAATCACTTATGAAATGGAAAACACTTCTTTATCTTTTCCTTTTTTTTTAATGTTAAGTATTCAAGAGTATCTTGCCCTCCTTTATCCCCAGGAGCTATCTCGCTGTCTCCTTCAGAATAGATTATCTTTGACTTGAGTGGTACATTTATTTTGGGATGGATTGCTAACAAATAGAGGCTTCTAGGTGTTCTGAATGCGGGGAATGTAATTGGTAGGCAGGTACATTATGAACTAACCAAAGAAGACTTACAAGACTAAATATTGTTTTATTGCCTATTTAAGACTTTGAAATGAAATGTTTGTTTAAAAGAAGGTGCATTGTCCCAAGACAGTGGTTTTATTTGTGCTATTACTTAACACAGTGTTACAGACACCCAAGAGTTCTATGTAAACTCTCTGCTCTGACTGAGCTGTGAGTTGAGGCCAAGATGAATTTCTCTCAGTAAGTCCCAATCATCAGGACAAGATGTTTCTCTTAAGGAGGTGTTCTGGGAAAAATGGCTAAAAGTGTTCTGATCAATAACAGAGCTACTTCATATGCATTTTTATGGATGTGTGAGTTTTTACCCACCAGTAACACCTGCAGGTGTCATTTCTTTTAGCACAGAAGCACTAATTAATTATTAATTGCCACCATTCTCCTTGGGTGTATTCAGCTGCTGCTTGTTGTGAACATCCCCTGGGCTCTGAGGGGTGGTTTCTGTGCAGGCAGTAGCTGTTACCCTGGCAAGCAAGTGTTCCCCCTCTCTAGAAATCTAATTTTCTTCGCTGGTGTGTGAAAAATTGCATGGCATTCTTGTCACAAAATTGTTTTTCTAGTTTTCCTGTGTTTTGCACTCTCATGATTATCTTTGGCACAGCAATTATTATTGTACCAGCTGTAATGCTTGCAAAAGGGGATAAAAATGAAACCTTGGTAGGTGTCTTGTGAAATTCCAGCACTGGTGAGTATGTACCCCACCAGAGCTTTTATTATAGATTTTGTTAATTTGTTTGGGTACGTACATGAAGGCTTTGATGTGATTTACCTCACATGCTATATCCAAGTGAATTGCCATAATTATTTACCTATGAGCCATGATTTTTTGTCTAGAAAGTGCAGTTCATGGCTGATGTTTTGGGATGAGTTTCTGCATAGTGTGTTATTTGAATTGCTTGGCACCTTAGTTGAATGACACAGGTTTTAGTTTTGTACATTTCTGAAAAAAAAGCAAACTTATAAAACACTCTTAATGAGAACTAGCTCTGTATTTCAACAACTGTTTTAATTATTACCAAATTATTTGCTTTACTATTTTGTCATTTCAAATTTAAGTTTTTCTAGCTCTATTTCAAGTATAGAGGCTGGTTATATTTATATATGTATTTATTCATGGAGACTTTAAAAATGGAATTTGCTTTTGTATTTCTTGCATTTACATTGATAAAATATCATACACTAAGTAATTCCCTTACCCATTAACATATGATTTGCCCACTAGTAATTATTTTGTCATCCTTACTTCCTCAGGCTATTTTCAACTTTAAGCCACTGCTAATCCATGACCCTAGTGCTTTTGTCTCCAGGTCTGAATTATATAAGTATTATGGAACAAGGATTGAAATGTACAACTCCTGGCTTTATTCTACAATAACATTCAGCTGATTGGCTTTTCTATTTCCCCTAACTAGAATAGTAGAGCCAATTTAATTACTTTATGAAAGGATCATAAGAATTTTTCTTTTTTTTTTTTTTTTCCCCCAATGTGGGAAGGCCATATAAGAAATCTATCTAAGGGGAAAGTGAAAATAGAGGAAAATAGCAACTGTCTGCTTTTCTGGGTGTTCAGAATTGCTGCCAAAAGCACACAAAGACAACTGAAGCAGGAATGTACCCTGCACTCTGCAGTGGCCACTGCAATGGTAATTGGACAAAATCTGCTGAAACAAAAAAGAAAAAACAAAAAGCACTTTGGTCATGGAGCTGAAATGGAAAAGCAGCAGCCAGGAAAGGGATCTTTTTGTAGTGTGTCCCCTCAAACTCTGTCTCTTTCCATGACACCACCCAAAAATCAGAACACCTGTAGAATGTCAGGTTTCCTTTTGGATGCAGGAGAGCAGCATCGCATGGCATGGCCATGTCTCCAACAGGCTGGGCAGCTTGCTGCTGCTCCTGCTCCAGCCAAGCTGACTGATTCTCATTTGAAATGCTATCTCTAAGCTGCTTTTGTTCGACTGCTTACTTTCCTGAAAGGTTATAATCAAAAGGCCAGACTTCAGGAAGAAGTTGGCTCCCTTGTATGATAGTGGTTTCCAAGTGGCATGTAAATAAGGGGTCACAGTTTCCAACGAGAGCACTGCCCCACCAGCAGTGCTGTGAGAAATCTGCTTCACAGCTCCATGGCTGAATTTGGAGGAAGCATTGCTGACAGGCTGAGTCAGTGGCCCAAATTCTTCTCCCTTTATCCATATAACCACATGAAAATTGTGCCTCCTATCCACAGAATGTGCATGAATAATTTGCTTGGCATTGGGACTGGAGCTAGCTAGCACAATAACTATGCTTTTGCAAGCTCCATATGTCCCTTTCCTTGGAGCTTTTCATAGGATACAAAACTCTGGTACTGTGACTAAAATGAGAAAAGCCTGGGCAAGGACTTCAGAAGCAATTGAGAGTGACCTAAAGCTCATAAAGGATTCTTGGCTTCAATGGTGTTGACCCAAGTCCATCAGACTTACAGATTACATCCAGACCTTATAGAGATCCTGGAATGACCCCTGCAGTCTGCAGAGATGGGGTTTTAAACCCTGCAAGGGAGTCCCAATTTCCACCCACTTCAGAAACACTGCACTCTTTAACTGTTCTTTTGGAAATAAGTTCGAGAAACGAGTGCACACACGTTGCCTATGCCTTTCCTCCTCTTTGCATTGAAAATTTTTGGTGTAGGAGAGTTCAGTAACGGAAGTGTAAACCTTCTGTTTACATCTATAAACAAGATAAGGTACAAATTGCTGCAATACAAACTTCCTTGCTCTGGCCCTCCGCTGACCTCAGCTATAAATGACAAAGACCCTTTCTCACAGTTGCAGGAGTCTCCCATCTCTAGGACAAAGTTTAAACCAGCAAATGTGCTTGCAAAATCCTCTGTGTGAATTTTCCTGACCACTGTGCTATTCACACACCGCCCAGGGCCAGGGGCTCATGCCTGTGATGTGAGGGACAGATGCAGCTAGACCTACACTTGGAGGGTGCCCCACAAAACTCCAGCTGCAGGGTGAGCATGGGTGCCTTTGCACACGTTTCCTGAAATCAAGGAGCAAGCTACATGACTTTTGCTGAAGGGCTTGGATAGAGAAGGGCACTCTTGTACCATATTTTAGACTGACAGGAGACATCCATGTCACTGTATCTCACACTCAAGTCTTCTCCTGGAAGCTTTTTCTGGGTCAAATAAATTGGTTGCAAAATAACCAAGATTATGCCAAGTAAACACAAGAATAATTAGATTTAAAAGCTACTCATGCATTGTCTTACAAGATTTCAATGAGTGCAGAAAGAAGAGCTCCCAATAAGACAAAAGCTGGTTCTAGGCATGGGAATTCAATTCTTTGGTGACCAGGACAGATGACACATGGCCGGAGGGAAGGACACAAGGAGAGGGCTGGGGCATGAGAAAAATCTTAGGGAGTGGGGCAGGAAAGTAAAAGGGGACTTCTGTCCTTGACAGCTGTAATTATATCTCCATGCCCTGTAAGGTCTCACAGTCACTGGCAGTCACACACACACATCACTGAGACTATGGCGGGTGTTCCTAATCGGAATTGTTCATCTGGGATTTCCACAGCCATCTCTGTTCTGGGTGGTGGGGGTGGAAACTAAACCATCACATTTGATACCAATGTCAGACCACAGGGCAGTGTGAGGTCGAGCTTTTGAACACCAGCACTGCATTTGCACAAGGGTGAGAGTCACAGAGGCGTTTGTATCTCCCCAGGTAGGACTCGTGTCCTCCTCCTGGAGCAGCTCAGCAGAGGGGCACAAGGACATCGCCTCTGGCATGGGTCACCCAACTGCAGATCCCTGGAAGATGGACTGGTGCTCAGGTATGGCCCTGCAAGCTTTCCTTGTTCCTGCCTTGTCACCACTGAACAGTCAGCACTGGTGTGCCCTGGAGAGAGTGTGAAATGGCTCTAACAGGGCTGGGTCAGTAGTTCTTGTGTGTTTAAGCAATGCAGAAACTCCTATTTTGTTCCTTGTGCTGTGCAGTGGGTTGCAGGAGAGTGACTCAGGGATAGCTGTGAGAGAGAAGGGCCACAGGGAGGATTCTTGGTCACAGCTGTTAATGATGCTGCAGAGAGGTGGTGACGCAGGATCCCTCCCCATGCTTTCAGTACAAGCATGTCAGCTCCTGACAAGTGCCAGCTCCTGGCCCAGGGGCCTATTTTCTATACATAATGGTGTTCCAAAAAATTTCATGCAATTACATACCACTGCCCTAAACCACATGGTTTTATATATACAGAACCAGGGCTACAAACTTCCATTCTCACTGTTCAGAGAAGTTAATTGATACACAAAATCAATCCGGATAGCACATGTTTGTTTTAATGTGCTCAGTACTACACATCTGTTTGGGGAAAGTTGCTCTTTTGGCTCTCCATGTGTTTCACAACCTATGACAGGTCTAGGAGTCTCAGCCATAAGCCAGCATATCCCTGTCCTGCTGTTGTAGGAATACAAACATCCACTTTGTTGGTAGATGAAATGGCTCAGATTTGGACAATTCTCTGTTTTGACTATGGGCTTTGAGTTACAAAGAACCATGTGTAGGAACCTGCTATAAAAACAGTAGAGAGAAAGAATGCTGCTGGTGTGTATGATATTTCTCTCTGCCTGCAACAAATGCTACTCTTAGCTGGCTGGCTGGTGTGGAGTAACGCATTAACTGAGTGTGATAAGGCAGGGGAACTCTGATATTGGCCCCATTTTCAGCCCTGTGTTTGCTCTGCAGTTAGACAATGGGGTCTTAGTCCCTCAGTAGGCCCTGTCATGTCAAAACAATGTCAGTTATGTCAACAAATCTCCTTGTGTTACACTCATTTACAAATCGTGCTTTGTCCCTTTTAAAAATTCTGAATGGAAAGGTTAGGAATAGTTAAGAATAAAGATGATAAAACATGGGGAGACAACATGGAAACAGCTGGCTCAGAATCATGAGCCTCATTCCCATCACCAGCATTTGGTAATGTTACTTATTTTGCAATGTATATGAGAAAGTTGAAAGGTCTGAAAAATACGACATGTATCTCCCATAATCCATGTGTTGTAGGGCAGGAAATTACCCCCTTAGCAGAGCTGCCACACCTCCAGACATACAAGGTGTGCTGCCCACCTGCACATCTCCACAGGGCTGCCATGCACCTGTGGGTGATGAGAAGTTCTAGCAGGGCCCTGGTTTTCAGGAAGGTCCAAATGGTCCAAATTGTTTAGATAATTTTGGGTAACACTTCTGGCTGGGAAAGAAATGTCATGCCCTCAGATTGGGTATATGGGAGCTCTATTCCTAGTGTCATTGAATTCAGCCCAACATTGTAGGTAATAGTGCTATAACCCATACTGAAAATGGGTCGCAACTGGATTTAGAAGTGAGTTGGGTGTATGAAAGCAATATTGAGATTACTGGAAGGCTGCTTATTCCTACTGGCATCCCTATGGCTCCTGTTCCAGCTCATCCCTCCTTGCATGCAAAAGACAAAGTAAGGCTCAGTTGAAAAGTCTTGGGAATTTTGAGGGCTGACCCATGATCTTGTTTTCTTAGAGTTGGAAAAATTAGCTGCTTACTTCATTGGCTGAAAAGAGATGAAAATAAATACCTACTTGTGCCATGAATAATTCATCAGTGAAAGAAGGTGTTGCAGGATAGTATTTGGGATGAAAACTGTGTAACAGTAGTCTCACGAGTCAATTTGCTACCTATAAAGGAAGGGATTTCTGTTGGCTGTCCTCTATTCAGGACAAAAAAAAAAAAATCCTCTTAACACTGTCTGCATTTGGAAACAGCCTACGTTTTAAGTAATTAAAACTGATGTTCCTGACAAACATTTGCCTCCAAAGAAATAGACTATTGTAAATGTAAACTCTCAAGATCCTTCCAGGCATACCAGCATGACTTGTCTCCTAAAAATTCTTCCCAAGCCATCTGGTGCCTTATCTTTGTAGCCAAGCCATACAATAACTTTAAAAGAGGATTGTTGCTCGCAGGGTTTAGTTTCAGGACTACAGATTCCTTGGAAGTATCACAGCTCACTCTGAACCCGTCAGCCAGGCAGCTCTGGCTGTGTGAATTCCCCAATACTTTCTATCCAGACCCAAAACGTGCAGCTGTGGCTCTCTGGGGAGATCTCTTCCTCCTGTGGTTTGCAAAGGGAATGAAGGAGTTACAGCGAGAAGCTGGAGACTTCCAAACAGGGATTTACACTCCATTAATTCTCTCTCCGGCATCCCAGCCGGAGTGGCATGACATGAATGTGGTTAGGAAGGCTGCAGCCAATTCACATCATTCTTGTAGCTCTCCCCGCACCTGCAAGGGGAACGTATGGATTCCAGGTTTGCTCCTAGACAGCCTTTGCTATCAAAAAAAAGGTATTTAGCGAGTGAGAAGGCAGGAAGGGGTAGAGCAGAGGTGGCTGTTGGAAACAGCTGGGAAGGAAGAGACAACTCTGTTTCAGCTTTACAGATCAACCAGAGTCTGCTCTCCCTTGGTTGCATCCCACTACTTTTGTGCCTGCTCTTTAACATCTCACTTAAAACTCCATCATCTAAGAAACTGAATTCTTACTGTTAAGTGCCCTATTTTGGTTACAAAAGCAGAGCCTGACAGTGAAGTTAAGTAGCAAAGCCAAGGCTGCAGGCACCTGACAGCAAAGCAGTAGCTCAGGAGCAAACCAGAGTGAGGGATCCTGTGTTAGGTGTGCACAGCTGCTCAGGCAGTGACAGCCATCATGAGAAACAGCTCAGAGTGTGTGGCTGAGAATAGAACTTGCTCACCACTCCTTCATCCAGGGCAAACACAGCATAGTTGGGGAGAGACCAAATCCCTTCTTGGGATTTTTGTCCTGTGTTTATATGCTGAATCTCCCACACCAAGCATTCCAAGTTTGTTCCTTATCAATGTTGTTTTCAGAGGAAATGAGGAAACTGGGTGCAAGGGTGTAGGAGCACCTATAGGAAGAGAGCTGCTCCCTCAACACATCCTACAAGTTGGAGACAGCAGACAAGTCTGAAGCATCACATTTAAACAGCATCTCTTACTCATTTAGCATGGAGCGGGGGCAATGGCTCTGGTCTGCTGTGCCTTCTGGCTGTGGTAATGATGTGGTACCAGCAGTGGTACAAAGAGATGAGGCTGCCATTAGATTATCTTCTTCCTCCCTGTGCCCATCTGTTCTGAGAACCCTCAGCTACCTAAGAAGCATTTTAAAACACTCTGGTTTTGGGTACTGCAACTTAGGGGCAGAGACATCATTCAAAGTTAGAAAGAAATGGGTTTTTTTCAAGCTGTTGCATCTTGGTAAAGAAATACTGGATGTTATATATGCTTGTCAGGTGGATATTAATGAGCAAGATGTGATGCTGTAAAATAGCTCCTGGAAATGACAGGGATTCTGCACTTCTCCAAGTCAGTGGAAGTTTTGCTGATGAGTTTTGACAGGCACTAGATTAGCCTAAAACATTCCCACTTTTTGGCCATTGACAATTTTTTTGACAGTACAGACTTCCTACCACAATACAAATACGACAGCATTGCAAAGACTTCCCCCAGGGAGATGTCTTTGCTTTTAGCTGGGTACCTTGTGACACCCCAAGGGAAATCAAACAGTGTAGGCAAGAAGAACTTGATATCTGTAAAGTTGCTTAGCTTTTTCCCTGCTCTAATGGATATTTGTATTTTGTTATCTCTGGAGACAATCTACTATTTGGGAAAAGAATGAAAACAACACTCCCAAAATAGAGTTTTACAGTTTAATGATCCCTGCACTGAAATATTACATTATACACTTAGGCTCTATACAAGATGGAGAGGGAGGGTGGAACTACCATGGGGTCAGAGCTCCATGAGCCTGTGTTCTTTGCCAAATCAACCTTCTCAGCCTCCTCTTCCTAAGGTGATGGTGACACCTCACAGAGCTGTTATGATAATTTGTTTATATAATAAAAGTACATGGCTCGAGGGATAAAGCTTTTTGTACCTGCATAATTTCCAACATTCCCAGGTTGCCTTTTGGTGTGGGATTACAGAACATCTGCTCTGTTTAGTCCTCCTAGTATTACTGTTAATGTTTTGGCAAAGGCACCTGGAACACAGCATAGATGCACATGTACATAATATCAAAAGTCATGAGGAGTGTATTCAGGTCCTGTTTGATTTATAGCATGTCAAACACAAAAGATAAACCAATACAATGTTTAGCTTGACGTGGCCTAATTTGCACAAAAAAAAATAAAATTTAAGATTCATTATTAAATGTTTCTCAGCTACTTTAGGACCTGTCCCAGGGTTACCTGCAGTAAAAAGCAGGATGGGATCTATAAATGCTTGTTAGACCAAAGGAACTGCCAGGCTGCAGCGAGACCCAGAAGCTAGGCTACCCTGAGCATTTTCCACGTGGCAGATAAGAGGTGTAAGGAAAAGGAGCAGTGTGTGAACAGTCAGCAGCAGTGCTGGGAGCCAGGGGAGGGGTGAGCTGGAACCAGCAGCTTTAAGTGGAGAGCCCCAAGGGATCATTATGTCCATCCGTGCTGACCTGAAGATAAAAATCCCACACATTTAAAAAAACTGCGTGGGCTTTGCTGTTCCTCCCACCCAGTCCCTAGTTCCTACTCATGTATCTATTTTCCAGGGTGAAAGTTGCTTCTGAGACAAATTGAGAGCCAGTTCCTTGCATGTGAGCAGTGCAATGTGAGAGAGTTATTTGCTTTCCTTCCTTCACCTTCTGTTCCCAAATGGTGGTTCCCCACCCAAGCAAGGCACAGGGATGATATCTGCAAGGACAAGGCTATTCTTGCATTTCCACTGTGCCCCCCTGCACCTCGGTGAAGAGCAATGGATGGCTCCCACAGGACACAGCTCCTCAGGCAATGCACTGGCTGGGAAGACATTTGAGTTGCACAGTTTGACCCAGGACCAAGATGAAGGATGTTTGGGTATTATTTTCCTGGGTAAGCTTGGATTAGTCACTTCAATGTGCCCATCTCAGTATGCAGGGGAGTAGGATGGGGTTGATGGCTCTGTAGCATCCTGGCACATCATTTCCCTTTTCCCTCAGCTACTGGTCCTGAAATGGGGACCAGGATACGGGCCCACAGAGGGCACACTGCAACAGCAGCGATAGCAGCACTGTGCTGGGATTGCTGGGAATGGCAGGGAGCACTTCCCAACCTCCTATGGGCCATAGGAGCAAATCCCCAACAACCCAGCAATTCAGACCTTGATGGCAGCAGCACACTACATGGGGTAAGAACTGAACCCCAAGGAAGAAGCAGGAGCTTAAAGGGCTACAGTAGATGAGTAAAACTGTATATTTAAATCCTTTTAACAAGGATCAAAAAGAGTTGGCTTGGCACAGATAACAAGTTTGAAAATTAAGTATACACCAAGAACTTGCAAGTCTCAGCCCCTCCAAACAAATGTGAAAGGCTTGCAAAAACTTAAAAATCCAACTTTGACACAACTGCTGAAAACGTATTTTAGAGAGAAGCCTTTATGAGAGCTTCTGAAACAAAGGCAGCCCAGAGTGGTATCCTTGTTACCAGCACCAGCAGATGAATGAGAGGCATGAGAGGGTGGTCAGCTGTTTGAAGGGAATGAAATCTTTCACTTTCTGACCACACAGATTAGACATGAGGATAAAATATTGGCTGTTTTCAGTTATCTTGTGGCATTGAGGAACAACCATCAAAGGGAAACCATCTGCCTTCTAGGATAATCATTGGGCAAGCAAGAGGATGCAGCAGATAAAGGAAGATGATGCTTGCCCGGAGAGGCTAAGCCACAAAGAACAAAGATAAGTACTGGGGATGGCCTCACCTATAGGGAAAAGGAAATGGTAACAAGAGGGAAAAGCAGTGTAAAAACCTCAGGGAATCTTAGTTCCTCAAGTGTATTCTTGCAGCAGCGTGTACTGCCTTAAATTTCTTACCAAAGTTTTGCTGCTGTGATTAAGTTCTGATTTTGTGGTTTATAGAAGAGGCATTCGCAGCTCAAGTTCTGCAGTATTTACATAGGCAAAATTCCCAGTGTTTTAAGGGGATTTTTCCATGGGTAGGTATGGGCTCTTAGGGCTTACTTTTGACTGGGTGAGGACTTGGAGTCTGCACAATTACCATACCGTAAGTATTAATAGATCCTTCCTAATAGGAAAGTTATTTGAATTTAAGATTGCAGCTTAGTTTCTCTAAACTCCACATAATCTATTTACTTACGCTACAGCTTTCATTCTGCACTTCCTAATCTCCGGCTGTAAAGATTCAAAACGCCACACAACATACAACTTGTGCATGTTGATGGAAATGGCTCTGGAAGTCATGCCATGCTGCATGGCATGCACAAATATATGTTTAGTGACATTGCAAAGCCAGGATATTTAGTCCTGGGAACCTTCAGTCTGCTCCAAACCCTGCCCCACAGTGGAGTTCATGGGTTGGACCCCTATTCTGAATGATGGAGTTGTTGTTTCTTGTCTTTTCGTGTCAGCAGTTTCAGATCAGCAGGTGGGGCTGTGAGGATGCTCTGCAAAACAACCTTGCTCCATTCAGCTCAGTGTCAAAAAGGAAAGGGTCCTACCCAACCAAGTCACAGGTATGTGCTGTCACTTCTCACCCCGTGTCAGCTCCTGAGATCCTTCAAACCTCACCCCAGAGCCAAATTAAATGGTTACCTAGTAGAAAACTAAGGAGAAAAAAAACTCCAAAGCTTTGATATGTTTTCCTGTGACGGTGAGCTGAACAGCAGCACGGCAGCTCTCACCAGCACCTGATGAGGCACAGGGGATGCTGAGGCTGAAAGTGGTGGGATGTGAGATGTTTGTCAAATGAGGACACCCTGGGGCACTCTGCAGCCCACATAAACCAGACCTGTTTCCCAACACCCTCCTGATCTGAGGACTGAAGGCTGCACCCCTCTTCCCCAGGACACTGCAGGACTAGCTCCATGTAACCCTCCTCCCCTCCCCTCTGACTCAGCCCTAGTGCTGTGCTCAGCTTTTCATCTCTCCTTCCTTCAGCAACTCAGTTCACTTTTCCTCACTCCCCCTTTGCTGACCAGCTGCTCGATATTGCTCCATACACCTTACTGGCAGCACCAGCTCCCCCCCAGCACTCCCGGGAAATGTGTCCACACCCACCTGAGTTCAGGATACAGCCTCCCCTTTTCCTGTCATGATTTCTGGAGCCATATCCCAAGCTCAAGCACCTCAGACTGCTCTGTGAAGTCTGAAAGCTTTGGGGCACACATGGACAGTATCACAAGGTGCCAGAAGATGGTCAGGGCTCAGGGTGCTCTGCAAGCACTGCAGCTCAGAGAGCAGACACTACTCCTGCTATGAGTCATTTATTTGACAAGACAAAGAATCACAGTGAAAAAACACACCTGAAAGGAAGTCTTGGCTGCTATGCAATGACGGTATGAGATTCCCCTTCTTGTTCATCCAGCAGCTCAAACACTTCAGTGGCTTTTCCAACTCAATTGGGACACAAAATGTGTGGGATGGATGAAAAGGGCCAGAAAAGGCCATACAAGCCAGGGGTGTGTGGCAGTCCCAGCAGGCTTTGCAGATGGAAGTTATTTTAGAATAGTCTGGGTTTGCGCCTCATTTGAGGATCTCTTTCTCTATGTGTGTGGATGAGTGATCAGCTGCAAGGACACAAGGATATTACTGTGCAGCCCCTTTGCATCATTACAAACAAATCCAGTCCAGGTTCACTCATCAATAAGGTGAGTGCATGGAGACACGTTTGTTTTTAGGAAGAGCCGCTCTTGGCAGTAGATGACACATACCAAAATGGGTGTATCGCTGCTCCTATACACCCACAGTGAAGCAGGGAGACAACTTTCCTCCCCAGAAGTGAGCAGACACAGCTGTGATTACACCAGCCCTAAGGATGGACACGTTGAGAAGACCCAACACGACTGTCAGAACTGTCAGCACACGAGGCAACTCTGCTCTGGAAGCACCTGGGCTTTGTCAGTGGCCACCAGCCAATACGGGTGAGTTATCTCTCTGTAAGTCAGGGAGACTTTAATTAAACCTGGTTTATAAGTGTGGGCACAACACCACGCAGGGAGGTTATGTGCCATTACACCTTGCCCTGAGAGTGTCCTGACTTGGGTCTCCACAACCCTGGAGATTCCTGCACTGCTATGGCACTGCCCCCCACCCCTCCAACCCTGGCCTGGTGTGTACAGGGTTGAAGATGCCTGGCTCTGCAGATGATGCTTTACTTACTCTTTTATACTCATCATACAAAATTAATAATTGACTCCTAATAGTTGAGGTTTGTATGGGTTCACCAGTTGTTTTGAAGAGTCAGGAGGTGCCATTTTGTCCAGAACAGGATTCTGAACCGATTTTTATTTTAAAAGTTTGTTTTCTGCAGCAAATACTGATATTTCTGTGCTTTGTCCCAAAGTTGAGTGAAGAAAGTACAGAACTTTGATATTTTCTATGGAAGTGAAAATTGAACTTCCATACTTCTCCTCTGCCTTGCTTACGGGCTTTAAAGGTTTAAAAATCTTTTAAACCAAGGTTTTGGGTTTTGCTTTGAGGAAGGGGTAGAAGACAATGCTTAATTATATTCAGCTCTAAAGGATGTCTTAAATTTTTACAGAGACCTTTGAAACTGTAAAAACAAAATAAACTCAGATAAGGATATAATATTCCTTTCCCTCAGGGTGCCTGAAAACTGCACAACACAAATCTAACTCTGAACAAAACTTGCTTGAATTGCCTCTTATCTGAGAAATGCAGAAGAAAACTGCTGTAAGAAGTGTCATACACGAGATTCTTCAACTGCTGGTCCACTTCTTCAAGCTGCCTTGAAAAAAAAAAAAAAAAAAAAAAAAAAATGGAAAACGTCAATTGTGTAAGAAAATCAGCTCTCCTCCTGGTGAGTGACAAAGTGACTCTTGCCCACCAGGACCTGGCAGAGCAGGCAGCTGGTGCTGCTCTGCGCCCGGGCCACTTTGGGATTTTAAAGCCTATTTGGAAGGAGCCGGTGGGGAACGAGTGCCGGACCCAGGTGCGTGGAGCCGTGGCTCGGGCTCCCCTGGCCCGCCCCGTTCATCACCAGCGATGGCTTTCCTTGACCAAAACCTGCGACTTCGGCGTTCGCCGGTAATGAAAGAAAGTGACATGCTGGAAAGGAGTGGAGTTGGGGGGAGCGGAGGAAGGGCTTTGCTGCTCCTAGGGCGGGCTCTTTCTCCTGCTCCATCTATGGAGCACGCCCCTTTTAAATTGAGTCCCGGCAGCTCGCCCCCCGGCAGGGCGGAAAGCGAGGGAGAGAGCAGGCAGGCGGGCGGGCGGGCGGCTCCCCCGTCCCGGCCCGTCGGTCCCGAGCCCGGCCCGTCCGCCNGAAAGGGAGGGAAAAGGAGCGCGGGGAAGGCTGCTCCTCCGAGGACAGCGCGCAGCACCATGCAGCTGGCGCCGCTGGCGCTGGCACTCACCACGCTCTTCTTCATCGACGGCTTGAGGACGGGAGCGAGGAGGCAGAAGCTGCACCCCAGGCAAGGTAAGGGGGTGCTCGGGGAGGGGCGCGGGGGGTGCTGCGGGGCTCGGCCACCTCACTTAGCGGCATGTGCGTCTGTCCCCTCGCAGCCCAGCTGCTGGAGAAGCTCAGCGAGTACGAGATCGTGACTCCTACCCGGGTGAATGAGTTCGGTGAGCCCTTCCCCACCGATGTCCACTTCAGGCGGCGCCGGCGGAGCACCAGCGCTGCCCCCGACGCCTGGACAGCGGCCGCTGCCGCCTCCCCTAAGGCGCACTACAGGCTCTCCGCCTTCGGGCAGCAGTTCCTCTTCAACCTGACCGCCAGCTCGGCCTTCATCGCCCCGCTCTTCACCGTCAGCCTCCTGGGAGAGCCCGCCGCGGACCAGCGGCGCTTCTACGCCGAGGCGGCCGACGCCGACGTGAAGCACTGCTTCTACCGGGGGCACGTCAATGCCCGGCCTCGACTCACCGCCGTTATCAGTCTCTGCTCCGGGATGGTGAGACCCCCGCCCGGCCGCGGTCCCCGCCTCGCCGCGCTGAGGGCCAGGGGCGGAAGAGCGGAGGAGGAGGAGCGGGGCGAGGGAGGGTGGGCAGAGCGGCGGGGCCCGCCCCTTCCCCTGGCGGCGGCCGGCGGCTCCCGCCCGCCCCGGCTGGGAGGTTCTCCTGTGCTGCTATTAGTCCGTCGGGTTCCGGGGTGTGTCGCTCCTGGCCCGCGGGTTTTGGGGGGAAAAGTGCCACCCACCGACACCCCGGGGGACGATCCGCGGGTCAGACTCGGGCACGGACCCCTGCCTGTCCCCAGCGTGCCGATGAGGGCTGGCTGCGGGCTTCCCACCAGCGCTGGCTCCGAAGCCACCCAGCACCCCGGGGCAAGGGCGTGTCCCGGTCCCTGGTACCCCAGCCGGGTGCCCTTCGGTGCAGGGATGTTGGCACCGGGATGAGCAGAAGCTCCTGAAAGGGCTGACTCTTCTGTGCACCCTGGTGCCTTTCGGCCCCATGGGATGCCAATCGCAGGGGGGCTCCCTGGAGGTTTCTGCTGGCTTCATTCAGTCCAGGAGTTCCCCGGGTGCATGTGTTCAACTAGGCTTGGGCATGTGTATGTGGCTTCCCTCCCAGGTACTGGCCATGGATCTCAGAATGGGATGGATGCAGAATGTTTTGTCTTGAATACTTTTTATTTACATGTCAAATATCTGCATTCATAGTTGTATGCAACTAGGAGCGTTGATGTCTTTTCCTAAGCAGGGATTTCTCTGGCTGGACACCTCCCTCTGGCCCTTACACGTGGGTTTAAAGCCTGTCTCAGGGAGAGATGCTGTCTGAAACCCGCACGTGATGGGGTTGCTCTGGGGCCTCTAGCACGCAGCAGCACCATCATCCTTTGGGCAGGGCTGGCTTGGTAAATGTCACAGGTATAGGGACAGGGTCTGGCAGACATGACCCTCTCATGCTCCCTGTCTGTTAGTAATTTGCCCTCTGTAAGCTCCAGTGGGATGGCTGCAGAGAGCAGTGTAGCCCGGGGGGGTGCAAGCTGGAGCTCCAGCCACTGCTGCCTTCTCAGGGGTCACACACAGATCTGGGCACACCTCCCTCGTTAACTGCTCATTTTGTGGGGTAGTGCTGCTCGGTGGTTTGTCACCTCCCAAATCTGACCTCCTGTTCCTCTTTCTGGTCTCTCTCAGCTAGGCACGTTCAAGTCTGATGATGGGGACTATTTTGTAGAGCCACTGCTATCACTTGAGGAACAGGAGTATGAAGAAGAGCACAGTAAACCACATCTTGTCTACCGACACCGGACACCTCCAACCAACTCTTCAGGGAACAGGCAGACCTGCAATACTGCAGGTACTCATTTTGTCACTGCCTTGGATGACTTGATTCTTACGAGTGCTATTTGCAGTTGAAAGTCAATTGGTTTGTGTGGGACAGAAGGGATGCAGAGTTGAGGGACTCCTCTAGAAATGGTGCTGTGAGTGCTAGGACCGGGCTTGGTGCTGTCCTGGAGAGATGTAGTGTGGCTGTGCTTTCTAGGAATTGGTTATAAGGAAGTTGCGGTCAGAAAAAAATGTTGCAGTTTCCCTTTTGTTCCTGCTGTAAAGCTGGCAAGAAATGTTTTGGTCTGTCTTGCCCTAAGTATCCTATGAGCCTTTAAACTTGTTTTCTGTTCTCTTCTACGTGTAATTCCCAACCATCCTAATCTGATATCCTCTCTGTCTGATACTCTCTCCTTTAAATGACATCTTTCAGTCTCGGTCTTGCTGCACTCCTGGTCTTCCCACCACAAATCTGGCTGTGAGTTGCAACGTCTTACTTCTTTCTAGTGGAAATGAGGACGTCCTAACACCAACCCTGACAGTTCTCCCCTTATTAATCACTTTTCCATGGTTCATTTTCAAAGGGGTTTTTTTTTTCCTCATGGCCCTTCCTCCACCAGCACCATCTCCCTGACCTCCTCGCTCTTTCTTTCTAGTCCTTGCACATATGAAAGAGCACAAGCCTTTTTATCTCCCCTTCATGTGCCTTGATGAGCAATAGCCTTGCTCCTACTGTCCCTATTATCTGCACTGGCCTCCTGCTGCTCTCTGCTTCCTTGACTTCCTGATGTTCACTACTAATCCTCTCCTTTGGCAGCAAATACCTAAATTTTCTCTCAAGAAGTTTATTCCTTCAGTCTCCTGTTTCACCTGCTGTTTTGCCCTCCTCCTTTGGCCTGCAGTTACATCTACAGGAGCTTTAAAGCCTAAACAGAGTAGACTTTGACTGGGTTCCCTTGCAGGCTGTAAGCTGCTCATATGCTGCAAAGTAGGTGGAGTTGCTCAGGGAGTAAAGGTGCCCCTGGAGGAGAAGTGTGGTTCCCAAATTAGGCTGCAAGTGGCATGCGTGTCTTGTTTGGCACCCATGACTGTGGGTCGTGGCCGTGCTGTTGAGCTGTCAGTCTGTTCAGCTTGTACTGATCATGCTAAGTCCAAAGATGCTCTGATGCTCTGTGTCCAGCCAGAGCAACACAGGTTTCTTCTAGCAGATGTGGGGATTCAAGTCCACATGCAAATGTATGTGCTGGGGGTACAATGGTACCTCTCACAAGGCTGTCATTGTTTGTTCTTCCAAGGGTTGCTGCTGGAATATGCCATTCTGGTTTCTCTCTTCCAGCTGTTTCTGCTCCCTTCTTTGAGATCAGATGCAGGAGACTCAGAACAGTTGGAAAGAAACACGGAATCTGGCACATTGCATCAGTAGCCCTTGGAGGAACGGAGCAGCAGATCACAGGACTCATTGAATCAAAGGTAGCTGGGAGGGCTCTGAATTTTGCTGGTGGACCTGACTCTGTGCTGCTGTAACAGACTGCTGTATTTCACCCCGCTGTATTGTAGCTCCCATTTAGGGTATTTTTCTTCTGTATCATAATTCACAAGAGTAAGACTCCATCTGTGGTTTTACCAATGTGGTGTATATGTCTTCTTTGTCTGTTCCAATATGCTTTGCTTCTCGATTGTCTTTCTTTTCTTTCTCTTCTCAATTGTTTCATTTAGTGGAGAGAAGAGTTTTCACCTCTCAAATACAGGCTTAAGTGTTCCAGATAGGCATGACAGTCTTATTTGTCCTCCTGTCCTCTTTCCCTCTATCTCTCCCTCTTTGCCATCTTGTTATGTCATTGTCTAATCTTTTGAAGGGGAATGATGCTATGGTCATATGTGTATGGTGAACAAGTCTTGGTTGTTTCATTTAAGGAGCAAGTTCAGGGCAGCTTGGGCAATGCTGAACCTTGGCATCCTTCCTGAGGTTATGTCTGGTGAGAGAAGGTGTCTCACATGTCTTTACAGCAGAGGTGAACATGCAAAATCTAGCAGCATTCACTGTTTTGGACAAGGTGTATCTCTCATTCCTGCCAGAGAAGAATGATTTCATGAGAGTTTGGGAGTTAGTCACAGCTGTAGGGTGTTGTATGAATCTAGTCTTTTGCCAGAAGAACATGTGAAACAATGCATTTGCATTGCAGGCTTCTGGCAGGGTGGAAATTTAGTCAAAGAGGAAATTCATGTGAGGGAAATCTAAGGTACCCACCCTGCAGTGAGCAAGGGACCCCATGTTGCCAGGCAGTGGTGCAATTAAGAATGACTTTCTGATAGTCATCTTCCTGGAAATTATTAATAAGCACCACACTGGTGTGCCCTTGCCATGATGATGTAACTCTAGACTTCTTGAAGTATTCAGGAAAGTTTCCCTTGTGAATTTGTTAACAGATTGAGTAAAAGCTCTCATTTGCAGCAGTCTCCCTGGTCTTACTTTTAGTTTTCAGCGTCCCCAGGTCAGCTTAGAAAACCAGCTATTTGCTTTTGTTAAATTTTAATTAGCAGTTTCTGACAACAGTTTTAGGTCTTCTGACATAAAAGATACTCTGCAGGTGTTCTGGAAAAAGATCTTTTTCCTCTGAACACTGATGGATATCGAATGGAAGCTGTGCTCTGCAGATGAACTTTCATAGCACAGCACTGGGGTCTCTGGCAATGCATTTCAGCCGTCTGGCATACAGCTCAGCCACTGCCATAAAAACCTTGGACAGAGTTTTCCTTGGGGTAACAGGTTAATGTAGCTTCAGTCATAGGAAATGGTGCATTTTCCTCTCCTTCTTTTCTTTTAGTTAGTGCTGTGAATCAGTTTGTCATCTGGCCGAGAATCTGGCAGAATAATTAGTTGCGTTTTACTGAATAGCCCTGACGGGATGAGGACTTGGCCAGGCTGACAGAGTGATGTCACTATAGGTGCAGCACCATTACCACCCATTGCTTCAGGATAGCAAGCTCTTCCGATCCCAGTTATTAAATATCCGCTTTTTTGAGGTGGGGGAGGAAGAGAAAAGAAATTGTGATCCTAAAAAAAGAAAAAAAAGGAAGTGGCTCATTGCGAGGCTGGAGAGTGGAGCTTTCCTGCGCCCCACGGAGGAACAATCTGACTCCAATGATAAAAGGCGCAGAGCTGCATCCTGCATCCGTGTGCCAGCCGCCTTCGGGAGGCCAGCAGCACTTCCCCGAGCCCCCATCCAGTGGGACCTTCTGCCAGGAGCAGACCAGTGAGCCCTTTCCATGTGAAACCCTCAAGGTTTGGTCTTGCAGCAAGATGTTCAGCTCCAGATGCCAATAGGACACTGCCTTTGGTCACCACTTAAATAAATTACTTCAGGCCACCTCTTGCTCTGGGTCTTAGGTCCATTTCTGCTGCTTTTCCTTTCTTTCATATTTCCCATGTTTTTTGTCACTGATGTATGTATATATGTATTTGTCTGTATATTTTGGTTGTTGACTTCTCTGGAGCTCTTCCAGTTTTGTTGGGGTCTGTGATAGCTTTAAGCCTTTTACTGAATCTTCCCAATCATTCTGCCTGTTGTCCACCCCTTGTTCTGAGACAGATGTGCCCCCCACCCCCATGCCTACTGGCACTGAGCCACAATTCTCCTGTGTCCATGAGTAAAATTGCCAGAATTGTGCCTTTTTGTCGCCTCACTTCTGCTGCCTGCCCAACTCTTGCTCCAAACTTTACAACTTTTGTGTATCTTGTACTGTGACTCTGATAAAGGACTCCTGACTAAACTTTTTTGGGCAGCTCCTTCTTTGTACCCACTGCCTTCATTTGGCTGATCTGTGCTTCCCATTTCCATCCCAGCTTCAGTTGTTAAATACCTCTCTGTTCTTGCCTCATTTCTCATAATTCTTTTGTATTCAAGACCCACCTGGGGCCAGTGAGTGTGAGCTGCCCCCATGACTTGCTGTGGGTCAGCTGTGCCCATCTCAAGGCTGGCATTGGACCTGGGCTCTGGGGCTGCATATGAGGATCTTGCACAAAGTCCTCACTCCTTAATGAGAGCATTTAAAGCAGGAATATCCACCACGGGCAAAACTCCTCATGCAGAAGCAGCAATAACACGCTGATGGTGCCAAGCTAGTAGGAAGACGATTAGAGCTGTTTCTGGAGGAGAGCCAAGGGGCTGTAGCCAGCAAAGAGGCCTTCCAGCAATTCGTGCTGAGGTGGTGAGGTTTTGGAAGCAGGCTCAGATGAGTGCAGGACAGAGCAGGTCTTACCTGCACCGTGCTGACTGTGCCCCCACCCACTGCTGGCAGAGGTGGGAAAGCCCAGTGACTCACCTGCTGAGGCTGCTTTCCAAAATCCACCGAGTATTATCAGCACAGATGGCTGTGGGACACAACCTGCAGGCTTAACACATCTGCCAGAAACGGATACAAAGGGTCTCAAATTTGTAGCTGGTATTTTGTTGGGTGTTACAGCAGTTTGACTACTGGAGAGCACATACGTGGCCAGGCACAGCAGCTCTACAAAGGGAAGCCCCATGTACAGGTCCAAGTGAGGAGGAGAGAAGCTCTGGGTGCAAGCTGTGCTGAGAAGGGTCCTGTAAAAAACACAGGAGAACCCAGTCTTGCCACTGAGCTAGCATGACACAGGCATACTCAGTAATATGTCACTGATTTTTTCAATTGCATTAATGAGTAATTTGTAATAGATTACCCTTTCATAGTAACTGTAATAACCTTTCCTACTGATTGTGACACTGGAAAACCACCAGAGCAGAGTGCTGCCCTGTGTCTTGAGCAAGGAGGTGCCTGGTGCTGCCAGCTTGATAATTGTGATCTTGTTTCTTCGTGATAGTTAGCACCAGTCTGCTCTCCTAATGTTACCCACCTGCATGGGAAGTTACTGGTGAATCCATGGCACAAGCAGGAGCTGGTCTTGTCACCATGCTCCCGTGTGCTTGGAAGGGGTGGTCAGGTTGAGGTTGCCAGGATATGGGTTTGTTAGTGTGTTATCAGTGCCATGACCAGGCAGGAGACCTGGGGAAGGACATGTTGGGGATCTGGTACTGTGGCTAAAGCCTGGCTTTGTAGTGTGGTCTTTCATTGGTGCAGGGAGGGGATGAGCTTTTGCTCCCGCTCAAGCTGTGGGTCAAGGTGTGTTCACAGTGTTACAACTGGTAATGCAGTAGAATGGGGCCAGTGGTGAAAAATTTGCTGCTCCTTCTACAGACCCTTTGTACGTGTTATATTCTTGTTTTGAGGCAGAAACTTTGAATTCCTTTTCCATAGGACTCAGTATTTGTAGTCTTGTGAATGTGATTTCACCATGGTGAAATCCTAGATTCTTTGCACTTGGACTGTTGGTCTAGAGCCCTTTTGTATTTTTGCTGTTTCTTTTGGACTCTGTCTTGCTTCCAACTGTGTCCCTTTTTTTTTTTTTTTTCTACTCCTTCATCCAGCAGAATTTTGCATTCTAGGTGTCTGGTTTCCAGGCAGGTCTTCAGGCAAATTCTGTACTGCTGAGTGTCACGTAACCCCAGGGTTGCAGGAGATCTGCAGGGTAGTTTTCTTAAGCTTTTACTTCCAGGTTGAGCAATCCTTGAGTGGTTTCAAGAATCTGTTTAAGCTGTCAGCTTTGCTTTTGGCCTCAGGGTAAAACACTGACTTCGTTCCTTCTATCAGAAAAGTTTCTTATCTTAAAGAAGTAGATTGTAATTTTTAGTCAGATAGTAATTATTCCAGGTTTCCTTCCCTCCCAAAATCAGCGAAGAAGAGAGTTACATCACAAGTCCCATATGTTAATGTAATTAATTCTATTTCTGGCTCCCTATTGAGGTAACAGCACAGTAAGAGCCAACTGGTATTTGGTCAGATGGGCCTGGGAGGTCAAGCACAAGCTTTTCCCATGCTGAGTTGGGGAAGGGCTCAGTCAGTAATGTTTGAAGTATCTTGTGATGTTGGCAAGTGAAATAAGGCAATACACTGACTTCAGTTTAAAGAAATCGATCACAGACAATGATACAGATCCCATAACTAGTTTTGGTTTAAGATTCCTCAGTGTGAGTTATAAGCAAGGTGCATGCATTTTGTTGTTCTCAGTGTTGAAAATCTATCAGGCATCCATCTGGCACCCTAAAGGTGTAAGACTTAAGATTGTAAGTGAACAAATTACTGTTGATTGAAGTGATCAGAGTTAAATTATTCTCCTGGAATCACAATGGATGTACGTGCAATTTTGCATCTACTTTTTCCTCATCTGTGTGGACATCCACTGAAGAAGAACAGGTGGGAGAAGCAGGGGGGCATCACTTTGTTACTTTCTGTCTATTCCCTATAGCCTATACTACTGAAAATAAGCAGGCTGACTATTTTGTGGCTTCTTTTCCCACATGCCTGTAATTATCAACATCCCTGTGGCCAATTGATGGACGATTTCTTTTTTTTTTTCTAATGAGATATTTTGTCTTATCTTTTATTGAGTGTGAGTACAAAGTTATGGTGGTCTCAGTGTTGTTTTTGTTGGCATGGTACCTCATAGGTGTCCCTAGACACAAGTGTGAAGCACAGGTTGGTGTATTTGTGACTGTTGTGCATGGAAAGTTGCCTGAAGAACAAGTGTGGGACTTCCATAAGACAACCTTGAATCATTTTCTGCCACATGCTCATCTCATGTGTTAGTATCTCCTTTCTTAAAGAGGCAGTTTATTGTTTTGTTCATTAATCTACTTTCTGTCTACTGTGCAAAATTGATAGCTTTCATGTACAACTTTTTCCCTTAGGCAGAAAAATAATCTTTTAGGCTGGAATGCGTTCTGATATTCATCACCAGGAGAGGAAACATCTAGAGTATGTGTGGTCTTTGGTGTATCATGGTATAAACCAGATAATATTTTATTACTAAGGGGAGTTAGTTGGTGCTCACTTCAAACCCATGGTTCTCAGCGTTCTGGTTCAAGTGGTGAGAAGAAAGGCAAGGTCATGCAAGTCCCTCTGAGATACATCTGTAGGATATATAGAAATGTAGATGGAGATAGAAAGCATCTTGATATAGAATTAAGACAGAACCAGGGCTAGAAAAATCCTTTGTGTGCAGCTTAGGACCTGTTTGTGTCCTAAAGAGGAGCCAGTTTCCATTCCATTGCTTGGCAAGAAGAGCCTAAAAATGTGGTTTGATTTCAGCCAGTCTGATCTCTGCATGAAGGAAAATCCATTTTGCCTCTCCCCTCTGTTTCCCAAGTGATGGCAGTCACCATTGTACCAGCTACAGGCAACAAATCCAGCCAGGCAGCTGGAGCTTGTACTGGAGCTTTTGGCCAGGGTTTGCTCCTGTGGAGTCAAGGGAGGTGGGTCACACACTGTCTGACTACCCAAGGGGAGCTCAGCTGAATTTTGGTCTGTTTTATGGAGGTATGCAATAATTAATTTCCAAACGATAGTTTTATTATCTGTGCAGCTGGGTCAGAGCAGAGCTAGAAGTGTTGTGGGCCAACCGCTGAGTGGCAAACTTTGTTAAAAATCTAGGTCACACATTGAGAAAAGTTATTTTCATAAGTTGGTCTGAAAGGATCACACTTCTTGTCTAGCAGGGAGCTGTTGTTAATGTTGTTAGCTCAAGAAAGAGATTTTTTTCCCACTTCTCCTGCTCTCTCTCTGCTTTTTTTTTGCTATGTGCTGCTCTTATGAACTTGGAGCTGAACTGGAATTGCTTGAATTGTTACATGTCTTACTTAATTGTGCAAATTGCTTTCTATTCCAAGGCCCAGTTAATGTAGAAATGGAAAGGATTAGGACTGTTGGGATAAGTAATCATTCCTTCCTTAAGTTTTTGCGTTTAGTATAACAATAGCTACTATTTCAAAAGCAGATCCTGCGTCTGCCCTGTCACCCTTTCTGGACGGCAAAGTACTCACACAGGGCCTCAAGTCTTCCCTGCCCTCTTTCTTGTGATAGATCCAAAGTACATTAACCAGCAGGAAACATCCATAAATCAGCTGAATGGATTCTGGGCTGAGGCTTCTTGCACAAGCAAAAATAAATGGCATGAGTGGGAAGATGCCATCAGGAAGAAATATCCTTTTCACAGGACTGGGTCTCCTTTGTAACATAGGACTTACAAAGAAGAAACCAAACAGGAAAAAAAATTAAGATATACTTCCAGGTCTATCTAAAGACAGTGAAAAAGAGCACAGAGTGTCTTAGTAAAATATACAGTAAAATGAGCATTATTCCAGCCTTTACCCACATCGCAAATATGAACTGTTGAATCAGTGCATGGGCTCCCCTGATACTTGAATTATTGAACTGTAGTTTGCATGGTTTTAGAGGGTTTTCTACAAAGTAAAAAAAATATGTTTTATTTCTTAAACCTATCCAATTATTGCCATGTGTAAGTACATGTGTTTCAAGTCATTGCAAAGATTGAGGGCTTGCCAAGCAAACCATTTTTCTTCCTGATTTCTGTTACTATGTTAACACAATAGGGAAAAAAAAAAAAGGAAACAAGGTGGAAAAGTATCACACCCTTTTTTGGTGTTGTGTGTGGCAGTAGGAAGCTGGCGCTGCAAAATTGCAGGGTTTTTGTTTAATGTGAGAGGTTTTCCCTTCTGTCTGATGGAAGGGCAGCACGTTGCACCATTCAATGAGAGCAGTGCTGTTGAGGCCATTGTAGTGGAGCAGGATATCAACAGCATCAGGCACACAGAGTCCTGGCAGTGCCCCTGCCCAGTTCCCATTAACATGGTCAGGGTTTTACTGATGGGTTGAGAGCAGTGCACAGCCATTACCATTTAATTTTTTACAGGTGAGTGCTCACCATCTACATGCAAGAAAGATGGGTGAAGATAACAGTTCATTACTACCCAAGTCCAAGAGTGGCTTTCCCTGCAGTTCATCCCCATCACTGGTCCCTGGTTTTCCAGTAACCAGGCTGGCAAACAGCCAACACATGACCTGTCCAAATAGCGTGCTGCAAGTGTTGGAGTCACTTTGTGCCTGGAAAAAATTAGGTTGTTTTTGAAGGGATGATGTGTCTGACTTGATTTGTGTGCTGGATGGGGGAAGAACACTGATACTGTACCGATACTTGGCAGCATTAGGTTAATGATTGGACTTGATGAGCTTAAGGGTCTTTTCCAACCTAAATGAGTCTGTGATTCTGTGCCAGATCTCTGCAACAAAAAGGAAAGTAGTTTTTCCTCTGTGCTGCATGTACCTTGCTGTGTTGGGCTCTGATTCCCCTGCATGATGGGGCAGGTCAGGGCTCTCAGAACCAGACAAGACATTTCATGTGGTACTCTGGTTTTGGGTGGGTTTGTGGGGGTCTTTTTAGCATGTGACACCAGCTGCAGGATTTCAGTGCAAGCCAAATGAATATAAATTAATTTATTTTATACACCTCCTGTATGATAAGTATCTTCAAAGAATCCTTTGTATTTCCATCTTTTTTTGCCATCTAACTTCCCTCTGCATGGATGCTGCAGGAGAAGGCACCTGAGCCTCATGGTCCCACATGGGGCCCTGCAGAGCTCTGCCTTCACTCCACAGCCTTGTCTTCAGCCTGGCTCAAGCCCTGGCGGGCATCTCCCCATCCTTAACACATTTTTCCTGGAACACCTGCTCCTTTTGGAAGTTAGTTAGTCAGCAGGGAAATGTGAGTGGCTGGCTGAGGGTACGGAGAGGAGAGGAGCTGGCTGAAGAGCTGGGGTTAGCACTTTCTCCTCAGTCTGGTCCTCTTCTCACCTTTAAGTTATTTGTATGCATAGTTGGCTTCCCAAGCTGATTGGCACTGAATGAGTCAGGATAATGTCATGGTTGCCCACGAAGCAGTGCCAGCATGAGAGCACAACCTTGCCAACACAAGGGCATTGATTAGAGCAGAGGAACTAGGGCAATCCAATTATAACCACAAATGCCATTGGCTTTCTCGAATTCTTACTCAAATAACTGCGGACTCTCTGCTGTATTAAGGTGGTCTGGACTATATCAAGAAAGGGGAATTTATAGGACTTAGGTAGCACAGCGTAAACAGGATTTAATTCTTAACTACTCTATGGCCTATTTACACCTAGGGCAAAAGGATAGTATTTTTCAGACAGGCAGAAGCTGGCTGATCCCCTTTGCCTGCCATGGTACTATAGAATGTATTTCTTTTTTTGGAAATTATTATAAATATTCCTGAAAGGAAACTACACAGGAAAAATAACTAAGAAGTTCCCTATCATTTCAATCTTGTTTGAGCGGTGAATATTCCTTTGTTCCCTATTATTGTGCTTCCTCTAACCTACTCAATGGGTCAGATAAGGAAATGTGATATTTTTCACCACCATGACGAAATTAAACCAAAGCTACAAAGAAACATGAGGGTTGTAGCCTGGAGTCGTAGATGAGTAGTTCAGATCTGGCTTTATATTAAATGCAGAAGTGAACGGTCTTTCGTGGATGAATCACGTTCAATTAGCTACTTCCTATGATGAACTGATTAAAATTAAGTGGCATCAAATAAGACTGATTTTGCTCTTACATTTAAATAATACTATAATTACATACTAATCAGATGGTAAATCTTAATTGTACACGTTCCATATGTTTTATTTGCCTGTTCTCCCTCTTCACTTTGTCGTCTTTGTATCAGCATGGAGTATATTTTCAGGCTGCTTTTATGTTTGGCCTAATTGAATATCAAAAGCAGTATATGTGAAACTTCCTGAATTCTATTCTTTCGCCAGTGGCAGCTGTGCTATTAGATGACCTTTACCATTCCTGTAGCACAGAATAATAAAGGGAGGGGGGGAGCTGAAGCCCAGCCGTGTTATTGTTAGAGACAGAAATAAATCATATATAATTGCTTTGCTATGAAGGCCAGATCCTGCCATCCTTCATGCCTGAGTTAGAAATACAGGATTTGGACCTTTGTTTCCTGTGGTTTCCTGGCCACCTTGGACGTGCCCAGAATCCTCACACTGCCGCTGCAGTGGCTAATTACCATTGCAGGGCTCCATCCCTCCTGCACGGGCCCAGAGCTGGCTCTGTTGCAGGGAATGTCCCCCTCTCAGTGCTACTGGCTTCCCCAGGATGGCTTTAAAATTGAAGCCTTAGATGTTGGCTTACATGGTGGGCTTCCACAGAGTGCTTCTCTTTCAGTTCCCTGCTTGTTTGGAGCAAGCCCACACTACTTTGTTGAAGTAATAGGTATTTTGACTTAACATACACATGGTATTAGTTTTATTCACTCCAGAATGTACTTCATGGGTTTTTTCTGCTTTCTAACCATAGATCATGACCACAGTCACAAAAAGAACAAGCGGAAACACTGGAGAAGGCAGTGGGCAGAGAACAGCATGTTATCTGACATGGAGATGTTGAAACACAGCCTGGAAGTGAATTCTTTTTCTGGGGACAGCAACAAGACAGGGACTGTCGGTGAAAAGAAGAGCCACAAGCGAACGAAGCGGTTCCTGTCCTACCCTCGGTTTGTGGAGGTGATGGTGGTGGCTGACAGCAGGATGGTCGCCTACCACGGAGCCAACCTACAGCACTATGTCTTAACCCTCATGTCCATAGTGAGTGTTCAACCCGGGCGAGTAAATTCACCCTCAAATCATTTTCTAGTCACAGAGCCCCTCTCTGCTGTGTTCATATGCAATGCCATCAGTTTGCCTTGTCTAGGCTTGGAGATAATGCTGGGGTTACATTAAAAAATGGTAAAACTTGGCTGGAAAGCACTGGTTGAAGTCTTCTTTCCCAGACCCATCACACTACCTGATCCTTCTCGCACCTCTCTGTTCCAGCTTTCTGAACATCAGCTACCATGAGCAATATCGCTGGTTTAGTCCACATGTTATACTCTTCTTTTTATTTAAGCACACATGAAATAACAGCCGAATTTAAAAGGTACTTTGGGCACTGTACCTGCCAGGGGACTGATGCTGGTAGGTTATGCAGTTGCCTGACTTCCCTCGCTGTTGCAGGGAGAAGGAGCCAGTGATCATCTTGATCCTTAGCATAGTTCTAGAGTTTGGCTTTCCAGGCTGAGGACAAGCACTTTAGTAGGTGCAGGTACTAGGATGCAGTAGTGCAGTCTCCACACGGGCAGCTCTGAAGGTACAGCATGCCTGGAAGAGATTACCCAGTGTATTTGTGTCTCTGGAGGGATGTTCATCCTGTTTGAGGGTAGAAGTGCAGTGAATGGTCCGAAACTGTCCATGTCAAAATCAGGCACTTGGAAGTTGCTTTTGACAGTCTTGGTTGGTGGTCTTTGTGTCTCAGAGCAGAATGATCCTGTAATTTGATGAAATGTGTGGTAAATCAAAAGGAAATGTTTGGTTTCTGTGATACCAGCAAGCTTTTTTCATTCTAAAACTGTGGTTTTGCTAGGAGGTCTCTCCAAGTAGCATCAGAGTCCTGAGTGAGGCAGAATAGCAGACCAGGAGAAAAAGAATTACAAAATGGAAAATGTGTTTGTTGTCTTAATTGTTTGTTTCCTTGAATGTTAACAATAATTCCAAGTATTGCTTTTTTGAAACAGGTGGCTTCTATCTACAAAGACCCAAGCATTGGAAATTTAATTAATATTGTTATTGTGAAATTGGTTGTGATACATAATGAGCAGGTAATGGAAATTATTTTCTTCACCTTCTGCTTGACAATGGTATTTGTAGTGAGCATTGTCATGAATAATTAAAATACCTGTTTTCTGTGTGTTGCTTATCAGGATGGCCCTGCAATATCTTACAATGCCCAGACAACATTAAAAAACTTCTGCCAATGGCAGCAATCCCAGAACCACCCAGAGGGAAGTCACCTTCGGCATGATACAGCTGTGCTTGTTACCAGGTGTGGTGAATATTCTCATGAAAACTGTAGCCAGTTGTGTGTTGGGGGCTGTGAGTTTGTAATATATGGGAAATGTCCGGGTTTTGATGTGGATGTAATGATATTTGCAGTTGAGGGAGCAGTGTAACTGTGAGCACAATTGGGAGGATGTGTCCACCATAACAAGAGATGACTTTGAGAGGTTCAGGACTAAGGTCTGCCCATGGTTGCAGCATAAGATGAAAAACTCTGACTATGGTGGGGAGTTAGTCTGGACTCTGGATGATGTGGGAAACCAGCATGAGAAGTCCATTGGAGGATCAAGAGTTGTTTCTGCTGTTGTTACTGTGTTTGTACCTTAACCCTCTGTTGCATTGGAAATTAATGTGTCAGGTCTGTTCTGCTTTCAGACAGGATATTTGTAGAGCGCACGACAAATGTGATACTCTGGGTAAGGAAAACCTTTTCTTTGTCTTTCAATAACTTTTCTTGTCGTGCCAATGTTAGTTAACTGTGCTGAACTGTGAGTGACATTTCTTTTTTTATCATAAACCTCTCTGTTCTCTCCTAGGTCTGGCAGAGCTGGGCACAGTCTGTGACCCATACAGGAGCTGTTCAATTAGTGAAGATAACGGACTGAGCACTGCTTTCACAATAGCACATGAACTTGGCCATGTGTATGTTTTATGTAAATACATTTACATTTAAATAGCCCAAGATTTATGCTAACTAGGGCTTGCCAGCCAGGCTGGGAATTGGTATACTGCTGAGCCTAATTATTTGAGAGGAGATAATTATACTTGGATAGAAGATGCACCACCGAGGTAGATGAAATTCTGAGGTGCTCTGGAGCCTACCTGAGAGCAGCAAAACCAGCAGGGCCATGTTTTGGGGAGGATGAATGACAGAGTACTGCAAGCAGCACCTAAGCAATGATGTCTTGGCCAAGCCATTGGAACTAGCCAGGATTTTGGCCAGAGATGGGAGGTGCTGGATGCCTTGGGGAGGACCAGGGCAAGGGATGCTGGCTCATCTCAACTACCATTTGGGACTGAAGTCTTCTCTGAGAGCAGGTCCTCAGCCTGCTGCAGCTCGTCTCACAGCTCTGTGTGGTGCTGGTGAAGGCAGTGCAGCAGCTGTGTGTGAAGGAGACACTTATCCAAAGCATCTGGGAGGTGATGAGGTGTATAAGTGATCCTGACCCATCTCTTGAACTGTTTCACTGTGGAAAATCTTGTACTGCTGGACACAAGAAACACTGCCATTCAAGATGCACGTCCTCCAGCGGAAATTTCTTTCAATTGATTTTTGCTTTTTCTCACTACTGAGACTTTTTCTCATTGCGGAGACGTTTTCTCACTACTAAGCAGTCACGAGAAAAATCATCTTAGATCACATAGTCCTTTACCCCTGGCAACAACCCTTAGGCAGCTGAGTCAGTCCCAAACTCCACATGCCTGCTTTGCTGTGGAGGTCTGTAGGTGTGGGATGGATGAGTACTTGGGAACAGATCTCTCATTGTTCTAAACTCCGCTTTTCTTCATGGAGAGCTGGCTGAGACAGTCTATTTTTAACCACAGTAGTATTTGTTTAAATGAGACTTCCTGACAGAAAGTCCCTGAAGGTTTGGTGTTCCCCACACCTAACCTGTGGCTAATTCCTTTGCTAATGCTGCCCCAGAGCTGCTGGGGGGGTTAGTAGTGCTCCTGAGCAGGAAACGCCTCTGTGCCCTTTTTTTCAGAGAGCAGAGTGAAAAGGTGATTTGTTGGAGGTAATCTTAATGGAATACAAACTCCCCAGCCTTGGAACACAGGATCACACCAGGTCACTTCCCCTTCTCTACTTCAAACAGTGCAGCACTTTAAGCCGCTCTGTCTCCATTAGCGAATTTACCGCATTCTTCAAGGTGTCATGTGCTGCAAACTTCACGTTGGTTTCTGCTGATACCAATGCTTGATGGCATTTTGTAAACCTGCCACATAAAGTATAGGAGCCAAGTTTATCCCTGGTGCAAACCCCACTTAGGCAGCAGTGTGGCCCAGGGTATTCAACTGCATTAGAAAACATTCTGCATCCCACACAGGGTAGTGCCTGTGTGCAGTCAGTGGGCTCAGATCATTCAAATTCTTCAGAATTCTCTCAGATCAACTCTTGGATCTGTGGTCAGTTCCAGAGTATTTACCATTTTTATGAAGGTGGGGCCAGACTCCAGCCTGGCTACAGGATAGCAACCGTCAGCTGAAAAGGAAGCTGCAGCTGGATTTGCATCTTGCTCCAGGCTCCCTGGAGGACTTCTCTGGCTAAATATATGCAGTCACGGAGTGGAGAGCTTAGCAGGGTGCTGTACTGCACAGCTTTTTCCAGATGAGTGCTCAGAACCCTGTTCGTTAACACTTCCGAATTTGTTATGAATATGTGTGTATTAATTATTTTATTTTGTAATATCTGTCAGCAGCATATTTAGGAAAAATTCTTGGGTTTACTTAAGTTTAGTTCACACTGTTGCTTTTGCTATGTTAAATACTTGATGTTTGCCTCTTAACTGACTGCTTTTTGCTGCTCTTTTTCTCTTAGATTTAACATGCCACATGATGACAATCACAAATGCAAGGAAGATGGAGGTAAAAACCAACAGCATGTCATGGCACCAACACTGAACTTCTACACCAATCCCTGGATGTGGTCAAAATGCAGTAGGAAATACATCACTGAATTTCTGGAGTAAGGCCTTGCATATGCATGTGTTGGGCTGTTTTCACATGTGCATGTGTCCCATGGAGTTCTTCAGTTAATTTGGAGCCCTAGTGTGCAGCATTTGGAGGAAATCAGAGGGATTTGTGTGTGCACGCATCCTTTACATAGAGCAGGAATGCACTCCTGGCATCCAGTCCCTGCCAGTTCAACCTCATGATAAGCTGGCAAGGACCGGCCTCTCGATGGGGAAGAATAAGTCTTCCCCCATGGATATTGCTTTTAAGGAATGTGTGTTCTCCTCAAACCTGAAGAATGACTTTTCCAAGCCCTGTGGCCCAGATACGGAGCTGTGTTTTAGAAGGCAGATTGAATCTGCCTTTCTGCTCCACAGGTCAAGATAAAGCCCTGGCACTAATCCATGGTGGGAACACCGTTCCAGGAGTCCACAGCTCAGTTTGATGCCCAGTGATTCACCCAGTTTGTTGTGATGCCTCCCCATGTGTTGTGATGTGAAACAGAATGAGAGCCACGATGGTGTTCTGGCAAATCAAGGAGCTCAGTCCCTTGGACAGTTCTGCTGATCAATGATTTTTCTTTCTGAATTCTTTACAAAAATACCAACACTTGCTCAGCAACTAAATGCACACTCAGAAATGCTTCTGTCAGGGTAGCTGACTGTGCTGTGGTGGATGGTTGCTGTCACAGCACAGGGGTGGTGGTGGATGGGTAACACACTCCCGTGCTTGAGTTTGCAGTAGCTCTTTTAGTGCTTGTTAAATATGGGAAATGTGGTGTGCAACTGCCCTAAGGCTAATTTAGGCAAACACAAGTGGATTCTGGTCTCATCACCTCTTGTTTAACACCATTATTCTGATTTGTGTTGTAGCACTGGTTATGGGGAGTGTTTGCTTGATGAACCTTCATCAAGAACTTATACATTGCCTCAGCAGCTCCCAGGGCTGATTTATGATGTCAACAAACAATGTGAGTTAATTTTTGGACCCGGATCCCAAGTGTGCCCCTATATGGTAAGTGAAATTTCACACTGTATTTTTCCTGGTTTTGCCAGAGCAAAATAAGGTCTCCTGGGGTTGGATGAATGGCAGACTCACAGTCCATCAACTTACTGTCAAGCTTGTGAGTTAATAATAAATCCTAGGGGGATAATTTCATAAAGGATCGTCTATCTGGTAAGGCACGTGGCACATATTTAATGTTTGGATCTCTGCAATCACTTAAGCAGATGCAGTGTCGGCGACTTTGGTGTATCAACGTCGATGGTGCTCACAAGGGATGTCGAACCCAACACACACCTTGGGCTGATGGGACAGAATGTGAGCCTGGAAAGGTATGTAATACCTGGTGGTTTGTGCCTCATGGCTCTGTTTTCTTGGGCTCAGGTTGAGGATATCAGTCAAAATCATCCTACACTAATGCCAGTTACATGGGGCCTAGCTCTGACTGCAGTGGTGGAAGCCCAAAGCAGCTCAATGAATTTTAAGCTTGGTGGTGCCTGGGCCATCTCTCCAGCCCAGATAAAGTGATTAAAGTCAACTGCTTGGCATAACATTGTTTAAAGCATGTATTCCTTCTAGAGTGCTTATCTTTTTAAATTAATGCCCTTGAGTGAACTTTTGAGCAAAACTTTTGCAAAGCTTCCCTAAGCTTTTGTTAGAAATCGCCTCTGCCATGTGAGCAATTAGTAATTCTGTGTAACATAAACTTGTCAGCTGGCTTTTCATCTTGACAACTTCAGAGTAAAATATAGAATTGGTTGACATTTTCTGTATGGAACATTTTTGGCAGTAATTCATAGAAACTTTCAATTTCCATGTGCAATGTTAATTTCCAGCTAGCATTGTGGTTTCTAGAATAAGTGTTTAATTTTTAGTTGTTCGTATCTGCAGAAAAATAGTTGAGACGATTTTTCTTTTATTGAGATACTGAAGCTTTTGAATAAAAATGCTAGCTGGTTCTTATCATTTGTGTCTGAACAGAAGTATTCTCCATCTGTGTCTAGTAAAAATAGTGTGATACTATTCTATATGGTATAGCTTAAAATTTTGCTTTTCTGCCTCTTAAGATCAACATTAACAATAATAATGTTTTCTTTAGAAAGAGTCAACGTTTTAAATCATAGTCTTTCAAATATATCTTAATGAAAATTCTCAATTCTATTTTAAATATGGTTTTCTATACAGGCTGTGGAACTCTTTGGTAATTTATCTTTTGTTGAATGTGTCTGAAAACTTGATTGTTCAATGACATTTGACTGATTTCCTTCAGGACAATGAGCATCATGTATCAATTTGCCTTCCTTTCTCAGGGAAAAGTGCAGTTACAAATTTATTTTTCTGGTTGAGAATATGTATTGGCGATGTGGTTGGACTGTCTGTTTAATATTTTTGTGTAAAATCCCCCTGCTTTGAGACATAGGCTAAGTGTAGGTATCTGCAGAGTCCCTGTGACTTGAGACCTTGTGCCCTCACCTTCTCTGTTGGTGAGCTTGGGATCTGCTCACTGGTGGAATTTCAGCAATAACTTTGAAATTTTCTTGACATTCCAAAAATCTGGGCTACACCAAAGCTGCAGTTACCCTTGGGTGTGACCAGAGTGATGTGCAAACAGCAGCAGCTGAGCAGATCAGCAGCTACTCAGGGCCACCCCGTGTCATGTAGTGTCCAGCTGCAGGGCTCTTAATAAAGGCCATGTGAGCAAAAACATTGCAAGCCACAAATTTAGACAAATTAGACAAATGTGACCTGAACTTCTCAGCTGAGAGCAGATGGGCTCTTAAGAAAAGCTAATGCAGCCCACTCATGTTGAGGCATTCAAATGTGTTCTCACAAAAGGACTTTGCAGAGTAATTCTTGTGTCTGTGTGTTCATCTGATTCAAAGTTTAGATCATCATAAACTCTGTCCTGCTTGGTATTTACTTGGGGTTGTAAAGTGCTGAGGTTCAAGTCTGAAGTGCTTTTCCTTGGAATAAATTGCTATTTTGGTACTCTGCTGTGGCCAGGAGCCCTATCAAACTGCTACTTGCTGACTAATGCCTCAAGTCTGCATGTTTAAAGCCCGTGCTGTATGGGTTGGCAGATGGAGAAAATACCATACCGGTTTTTATGGAGATATCTTTGGAAATAAGGGAGCCTGAATAGCTAAAAAAAAGATCTAGCTAAAACTACTGGGATGTAGATTTAAATGAGCTCTAAATTTACTCTTAAATCAAGGGCACTAAAACAACATGGGAGTATTAACTTAGGCATATTTTGCAAGTGAGGACACCAAATCTGATATTTCTAAATCAAGTCATAAGCCCAGCCTGGAGTCTGGCTTTGCTGCCACAGCACCAGCTCATTGTTGGGTGGAGATAAATCTCTGAAAGAAAATAAAGAGGGTCATAAATTTGGGCCTCTCTCCCTTGTGGTTTTCAGGGCTGCTTAAAGAATGGTAAGAGGAGTAGATGAATAGTAATGATTTGTGGCAGCAGGTAGTGTATCTGTTATGCATGCATGGAGCTGCACAGCCCCTTCTGCCTGCTGCTATTCCATTCAGCCAGCCAGCCCAAGGATGGGAGCTGGATTTAGGGAATTATCTGGAGCTCCAGCAGCAAGACAAAGGAAAGGAAAGTCTGCTGTAATGTCTCCCATCCCTGCCAGTGCTCTCCAGCTCCCTGTGTGTTTAGGATATTTTGAATTTGCTCCAGACAACCCCCCTTTTATTTTCTTCATTCTGTGAGCTGTAAGCTCATAGGAAAGAGGACCCTGGCAGGCTTTTTAGTTTTTCTGCTGTATCTCAACATAGAAATTACTTTTAAAATACGAAAGGCACAAAGGTTGCACAGCCAGACTGTTCACAGTGTGGTTCCAAGAAGCACCATTGCGTTTTCATAAGATAATCTTGCTATTTATTTAAAACAGCTGCTCTTTTCCCCTGCTTTGCTTTACCATCAGCTCCAAACCCCAAATTTTTAATAAAATCAATGGATGTAGATGACTTCCTGGTTAATACTCAACCATGGGATGGGAGACATATAGGTCATGTCACGGTCTGTTAGCTGTATTCATTCACTAGTTAGCTATTCAGTCATCTTCCCTGGGTCAATGGTGCCAAGCATGACTCTGGTTAGATATTTAGCTGTGAGCATCAACATTGCTGCAAGAAATTCTCCACTGGAACAGCACTGTTGGATTGGTGTCATGTATTTCTGTTATTTAATGATAGCTGTCAGACCTCTTTGGACCTGTATAGGGACCCCAACCTTCAGGTTTTCAACCTCTAAATGCCAGGAGGAGTTGTGTATCATAAGGTTTTGTCCTGCAGCAAAGAAACAGGTATTTCAGCCGATTTTGATTCTGTCCTTTACTGTAGCAGGTGGTTTTTAGTCAGTTTTATCTGGGTAACCAGATCTTTAGATGGAAGCAAATCCAGGGCGTGTTGCAGCCTAGAGACCCTGCTTGTTTCTGAGCAAACACCACATGCCAGACTCAAATTATGGGTTCTGCTGTCCTGCAAACCGTGTCCATGGGGAAATGGCACCTGAGATCAGCTTTTTTTCATCACCAAAGCAATGCAACAAGTCAGCCTTTATGGGCAAAAAGTGTCCCATGTGCTGCAGAGCTGGTGTAAACATACCCCAAAGGACACAATTTATACCATGAAAATGAGGATGGGGGCTTGCCAAGATAACTTAATCCCGTTTTCCAAACAAAAGAAAACAAGAGTCAGGGCTGGAAAAGAGAAGTGTAGACCAGGTCTTGGCAAGTCCCATGTTATGTCTGAGTGAAAAAAAAAAAAAAGTTTTTGGATTGAGGAATTCATTTTTCTATTTTATTTGCCTTTTGGATTTGGAAGTTTCCTGCTTTGGATATCTATGGGGAGGTTTGACTTTTCCCTGGTGTTTCTCCTCATTGCCTGTCTCCTCCCCTGACACGGCACAGTTTCTGTAGCTCTCCAGGAAATCTGGTAAAGTGACTTTTTGAAAAGCGCGTGCCTTGAGCTTTGCTGTGCTGCTCAACACTAGTAAACAGAAAATATTCAGTGGTTGCTGTTGCCCTCAGTCTTCAGCCCATAAATCATTCTACAGACTCAACACCTTGCCTTCGCTTTGCCATTTAAGGGTGCAGAGAAAGAAAAATATGGGCGTGACAGACATAAAGAAGTTCCATTTTATTTGATTGCAAAATCATTGTGTGTGGCTGAGAAATAAGTGAGGCTGAGTCTTGTTGCTGAGGCTGGTCACTGTTGGTCATTCATAATGCAAAGCAACACAAGCCCACCTTTGCCATGTCTCTTTCACACGCAGCACTGCAGGTTTGGGATGTGTGTGCCCAAGGAGCGAGAGGCACCGGTGACAGACGGAGCCTGGGGTACCTGGAGCCCCTTCGGGACCTGCTCGAGGACCTGCGGTGGTGGCATAAAAACGGCGATTCGGGAGTGCAACAGGCCCGAGTGAGTGCACAGAGGGGAGGTGCCAGAGGGTGAGATGGGGGAAAGCTGCCCAAATGGGCTGAAATCAACTCCAACTGTCCCCAGCCCTTGTGTGCCCCAGGGACAGGCGGCACTGCCCTGGGGATGGGTGGCTTTGCGTGGCACGGCTGAACCAAGATCTGGTCATTGGTTTGTGGGTGAAGTGCTCTAAAAGGGGTTCTGTTCAACAATGAGGGAAGGAAAGGCTGAAACCTGTATGTGTTTGTTATCTCCTGTTTTCCTGTGGGGGCACAACTGGGGTCCCACTTTGGGAGGTGTTTTTCTTTCTCCAAAGTTGTGATTCAGGAAGGAGGGAGAAAGAAAGAGCCTTCCTTTTTTCATATTTTACCCCTGCTTCAGTTGCTTTTGCAGCTGTTCTTACAGGCATTTATAATAAAGTTTTTTACCGTTTTATTCCTGCTTTGTCTGGTTTTGCAGCTTTGGGCTGCTTTTGCAGCTGATCCTTTATACAGTTACATTTTAGCTGGTGCAGACTAGCCAAACCTCAGCAGAAATCTGTGCCCCATTAAAAAGTGGCACTCAAAAATGTTTCCTGTCAGTCTGGAATGCAAAATCCTGCACCCTTGGAAATGGCAGGGAATTTTGCTGTGGGCTTCAAGGAGACAAATACGTGGCTGGTGCAACAGCAATAGCTTGAGCAACTGGTACAAAAGCAGCCTGTTTACGTAAATTGTGAATTGTGCTGGTTTCTGTTTAACTGCCTTCTTGCAGAAGAAGGGGTGGGCAGGAGGCTTTCTGGCCTCTCATTTGGGACTGAGACATGGAGAGGAGAGGGGTCTGCAGGGCTGGTTGCACTGAGGGGTCTTAAAAAGGTTCCTCTTTCTCATCATTGGTGTTGGGTGGCTTATTGCCAGGGAAATTGCCAATAGGGATGTGCCAGTGACAGTTTCATCACTGCTAATGGGAGAAGGGAGAGCTTATACCTGTGACACTGGGGTGTAATGACAAGTCAGGCTGCTTAGAACAGCTGGGCAAGTGTCAGAAGTTGAGGCTGAGAGAGCAGGCCACCAGCACATTAATTAAAATGATTCTGAGAAACACACAAGTGCAAAGAGCTCTCATCTGGCTGTGCTGAGTCAGCACACTCCATATGGTCTTCAGTAGCCGTGGAGAGACAAAAACAAAGCATCTTTCCAGCTCTGCTGCCAAAACTTTGGATGCTGTCAGTGAGATGCATTCCTGTCTTCTCAGAGGCATCTGTTTGGACTGATAGCTTTTTGTGAAAGAAAATCTCCTTTATCCTAAAGGCTAGCCAGGGGATTTTAAATTCCATCTTCCCTGATAGCTTGTGTTTTATGTCCTGACACTTCAGGAGGTGTATTGCTGTGGCTGGGATTTGCAAAAGCACCTAAATATGCTCGGCACCAAGCGGTCTGAGAAATCCTTATGATTGATAGTGGTTATTTTCCAGGGCCCCTTTCCTGAGCTTTCCTGGCACTGGCCTCTCTTCTCCAGCCCCTTATGAGGTCTCTGTGAGGAGTCATCTGTCCTGGCACCATCACAGAGCTTTACACTGACTGTTGGTTTGTGCCTGTAATTTCACATCACAGTGTGAGCTCCCACCACCTGTGTCCCTGTTATCATGGGGCTGCTGAGACAACGCAAATGGATGAGACTCCACTGGGTGCTCTCTTGCCTTTTCCCTTTCTCAAAGTACATCAGAAACAGACAGTTTCTCCCCTGTTATAGAAGGCAGCAAACCCAACCCAGATACCTCATCTGAAGTAGTTTTCAGTAAATCTTTTATATTCAAAGATGATTTCACTTTTTAAAGTTTTTTCTGTGCATGAGGATCTGGGGTGGGAACTTGCATCTAGTAAAAAATTATGTTAAATCTGGTGTTGAAAATCACATCCATTCCCTCCATGGTAGAGAAAGTAGGGCTGCAGCTCCTGCCTCTCTTTGTAGAGTGTAGACACCTACATGGATGAGTATCTTGCAGGGATGCAGGAAGAGCTGTAAGCTTCTGAAACAGCACTTCTTGGCAGGATGTCTGTACCTGGTGCTCCTGGACTGCTGGGAGTTGGGTGCTGTCCTCAAGGTCTGCAAGTGAAAATGCTCAAGGTGATGGATTGAGCATCACGTATTTGAGACCTGTTGGGGTGGGAATGGGGATGAGACCCCATCACTCCCTGGGCCTGAGAGTTTCTGGGCTGCTGGGAGGAGTGCAGTGGGTCTGGGGTGTGTGCAGGAGCTTGTGGGGAAAAGATACTGGATTGAAAGTGGGTCCACACTGGCTGTGAATTGATCAAATAGATGATTCGGAGAGAAGGGAAATGGAAGCAAAACAAGGAGGTTTCTATGTATATACTGCTTTCCCTTCTGTCTCTGTGGTACACTGTTGATTATCCATAAAAATATTACACAGAGTGAAGTATGCTGTATTTCTTCATGACACTGAAAATCGATATTATACAAGGGTGACTTATTTTTCAGGGTCAGGTCTTTCTGTCCCTCAGATTCTGTGAAAAGCAATGCTGGTTAAAAACACTCTGAAACTGTCAGGGGGGGTCTGGAGCTGTTTTTAAATGTCAGAAGTATGAGTGTGCTTCGGCCCCCAGCACTGTCTGCAGAGATTTGCTGCCAGGGTTACAAAGCTGACAGTTTGCAACATGATGGCAAGCTTTAGCATCCTTCAGTTTGTGGTGTGTCCATGTGTCAATGTTATCTCAATCTCAGAGGTCATGTCTAGAGAAGAGAAAACTAAATAGTAGCTTGGGATCTTTGGATTTTATTAGAGATACCTTAAAAAAAAGGCTCCTGCGTGTACTACTTAATAGTTAAGAGTTTCATTTTAGTTAAATTGATTTATATTGGAAGTGATGTGGTTACCATAAAAATATTGTAATTGCAATTTTTTTTTAAAGAAATGCCCTCTTAAAGGTTTGTATCACTCAGGGGCTTTGTCAAAAATCACTGCAACAGTTCTGCAGTGGTACAAATGTTTTTGAACTGAAAATGATGAATCCTGTTAACACCCCCATGAATGACTCAGGCTTGACCAGGTCAGCAGTTTTATTGCTGCCACAATAAAGAAGTTTCCCCATGTGCTGTGTAGTGAGGTGGCTGAGATGTCCCTTTGTATCTGCGGATAGCTCATGTGCGTGCATGGGAATAGTCCATGGAATGGGCTCTGGTGTTGGGAAACTCCCAGCAATTTCCATTGTGCCTACAAGGCAAGGAGGAGTTTGGGCTGTGTCTGCAGGGGCTGCTGTGCTGGGATAGCCCTGGAGCTGTTCCAAGCGTCATCAAGGAAGTTGTTTCAAGTTGTTTGTCACAATGAGAAGGACAACAGACTAAATCAGTTAAAAATCAGGTTTAGGCTTTCTCCTCCACTAGGAACTGGAGTAAAATCGGTCTGTTATCAGGAATCTGCGCTGGACACTGTGTGGTTGCTTGGGCTTTTTATCACTGGTACTTGCTTAATTGCAAGCACCAAAACCTTTGCAAGTGACGCACATTTCATTTCCATATATCATGTGAGAACTGCCCGCAGAACAGGCAGAGCTGGTGTTAGTAGCTATTGCTCAGGGCTGTGCCTGAGGACAGATCATACCCCGTGGTATTTAGAATGGGACTAGAGGGGTCTGCACCACAGCAGTGAAGATCTCAGTGACTGAAAGATGCTGGTAGGAAAAGTGCCATGTGCTGGTGGTGCTCAGCATCTCACCTGCAGCTGCTCAAGGAGGCAACTCCTTCTGCCAAACCTGTGAGCACTCCTAGTGTGGTGCTGATGGGATGGTGGGGAGTCTGCCTGCCTTTCCCTGCTTTGCAGGCAATCTTTTGGCAAGGGCAAGCTGTTCTGTGCTTCTGTCTCCCCATTTGTTTCACAGGAACACTGCTACTTGAGTCACAATGAGTTTTCAAGCATCAGAGTGGAGAATTGTTTTCTGTGGGAGAAAAAGCACTGCTGGGCTTCCTGGGTAGTGGAGGTACAAAGATGCTAAAAAAGTTGTGTTCAGCTGCAGGAGCTTGTTGACTCACTGTGTGTAGAGGACATTGTGCATGTGCAGACAGTGCTGTCCCTTTTGTTAGAGGTGCTGGCTGCATGCAACGTGGAGATCTCATGGTGAGCATCTCTGTTCTGAGGGCAGGGGTGGTTCCCATTTATCACCTGTTCATCTGCATCTTGCAGTGTGCAAACCTTGTGTGTTCCTTCCCGATGAGGCTCAGAGGGAAGATGCACTTTGCCAGCACCCCTGGGGCACTGTTGGGCATCTGGTTTCCAGGCAAGGCAGAGCTGATCCTGAAGAGCAGCCCTGGGGGGCGGGAGGTGTGGGAGCCAGGATGTTGGAGCCTGGCAGGTCGCTCTTCTGATTGCACTTCCTGCTAGTGCAGGCACTCCTTGTTCAGGGGGATGGCTAGAAGTAGGTTTGGTGGTTATTTTGATGTGCAGCTCATTCCTGCGCCACTGTTGGCAGCAGATGGAATGGGAGAGGCTGTTTTGGTCCCCAGAGTGATGTTCTCTGGAAAAGGCTTTATCTACATATGAGAAAAATTATTTTATGACTACAGCCCTGAATCTGGGAGTCAGGCAATTTAAAATTATAGTTTCTCCTAGGCTTATCCACTGGCTTTTATGTGGCTTGGATGGGATCTCTCTTCCCAGTTTATACCAGTGTCATCCTGCTATAAAATGGGGGTAAATTATTTATTGGTCCTCTTTGATGCTCTCTGGAGTACATGGAGATAAAGTTGTTTCAAAGTGCTCAGCATTACCATTTCTAACATTTGGTGCTAGAAATCCAGAAGGACTAAGTGCTGCCTGACCTTTCAGCCTCTGCAGGGAAGGAAGGCTGTTTTCCTGTGATATTTAGTTATTTGCAACCCACTAGATCAAATGCAAATTCTCAGCCACAAAATCCATAGGACTGATGGGGTTATAAGGAGAGGTTGGCCTCAGTGGGATCCCTCAGTGTGAAAATAAATCCTTGGATAGGGAGGCAGATGTTGCTCTTCCTTTCTGGCTTCTCTCGCTACCATGTCATCCATCAGAAAGCAAATATTCTCTTTTTCATCCCTGTTAGCATTGCATATGTGGTCTTTTTTGTTAGACACTGGCATAACCTTTCCTGCTTGTCGGCCTGGGACATTAATTAAAGATATGCACAGAGCCCACAAAATGCTGTTGCAAATCCTGACTGTACTGAACAGGTTGCAGAATTGCAATTCCACCTCATTTCCAGCCTGGTGTTGTCTCTGCAGACCCAAAAATGGTGGGAAATACTGTGTGGGTCGTCGCATGAAGTTTAAATCTTGTAACACGGAGCCATGCTCGAAGCTGAAGAAGGATTTCCGGGATGAGCAGTGTGCTGACTTCGATGGGAAGCACTTCAACATCAATGGGCTGCCCACAAATGTGCGCTGGGTTCCCAAATACAGTGGCAGTAAGTGGCTGGTGTGGGGGGAAATGCAGAACCTGCATTGCTGCCTCGGGGTGAGGGTGTGCAGATAACATGCTTCTGGTTCCCCTCCCTCCCCCTGCAGTCCTGATGAAGGATCGGTGCAAGCTGTTCTGCCGGGTGGCAGGGAACACAGCCTATTACCAGCTGCGGGACCGGGTCATCGACGGGACGCCCTGCGGCCCCGACACCAACGATATCTGCGTGCAGGGCCTCTGCCGGGTAATCGTTTTCCCTTCTCTTCACCAAAGGGGGATGGCAGTTTTGTGGGGCAGCCTGGTGCTTCTGCACCGTGCTCCAGGAGGTTGTTGGCATGTTCTCCTCACCTGGGGGCTGCCAGCAGCATCTGCAGACTCTGTGAGCCCCAACTGGTCTGAAACTTGTGCCAACCTCCAGATTTGCAGAAGAGCCACACATGGAATCATAGGATCATTTAGGCTGGAAAAGACTTCTGAGATCAAGTCAAACCATTAACCCACCACTAAACCATCTCCCTGAGTTCCATATCCACATGTCTTTTAATATCACGGGGACAGTGACTCCCTCCACTGCCCTGAGCAGCCTGTTCCAATGTTTGACAACCCTTTTGGTGAAGAATTATTTCCTAATATCCAATCTAAACCTCCCCTGTTGAACATGAGGCTGTTTTCTCTTGTCCTGTTGCTTGTTACCTGTGAAAAGAGCCTGACCCCCACCTGGCTACAATTTCCTTTCAGGTAGTTGTAGAGAGTGAGAAGGTCCCCCTGGGCCTCCTTTTCTCCAGGCTGAGCTCCCCAGCCCCTTCAGCCACTCCTCATCAGACTTGCTCTGGTCCATTCACCAGCTCTTCTTGGGGCACACTCAAGTGGAAGATGTTTGCACATCTGCGCTAGGTTACTGAGGGCTCTGGAGGTCTCAGCCTAAATCCCGATGTTGCTTCCTTCTGTGCTTTGCCCCAGTTCTTTCTGATCAGACCCCAGAGCCCTTTACATTTCCGTTCATAATCATTTTTATTACTTTTCTCTATGGGAACAATTGATGCAAGAATTTTTCTCTAGCAAAGGCATCGCCTGGTGCAAACAGCCATTCTGATTCTTGCTTTGTAAAGAAACCTTTTGTTGTAAAACCTTGTGGGATGGCCACACTTTAAGTCAATGGAAAAATGGGGGGAAGCAAAGCAGTTTATCTCACGGCAGCCTTTTGCACACACAGCTTTTGTGTGCCTTAATTAGGAGGTTTGTCAATGCTGCTCTACTCTGTATTTGCTCAATCTATTTTTTTCAATTTTTCTCTTAAAGCAAGCTGGATGTGATCACGTGCTGAATTCAAAAGCAAGAAGAGATAAATGTGGTGTTTGTGGAGGGGATAATTCTTCATGCAAAACTGTTGCAGGCACATTTAACACGGTGCATTATGGTAAGAATCTGTTGCTAAAAACTTTGTAGTGAAAAATGTGGGTCTATAAAAGCCATTACGACACTTAATCTACAAAAACACTGATGTAAAACACAAAATCCTTCTAGCTATAGTATATTCCACTTTATAACTATTTATGCTATCCCTAAATGAAAAGTATTGGCTTGTGTAATGTGAGGTAATTTTGCTCATTTCCCTTCCCCTGTAGAAAGCGAATGAAATGTCTGTGTAATAGCCCTGACTTTCTATTAAATCTTTCTAGGTTATAACGTTGTGGTTCGCATCCCAGCTGGTGCAACTAATATTGATGTGCGTCAGCACAGTTACTCAGGGAAACCAGAGGATGACAACTACCTGGGTGAGTTGTACTGCTTATTTCAGTCCAGAAATCTTCTTGGTTGTCTGGTTGTGGTGATATATCCACTGGCAGCTCTCTACTAGGGAGGTTGAAGAATTCATGTAAGGAAGCTGTTTTCTTGGTGAGAATTTATCTATGTCTGCCAAACTTTCAGCCTTATCTTCTTCCTTTTTTTTGTTCATGCCATCCTAGATGCAAAGTTTGGTAGGTTCACCAATTATAAGAAATATTCCCTTAGGGTGTGTCTAGGGCTGTGAAGAATTGTTGAGCCTGGGTGGGAGCTGAGGCACAAAGCTGGGAACCAAACAGGATTCTGAGCTCTGCTGGAGTCTCCTCACTGCAGCTTTATCTCTGCTGTCATCATGCTTTGGCTCGAGGGTAACTGTGCCATACCCTCAAAGATATCTGTACAAACACATACAAAGAGAGATTATTTTCTATTCTTCTGAGAGAAATAATTCTGATTTCACTTAGAGCCCTTCTTGTCCGTGCCTAACAGTGACACATAACTGTAAAGAAACACAATGCACCAAAGATGTTGGGTTTGATTTAAACCTAACAGTAACTTGGCCTTTGGCTGTTGAACTTTCATAGTCACTGTTTTCTCTAACCTGTGGCTGTGTCTAGAAGCAGATGAAAATGGTTTTGTGGTGCTGAGTTAGAGCCGTCTGGTACATGCATATCTATGTCGTTAGCATGGTCATGAGGGTCTTTTCCGTCATGAGGGTCTTTTCCACCATGATCACTAACTCACCCCATAGATAGTTCTGTTTGGGTTTAATAGCAGAGTTAATACAAATAAACGTCACAGCTCATGTTACACCTGCCAGATGAAGGCTGATTTTGCCATTAAGTCCTGTTTGGGGTCTCTCAGAGTCTCTAGTCCTCCTCTTTGTGCACCCTGTGCCTTGCACCACTAGCTGTGTTCCCATAGCACAGGGTCCTGTATTTACATCTCTGAACAGAGTACTTCATCTTGTTTTATCTCACCAAATTCCTGAAACTGGATATGTCAAAAAGGGGTGTTGGCTGGTGGCCTCTAGCCCATCAAAGGTAAAGGGACTTACTTGAGAAAGAAGTACCAGAGACTACCACGCACCAAAGGGAGGCAATGCTGACAGCCTTGGCTGTTGCTCTGAAATGCCATCCATGTGGCTGGACCCTTCACCGAGGCACAGAGATGAGGTGGCACAGCATGAATGTTCATCAGCACCAGAAAGATGTTACTGAGGTCTCAGAGTTTTCTGTCTTGGGGGAGGGAGGCAAGTTTTATTATTCCTCTTTTCTGGAAAAAACAATCCTATTTTGTGCCTATTCAAACTGGTTCACCCCAGAAGGAGCCCCAAACTTCTCAGCTCTTCTTGGAGGGCCTTAAATCTTCTTGGGAAGCAATGAAGTCAAACTTTCTTTAATGTTGCTTTAATATTGCTGGGAAAGCATCTCTCCACATTAGACCTGACTAGTAGCAAATGAGAAGTGTGCATGTGTCCAGTTATTTTGCGGCTCACTGAGTGTGAAATCTTGGGCCCTCAGTTACTGTGAACCTTGTAGTTGCTTAACAATTTAGGAGGAATTTGATGTTGTCATCAAGTCCAAGATGTACCTACTGTTACAGGAGATACAGTAAAAGGGAAGGAATCCTTTAATGAGTTTTACTACTGCTTAATAACATTAAAGCCTCCAAAGTGTGGAACTTGGTCATATGTAGCCTCTGCTTTGTGAAGTTTTCTCCAACTACGTCTGTTTACTACTGAGAAGTGTTTTGCATCATTATCTCTCTTCATTTGATGGAAAACCCTTCCTTCTGGTGTTTTGGTGTTTAGATTTTTCAGTACAGGGGCTTTGTAGTAACATAGCTGTGATGGGTGAAATGGTGGGGAAACTAACTTAGGAAATTAGCTACATAATCGCATTAGTGTGAAGTTGTGCAGCAGACTGCTGTTTTCAGGAAACTGTTCCTTTTATAAAGCATTTAGGCTTTAAGCCTCCAGTGCTCTCACATACCTTAAGATTTGGAATAATAAAAAGTATGGGGGGAGAAGGGAGAGGGAGAGAAAGGGGGAGATACTGACCAAACTCCCTATAATTATATATGAGAAAATTATGTTTAGGTAATTAGGGGGTGTACATTTACCCTAAGAACACACCTGAAAACACCAGGGAAGCCACCCTATCCATACAGCTAATGGAAAGGTTTGAGCAGGATTATTTCTGTGGTATATGAGGGGATACAGCCTGTGTGTGCTCTGTGCAGCAGCCAGCCCTGTGTGCCTTTTGGATATCTCTGCCCTGGATTATGGGTGAACTGTTCAGCAACAACTTCAGGCATTCAGCCTTCATTTTTAGAAGGCTTTCCTGTGGAGAAAGAAGGCACAATGTCTGCAAGAGCTCTGCTGCTCTCTTTACATCCTTTCTGTTTGAGAATGCCAGTGGGCTTTTCCTCCCACCCCCAGGGGAAAGTAGCACTGAGAGCACATGACCCACGTTGTTACGTACGTATGAGTTAATTCTGCCTCTTTAGTTCTTGTTTTTTGCACCTATGCAGCCTTATCTAACAGTCAAGGAGACTTTATATTAAATGGAGACTTTGTCGTCAGTATGTTTAAAAGGGAAATCAAAGTTGGGAATGCTGTGATCGAATACAGCGGCTCCGATAATACTATTGAAAGGATTAATTCTACAGATCGGATTGAGCAAGAAATAACGCTTCAGGTGAAGTATATGTTGCGTGTATGGAAAAGTCTGCCCAGCATTAATTGACTGAAAATAGTGGGCAGTGATATCTGTTGGCTTACTCTGCTTTATTTTTCTTCCTCTCAGGTTTTATCAGTGGGCAATTTGTACAACCCTGACGTTCGTTACACATTCAATATCCCTATTGAGGACAAACCTCAGCAGTTTTACTGGAATGAGCATGGCCCATGGCAGCCCTGTAGTAAGCTCTGCCAAGGTAGGTGCTTGAGAAGACTTAGTTTTGTCCTGAATTCATGTGGGATCTGAGCAATGCTGTCATGTCCCTCTCTGATTTCTTCGAGATTCACGCCTTGTGGGTGTGATTGTTTCCCTGGTCTGCAGTAGTAGGTAACATCCTGCAAGGTGCTTCTGGGTTTCAGAGCAGGGCAGCTTACACCCCTCCCAGCCAGGTGAGCCTCACAACCTGGTTTGCAGGTGAGGAAGCTGAAGCACAGAAAAGGTCATGTGGCATTTCCTAGGGCTGCAAAATGCACCAGTGTCTGGTTTTGGGTCTAACATCCAATCATTGCCACCTGCCAGTGCCCACCCTGCTAAATACTCACTCAGAGCCCATTCTTGCAGGGATGCTGCATCTCTCTGCCTGTGTCCATCCCATCTGCAGTAAACCCCTTTTACTCCACTTAGTCTTAAACCCTCTCCCTGTTTCTGACAGAGGTAGAAAAGCACACCTAAACATTTCTTAAACGCTACTATGAAGGGTGTAAGAGAAATAACTGAATTGATCGCTTTGCTGCATGACTCAAACCAAGTGCTGGTTTTCTCTGTGCAGGAGAACGAAAAAGGAAACCTGTGTGTAAGAGAGAGTCGGATCAGCTCACGGTGTCTGACCAGCGATGCGATCGAATTCCCCAGCCTGACCCCACCACTGAGCCTTGTAACACAGAATGTGAATTAAGGTGCGCTCTGCTCAGCTGTGTATATAAATAACATTGTGTACTTCTTATTTACTTCTTTTTCCTTTTGCTTCTCACCATAATTCCCTTTCTCACCAGCCTGTATTAGACTTTGAAAAAGAAAAGGATTAGTAGTTGCCTCTTTTTCAACCAAGAGGGATTGTCATCCATGAGTGGTGTTTGGAGAGACACTTTTAAATGTTTTTACATTTCTCTTGTTGGATTCAATTAGGGCTAACTATAACAAATATTCTCTAATGTTGAAAAGTCTCCCTGTGCAATACAGGGCCTGAAATTTGCATGTGCCTGGATCAGAAATGCTCAGCACTATTTTACATATAGCCTGCAAAGAGGGGAAAACATACTTAAAGCAAAAACATAACTGCGACTTGGATTTACCATTGTTTATTTAAAGCAAAGAATAGGCTTAAACATAGAATGGGTTTGGGGCTGTCCCCAGACAATTCCTGGCAAGCTGGAATTGATGGAGTGCAGCCTAAATCATCGCTACTGATTTTCCTTTAAAAAGCAATCTGTTTTCCTTTCTGGGGCTTAAATATGGTGGCATTAAGCGGCTGCTGGTGAAGCAATTCAGATGGCCGAGTTTCCCGAGGGGTTTCTCCAGTCCTGTTAAACCGGGGCTGTGCAGGGCCGGGTTGTCGCGGTAACAGCTGTTGCCATTGCAACAGGTTGGAAACTTGAGAAGGGCAAACGCAGGAGTCTGAAAAGCATGCGGGGATGTGAGGCTCCCACCAGTCAGGAGCTATTGACTCCAAATCCCCTTGATCTTATTCTTCTCTGGGCTGTGCTGAGTTTGCTCTCTCAGCTTGGAAGCGGGGCTCTGTGCTCCCTGTACAGGCATGGGCAGCAGCCCGAGGGTCTCCAGGACCCCCAGAGGATGTCACTGCCTCCCCCCAAGGAGCCATTCCTGCCAGGTGTGAGGGGCAATGGGCTCCTGTTGGCTTCAGGATCTCCAGCACTTCCCTGGATCAGGCCTCATGTCCAGCATCTCTTTCCAGAGCTGGGCTGATGTGAAGCAGGGGTGTATCCCCATGTAGGTCCTTGAGGGCTATCAGCACATTGTCCATCCCACAGAGGAGGCAGCAGGGTGGAAATCTGTCTGTCAAGAGGGAACACCTGCTGATACCTCTGGTGCTCAAGTGTCTTGTAGCAAGTCATTTACTTGTCCTTCAGAGAGCTGAAACTGCTTTGTGGGTGTCCTGCCATGTGCAACACCTCTCAAGATGTGCAGGTCATCATCTGATGCTGTATTTTCCATCTTTTTAGAGGCTGAGGTGGCACTCCTGCAGGGGAGAATGGGGTGGAAAGCTTTCAGAGCACTGTTCCTTGCTTGGCCATGAACTCCCCTTGCCACCTTGGCTGGTCCCACAGAGTCACAGTGTGGCTTTGCTGTCTTTGTTTTGCTCAAGAGAGACCCTCTGACAATTCCTCCCCTTCAAGGAGCAACGCCAGGGTTAATTGGAAGTCCCAAAGCATTGGACAGTGTGACACAGAGCCAAAACTTCCTGTTCAAGAGCATATATTCCCTATTTCTGTCAAACACCCTTGAGCATGTTACCTGCAGAGCCCAGGGCTGATGTTTGCTGTCCTTGGCACAGGTGGCACATCGCAAGGAAGAGCGAGTGCACGGCGCAGTGCGGGCTGGGCTACCGCACCCTGGAGATCTACTGCTCCAAGTACAGCCGGCTGGAGGGCAAGATCGAGAAGGTGGACGATCGCTTCTGCAGCAGCCAAACCAAGCCCAGCACAAGGGAGAAGTGCACTGGAGACTGTAACGTGGGAGGGTGGCGCTACTCAGCCTGGACCGAGGTAAGGGATGCTCCATGGCGCAGTGAATGCTGCTCCTTGCGCAGGGGAACGTTGGGCTGTTGAGGTTGCAAACAGAATATGTATAAAATATGGCCACAGTGGTTCTGCTTTCATTGCTTTCTCTGAAGGACACTCTAGTCTGAATCAGCCTGGCACTCCTTACCTTCCACTGCGAGTAATCTGTACTTTAAGCATCTGTCTTCATTACACAAAGCCCTGCTAGCTGTCTTCTGCCATCAAAGCTATCACCACTGCTGAGGGATGGGGAGGACATATTGCCATCATCAGAGGACTTCTGAAATTTATTTCCTTTACACGTCTTAGCTTTTGCATGAACAAGAAGATTCCTGAATGCAGGCACCAAGAGACTGAAGAGCCTGGGGATGTTCCAGGGAGGGCACAGTGAAGGGGGGCTGGCTGGTCAGAGAGTTAGTCTCTCCCAAAATAAGAATGAACAACAGCCATTTAGGAGAACTGAAAGGCAACATTTGTAAAAGTAATAATGGGGTTATAACCTGAAATGAATTTGTGAAACACATTGCCACGACATTTTATTAAGCTTAGCGAGATTGGCTTTTTAAAGGAATACATAAAGTAAAAATCTGTTACTTAAAGTAGAAATTGTTCCGGAGGTTTCCTGCAGTCACTCCACAGTGACTGCAAAGTGGAAGGAAGCAATAGCAGTAGAGTGGCAGGAAATATTTACTGGGTGTGTGTCCCTCGCAGTGCTCCAAGAGCTGTGGCGGGGGCACGCGGCGGCGGCGAGCCATGTGTGTGAACACCTACAACGATGTCCTGGATGACAGCAAGTGCAGCCAGCAGGAGAAGCTGACGGTGCAGCGATGCAGCGACTTCTCGTGTCCCCAGTGGAAAACCGGTGACTGGTCCGAGGTAGGTGCTGCTCATCAGGGTGGGCTCACCCTGCTGGTCCTCCACCCTGAGGGGCTGGTGCCTGCAAAGAGGTGCCTCCATCCCTGCTTGTGTGTTGTGATTGTTTGTGCCTCCTGCAGAAGATCTCCCCAAGCCTGTGCATAGGGAGGCTTCGGACAGGCAGCAAAGTCAATGGGCTTGTTACCGCTGGTCAAGTGGCCACTTTCCTCCCTGCAAAGCCACAAGGGGTTAATTTCTCTCCAATCCTGCAGTAATTTCTCCCCAGTTTTGACACAGTTCTGCTGTATGTTTGGGAAGAAAAATACCTTCTGCCCTCATTATCCCTTGAGATTGTCCTCAAGAGCCCTGGCAGCTCTGGCTGTCACTGGAGGGCAGGATTTCACCCTGCTGATGTTTTGCTCTGCTTCTCTCTGCTGTTTATTACCTCTTCCACTGCTACTGGTGTCTTTTGCAATGCAGCAAAACTATCTTGATAGGTTTGTCCCTGCAGCAGGACTGGGGGTGCTGGAGAACAATCTTCAAAGGGAGCTCATCTTCATTGTGGCAAAATTTCTCTTGTTTCTGTGAATTATGTTCTTTTAAGACATAATGAAAGCAATTAAATGGGAACAGGGATTGTTCTCTGCAAAACGTGTCTTCTGATTCGAGCTGGTGGCAGTCCAAGCCACGACAGGGCAGTGGAAGAGGCGCTCACAGCCCACAGAAGCCAAGACCCTTAACATGCACACTCAGAAAGAACAAGCGTTTTAGAAGCTCCCTGTTGTGCAGAGCTAAAATGCCGCAGGGCAGTGCTGTGCCTTCACCGTGTGTCTCACAGCTGCTGGAAGTCAAGAGCCTTTGTGGTCTCACTTTGCCCATGCTGAAGGATCCCAGCTTGCCAGAACTCTCCATGCTCCAGCCCCTGCTCTAGACCAGCTCCTGAGAGCAGTCTTCTTGACAAGACACTCCCCTGTCTTCCAGGACATGTTGCTAACTAAAGAGCTGTGTTTAGGCACCAGTTTTGTTTAAGCAGTTGTTGCAGTGGGTCTCCAGGTTTATTTTCCAGTGCCAGGCCAGGTGCTGAGCTGGCAGCCCATCCCCAGCACCACCTGAGCTCATGTTTTCTCCTCACAGTGCTTGGTCACCTGTGGAAAAGGGCACAAGCACCGCCAGACGTGGTGCCAGTTTGGAGAAGATCGATTGAACGACAGGTTTTGCGACCCCGAGACGAAGCCAGAGTCGGTGCAGACGTGCCAGCAGCAGGAATGTGCCTCGTGGCAAGTGGGGCCCTGGGGCCAGGTACTGCAGAGCCCTGTGGGGCTCCCAGCCAGGGGGACCTGGGTGAGGGTGGCTGCGGCTGGACGCTGCCCTTTCATCCAAATTCAGCAGCATAACTGTGTTAATTGATTTGCACACCAAAGCAGCCCTCTGTTCGCTTGGGTTCAGCGGATAGGCAGCAATAACAGTACCTGCCCTTTGTGCTAAATTTAATCTCTGTCATACTAAATTGGCCGTGATTTTCAAAAAAAGGGGTTTCCAAGGTTACGCTCCTAAATCCATATTTAGGCACATAAATACATGGCCTAATTTTCACAGAAAAGCTGCTCCCATTGAATAACTTTTGTTGCTTTTAATGTTTTCCACTTTCTGGGTTAGTGAGGGGTTTTATTTCTGTTGAAATACAAGTTACTCATTTCTCCCAGAGTGTGCTGGCATCTGCTTTTTCACAAAGCTGTTAGCTCTTGATTTAAAAAAACAGCAACAAACCCAGACCAGTTGTCCCAGTCAGACATATTTCCCATCAGTAAAATTATTCATTAGCTGCTCGTGCTACCATGGGGCTGAACAACCAGTTTTAAAGAGGGATATCCTGCAGGTTCTACCAGACCCTGATTCTAATGTGTGCAACAAAGTAAATAATTTCAGTGCTCTCACCTTCAGTCCTGAAGAAGCAAGTGAAGCGTGCAAGGGACTGGTGGGCGCAGCGAGTTAAAACTTTGACCTAATTTAAAGCTGAAATGCATGAAGTGGAGAGAAACCAGAAGGGAAGCTGTCTTTTATTTTTGCTGCTCTTGCTACATGCCTAAACACAAGCTGGGCTGATTAATACTTTCTAGCCAAAGCAGCTACTCAGAGCCAGTGCTCTTTTCTCCCGTCTCTCTTCTCACAGTGCACAGCAACTTGTGGCCAAGGCTACCAGATGAGAGCAGTGAAGTGTGTTGTGGGCACCTACGTGTCAGTGGTGGATGATAACGAGTGTAATGCTGCAACCAGGCCAACAGATACCCAGGTAAATCCTGCTGTCTTGTCTCCATCTTTCCCCAGCATGTGCATGGAGCCATCCACGCTGCAGCTTCAGGGGACATCTCGCTGCAGCAAAGCCTTGCCCTAAATGCCAGCCCTGCAGAGCAGTACCTTGGGCTGCTCCATGGCTCTTGGAAAGGTGCAGCACAGCACCCTGCTTTGATAGAAGTGGGACATGTTCAGGGAGCTCCCATCCAGACCCTCTCCATGTCGTTAACCTTACACCCTGAAGCACCAAAAAGGCAACAGACAACTTATCAGGGTGTCAGGATTTTGTGGGGTGAAGATAAATTACCTTTTATGGTTTATATCCACAGAGCTCTAGTCATACAATGGGATGTGAGGGTGTGTTCAAATGCAGCACTAAAGCTGGTTTCTTAAGAGCTCGTGAGCTAAAGAAGCTGCAGTGGATGAATATGGGATTACAAGCAGAAACAAGAATATTGAGACAGTACTCACTGGCCTCAGAGGTTCAGGTCTTGACACAGCAGACACCTTCTTTGGCTTGTCTGGAATTGAGGATGCCTGGCTGCAGTCTGGGCTCATGTGGCAGCAGGACTGTTGCTGTGTGATGTAAATGATGGTGAGGGCCATAATTTCTTGCCTGCTGCATGTGGCAATGTAGTTTCTGTGACATGTACAATTCCAGACACATCCTCCCTGGCCAGATAAATTGAGAAATGTTGCACACCCTTTGTAAATTTGCTGAAGAGTCTTTCCATGCCGTGTACTTGGAAGCAAACATGTAAATTCCCATTTCAAGCAGAGGACATGTCCAAGGTGTCTGAAGGAGCTGAATAGAACAGAACACTACCATCTCTCTGTCATCTAGGAGAGTTGTAGTGCTGATGCCCTGCCCAGCTTCAGTCTTGCATGAACTCAGAGAGTTTAACTAAGGCCACAACATTTGGGAAAGGGCTGTTTTTCCCATGTATGGAGACCAGTTGTGCTACAGTCAAGGGGTAACAAACCCACCTGTCATCAGTCATCATTTGGCATGCACGCTTCCAGCGTAAGTGAAATCACACTAATGCAAAAAAATCGTGTTTGCCATTTGTCAGAAGCTGCTCTCCCTCTCACAGGAACAATTACTTTTAATTTCCTTTTTGGCAAGGACTCCTTGGTGGAGTAAAGACATGGATGTTCATCATTTCTGTCACTAGACCTCCTGGGAGGTCCAGACAGGGCCAGAGCCCTCCTGTGAGGCACTGTACCAAGGCTGAGCAGAATGACATGCCTGTCCCCAAAACTTCACATTGCCTGGTGTGTGGTGGAGATCAGCACATGGATATAGGTGGTCTGGTGGGCTGCAGGGAATCAAAGGGCTGCAATCAGCAGCGTAACCTTTATTGTGTGGGCTGCAGGTCTCGCGCTGAAGGAAGGGAGCTTTGAAGGGAGATAAAGTTGCTGCTTTGCAGATGTTGTGTTCATGCCAGAACTCTTAATGAACTTTCATCTTTTGCCTCAAAAACATCTGGTTTTAATGCGTGGAGATGGCACATGGTTATGGGGATCCCTATTGCAGAGTTCCTAATAAGTCAAAAGTCCACAGAGGGTTCTGCACATGAAGGCCTCGGGATATTGAGACTAAGTTTTGCTGATTCACCAAGAGGATGCAAGGAGGAAGTACAAAGCATGCAGGTCACAGAGTTTCAAGATGTTGCGTGTTGTTCATAATTACATTGAAAAGGAGGTAGTTTAACCAGAACATCTGTAAATTCTTTATTTCCCACTATTCCCCCATATATTTCCTGTACAGGACTGTGAAATAGCTGTATGTCCTCCCCATCCAAATAGTCCCGAAGCCAAGAGAGTGATATCAGGCATTCACAGGACACAGTGGAGATTTGGATCCTGGACACCGGTAAGCACACATCATGATACTTTCAGGATTACTTTACAGTAAACAATGTGATGTTTTTAAGTGCATATGGCCAACTTTTCATTCCAAAGTCCTCGCAAAGTCAGGAAGCTTCCTAGTGGAGTGCTCTTTGCTCTTCCCTAGTGCTCTGCAACATGCGGGAAGGGAACCCGGATGAGATACGTCAGCTGCCGGGATGACCAGGGCTCCGTGGCCGATGAGTCAGCTTGTTTCCACCTTCCAAAGCCATCAGCTACGGAAATGTGCACTGTGACACCGTGCGGGCAGTGGAAAGCCTTGGAGTGGAGCTCTGTAAGCATCACAATGTCTTTTGCAAGAGACCTCATTGCTGGAAATGTGTTACGTTAATCTGTCGCACTTGCCCTTTTTTAAGTGAGGTTATTTGGGTTTTCTGCTGTTCAATATTAGCAAGAGCTGTCTTTCTGGTTTTCAAAGCTGGAAATGTGACTGTGTCTCCTTTTTCCACTGTAACGCAGTGTTCGGTGACTTGCGGTCAAGGTAAGGCAACGCGACAAGTGATCTGCATCAATTACAGTGACCAGCTGGTGGATAGGAGCGAGTGTGACCCAGACGACCTCCCTGCTACCGAGCAAGACTGCTCCATGTCTCCTTGTCATCCAAACAGCCATGACTACGGCAGGCCCATCCATCCTTTCCCCTATCCGGATCATCGTCTCAAACTGCACCCTGGAGGCGGCCCAAACCGAAACCGTGCACATATACCAGGAGGCAATCAGTGGAGAATTGGCCCCTGGGGTGCTGTAAGTGCCCTGATTCTCTTATTGCTGGGTTTTGTTGGGTTTTGTTTCTTTCCTGGGCTAATCCAGTCTTTTCTTAAAGTCAGTACACAGGGAAAAGAGAGAGGGACCTTTCTCCTCACTAGCTGCTCTCTGCTCACACAAGCAAGTTGCAGAAGGGCTCAGGCATCACTTGTCAGCCTCTCACACCTCGTATCTCCAAGGCTCTCTAGGCAGAAAGCTGACAGCATCATTTTCCATGAGGCAAAGGCTGGCCTCTGCTTCTTGGCTGTCTCCTGGGACATTTACAGCTGTGCAGAGTTGTTGCCAAAGCACAGCAGAGCCTCGATGCCAGCTCCTCTCACTCCAACCAGCATGCAATGCTTTATCATGGAAGTCTCTAAAGGGAATTAAGCACAAATGGGATGTCAAACACTGCAGCAGGGATTACTCACCTGCTTAAAACTAGGCTGGTGTTTACTTTGCTTAATCAACACCTAAGTCATTGCACTGCTATTAGTAATAGCTGCTTTTTGTAGTCTAATAATGCCTGTTAGCTGTGTTAAACTTCTAGCGGTGCATTCCCACGGTGCAAGGCACTGGGATGGAGCTGGGAATGCAAACTTATTCCTGGACTCAGTGAAGCCACGGGCAATTGTGTCTTCCAGTGCTCTAGCACGTGTGCAGGGGGGTTCCAGCGGCGGGTTGTGGTGTGCCAGGATGAAAATGGATACACCGCAAATAACTGCGATGAGAAAAGCAAACCCATGGAGCAGAGATCATGTGAATCTGGCCCCTGCCCCCAGTGGGCTTATGGCAGCTGGGGAGAGGTGAGTGCACCATCCATCCTGGGCTCCCTGCCCAGGGCAAGACTTTCATTAGCGGGTGGCTGAAAAATGGGAGAAGAGAGGGGTATTGTAGCGACATTTATTAGAAAGATTGGAACTTGAAGGGCAGCCTCTGATAAATGAGTAAACCCGAGCAACTGCTGGGTGGTGTTTTCATTTCCATTTGTCGTGGGAAAACTTTCTTCCCAGGCAAAAGTAAGTTTTATAAAAATGAAGATATTTTTTAAGAGAAGCCTAGTTTAACTGAAGGCATGGGGTTTTTTTTAATAAAAACACTGCTCCCTTCTGAAAATTAATCTGAGATGAGCCATTGGAGATGTAAACCTCCAGTACCACATTGAATCGGGCAACGTCATGGTGGAGCAGCACGAACAACTTTATGGGGAGAGAAGCTGAAGCAGCTGAAGGTCCATCTGAGGCTCATGAGGGGGATTTGGCTGGAATGGGTTAGTGGGGAACAGAAACTGCCTTTGGTTTTTTGAGGTGCTAGTGCTTAGAGCATCCAGTTGGCAGCATTTTTGCTGCCCCAACGGTGATTGCTCTGTCCTCTGCTGACTTGCAGTGCACGAAGCCATGCGGGGCAGGGACAAGGACACGGCTGGTGGTATGCCAGCGCCCTAATGGAGAAAGGTTTACGGATCTGAGCTGTGAAATCCTTGACAAGCCACCAGACAGAGAGCAGTGCAATGTGCAGGACTGTCCTAGAGATGCTGCCTGGAGTGCTGGTCCTTGGAGCTCGGTACGACCATAAACTCTTTCTCTTTGTGAACCGTTTTGTAGATATCCCCTAACAACAGATTTAATTTGCTTCAAACCAAGGTGCTAATGCTTCATGTCTTAAAACTGCACTTACAGAGGATTATTTACAATATACTCAGAATAACACCTGTTCAGGAAGGGCTTACATTAGGGGAGCTCGAGACCTTTAATTTAAAAGGCACTTTCTGCTAAGTAGCCACCTTTGTCCATTTTGTTTCACTGTGCAAGTGCTGTGCATTATGAATCTTGGTTCTGACTGAGTTTTTGCATATGGATTTAAACCTGGCATTTAAGCAGTACATTTCCATTGAAGTTAAATTGTTCTGCTCTTTAATGGTAATACTGCACTGTGCACCTACTGGCTTACCAGTCGTGTGTTCACTGCCAAAAACAAGATAACTGGGGAGAATGTGCTAAATGGCATCAATTCCCAGGCATGTACAGGTGTGTATAGATGTGTGTGCGTGTCCCTACCTGCCCACACGCAGACCTATATAGAAACATGTTCATTTGCACCTGTGCCCTATTTCTGTTCCTGTGTATATAGTATGACTGTGATGTACAGTGCAAAGTTACCTGTAAGCTATTCTTGTGCATCTCTCTGGTTCTGGAGAGTGATTGTCTAGCTCGATCTCCAGCTGCTGCTCTATTACTAAGCCAGCAAAGGATCAGCAAGGTGCTGGAAGTCTTAAAACCCTGGGAGTTTCCCAATAACAAAATAGTGTTTGGAGCAGAGGTGTCTTACACTGCTCCTTTGCCGCTGGAGGAGTCTGCTACAGAGATGTTCTTGTGATGGCAGAGCAGCCCTGAACTGCAGGGTTGGGGTGCTATTTTGGGTGTCACACCTTTGAAATTCTCCCTGCCCAGAGCAGCAACCTCTGCTCTGAATCCTGCACCAAAGCAAGTGCCACCTGAGGCACTTCTGGAGCACTGGAAAACCACGGACCTGTCTGTTTTGGAGGCCTTCAAACAGATGTCAACCTTTATTGTGTATTTTGTCATAAAAGCATTTGAAGACATTTTTTTAAAAAAAATCTGATTCAAAAGCACTTTATAGGAAAAGAAAAAAGAGGCCTGTTTTTTAATGTATTGGACTTCCTTAATTGTCATGGTTTGAAAAGTCATCTTGCTAAAACCTGCTCTCCTTCTGTGGGTGCTTTTAGTAACATCAATGCCTTCAGTAACGCTCCTCAATATTTTTATCATACCTCAGTGAGTTCTGTAATAGCCATAAAATTGCTGAACTGGTGTTTTTCCGGTGCTTCACCAGTACAAGTGCTATGAAATATTTCATTTGAGGTGCTAACGTACCCCTTGTCCACCAACCTGGCTGGTGCTAAGGACGAGCGAGGTGAGGTAAGCAGAGGTAGCAACGCGTGTGCTGGCTGCCCTGCAGGATTTTCCAGCTGGGAGGTGCTGCCAGCCCTGGTTTACGTGTGCTGGACCATTTGCAAGAGCCAAAGGTGTGGACAGAGTTGTGTTTCATTCTGGTGTCATTCAGCCTCTTCACGATTGTTCAGGAGCAGGCTCCATGGCTGCGCCTGCTCCTCAGTGTTGGAAATGCAGGGGGCAGTCCTCTAGTTTGATTTTGGGTTTTTTTCTTTTCACACAGGAAAAATTCCCTTGGCTCCACTCTGTCCTATTAATCACAGTGGGTTGTCCTTGCTCGCTCTCCTGGGAGCGGGTGGGATGTTGGGCAGACAGGTGGAGGGCAGGGACACCCTGTCCTGCCTGCAGTGTCTCCTCCTGGCTGGCACAGGGTCACAGCCCTGGGTCAGGGGCTGCAGGGCTGAGCCCCAGTCATTGCCATGAACTGATGGGATTTTTCAGTCTCATTTACCGAGGTGTCCTTGGGCTCTGACATAGGGGACCCCAGAGCTGTTTGAAGACTGAGAAGTATCTATGGGGTCCCCAGGGCTTCGTGTCCCTCCAGCAGAACACTCCACGTGTATGTCTACCTCGTGCTACTACTGTAGGTAGTAATGGCCAAATTTTTCTCCTTTAGTGTGGTATCACCTGGATTTGCTTTAGCTCTGTCATGGGTTGCAACCATCATTCTGTAGCTGTACATACTTCATCTGTTGGGATGGAGTGTCACTACCATATTTTTTTGGTCACTTTTGAAACAAGAGTATAGTATTAGCTGAAACTTTTCAGCAGTATGGATTTATGTATTTATGTAAAAGTGTATTTATTTTTCCAATATTGTTATTTAATTTTATATAAATATTGCATACATTTACGATGTTTAATGTTAATGTTGAACAGTGAAAATTAAAGACAAGTAGAATGTAATCATGAATGAATTTGTATAATGATTTCTTGAGTCTTTTGCTAAATTCAGATCATATACTTAGTTTTGGTAACTTTCACTAAATTTTCTGAAATGGTTCTGCAATGTTCCATCTTTTAAGTGGCTTTTCTTTTACTTGCTTTGTTCTCCAACAGAAATTGTCATTCTCAATGATTAAACAAACACAGTTAACAGTGTATGAATTACAAAGTTTGGATAACTCATTTCTTGCAATCATCTGACTGGCTTAGCATTACTCAAGTTTCAGTGAAATTAGTACTATAAAATACATACAAATTAAAGCAGAGAGTCAAGCATCCAACCCACGGTCCTCGGGCAAAATTCCACTGGGATTTTATACAGTAAACAAGTGATCTTTATCTGGCTGGTTAAATCCAGGTTTGGAAGAGATAATTAAATGGATAAACAGATTGTATGTGTAAATGGTAATTTTACAACAGGAGACTGGTGAGATGGCTTGTCATTATAATGTATGTTCAAAGAGGACTAAGAGGAGGTGACACTTTTATTTCCTTGCTTATTTAAGAACATGTATTTACACACTGCAGAATTGTACACCATGTGATAGACCTGACCTTTTTATTAAAACCATGCTTTAGAAAACGTGCACAGACTGTCACCAGATTACAGAGAGTGTTTTTTCTCCTCTGAATGCTTTATGGTATGAATGCAGATCTCCATACACACTCTCAAATCCTGAGAGGAAGTGTTGCCATGTTCTCCAGAATGAGGGATATGTTCTCAATGAGAAGTACCCATTGCTTCACTTAAAACCCAAGGTTTGGTTTTAATAAATATACCCATATATATATATATACCCTATATATAAAATATATGCATAACCTCCCTTAAAACACTTGTCTTGGAGTAGATTTGCTCCTTGCAATAATCCCTGATATTTCGAGTTTGCCTTAATATCCAGCTGTATCCTGATGCCATTTATGAATAATGCTAAATTAACTTCTTGTGGGCTTCTCATTCTTTCCAAGTTAGGAAATGGGCACAGATAAGGTAAAACAATTATATCTCACAGAAGCCTGGTTCAGTTGGGTGAGTCATTTGGGCTTCACTGCACAGGGCAGTGATCATTTGACTTTGAATTCTGGAAAATGGGCAGGTGGGGTTTAGATTTATTTGGGTTTTGTTTGTTTTTTTTTAAAAAACTATTACCATTTAAAAAATAGTCTGCTTTATCAAGTACTCATCACTGTCAGTATCTGAAGTTCGAGCTGCTGGTGCAGTGGTTGTGTAGCTCTCAGTGCCTGAAGAATAGCAGATTGTGCTTCCCAGCTCTGTATCCTGCAGGCAGCACCTGGTGCTGGTGTCAGAGTCTTTGAGGACCTTTTGCCCTAATGAAGAATCAGAAGCTTATTGTAAAATAATTCGAATATTAACTGGCTAAGCTCCAAACTCTGTTAATGTGAATGTGAATTCAGGTTTGGGCTAGGACAGCATTGGTTTATTCCCCTGGCAGGAAGCTGGCATTGGTGGCTTTGCAGGGCTCTTTTGCTGCACACAGAGACAGAGCAGTAAAGGGGCTCTGAACTGGGTGGGAAGTGGAAGAGCTGCCTGGCCAACATCTGTGTCAGGCAGCTGGCGCTCAGGAATTTTAATCTTAAAATCAGTGTCAGTGGAAACTTTGGGTTATTTGTATTTAATTCTGTCAAAGACCCAACATGTTCTTTACAAAATGCCTTCCCCACACAGCTGGCTGAAAATAGGCTGTTCAACAGCAATATTCTCTGTGTCAGTGCTCTGATAATGTCCTTAGCAGGCAGGATGTCAGGTCTTGCTAAGGCAGAAGTGATAACCAGGGAGAGATTTGGTTGCAAGTGTATAAAACTCTGCTGGTTCTCCTCCTCTCCTCTGCAGAAAATGAATTTGCTGTGACAGCAGCATTACTGAGCTGCTGTTGGGGTTTTGTTTGAAGAGTTTCGGCCTGTTGCTCCTCTGAGGCAGTGGTGATGGATGCTCATGCATCTCTCTCCTCACCTCAGGGCCCACGACTGGTGGCTCCAAAGGCAATCACAGGTGGGCAAAGCCAGTGGTACCCAGCTGCCCAGTAGAGGAACATCCTTTTTCATCTCTTTTTACACGAAAATCTTCAGGTTTTGTTTTCCTTTACATTTTTATTTTTTGCCCACCATCACCATCTTTCATTGCTACTTGTGTTTCTCCTTAAATAAGGAGAACTATGTAGATGTACTTTTGTTGCCAGTTCTCTCTCTCCTGTTTGCTAGTGGTGTTGCTCCATTAGCAGGAAAACAACCATGGAAGCCCATCAGCTACACCCTGCAGGTGAGGAACCACCCTGGGGCACTGTGTGCTTAACACTGAGCTGGCATTTTAGTGATTTTCTGGATTGACTCCTCACAGAACTGACTTCCTGCAACTTAAAGCTCAGCTGTTGCAATCCACTCTCCCCCTTGCAGGCCCCCATTGGTCTTTACACCCCTCATGACCTTTTAGTCTGATGGAGAAGCAAAAGGATTGGGCAGCAATGTCCCTTCTAACCTCCCTAATCTGGTGACTAAATGCTGGGGAAGTGCCTGGGAAATGAGCTGCAGAGAATTTCATCTGCTGTCCTTCAACAGCCTCTCCTGTTGCCACGGCCGGAGTGGACAGGAGCTGAACCAGTGGTTAGACTCTGGAATGAGCTGGACCAGTGGTTAGACTCAGGAAGGTTATTTTCAGGTATCTTATAGCTCTTCTCTTCCCTTTGCCCCCAGACAGTGTATTTTCCCCAAGTTCCTCAGTGCACTTTCCCACTCAGAGCAGGTAACTCCATCTGTATTCACTGATGTTTCTTACCATGTACAGCCCAACCTATGCTTCTGTCCCAACTTCCTGCAAAATGCCTCTCTCCTCCCAAAGGGCTGTGTCTATTTGGCTGCATTTGTTGTGCCTCTGTGGCTGCCCTTTTACACCTCCTCTCTTACACATTTTCTCAATGAAATGGTCATTTTCTCAGCCTGAACTCAAACAAGAAGTAGGGAGGCTGCTGTTCAGTGATGACTGGCTTCTGTCTTTGTGTCATGAGTGGCCCATCCCTGGCTGCTGATCCCATAAAGCCTGTAGCCCTCCTGCACATCTGCACATGCCCACACAGCCGAAATAAAGCAATAAACAAAAGGGCAATTGCTGGGAATATTTGTCTCCCAAAGCACTGGCTCTGAGTGCAGGAATGCCTTAGGCTGCAGGGAACACATTGGAGCAGTTACACTTTCCAGGAGGAGCTGTGAAATGCATCATCTTCACGCAGGTCCCTGAGCTGGGCTTTGGGAGGTCTGCCTGTGGTTTTGCCCATTTTCCAGAGTCACACTGTATACCCCACACTCCAATCATTGCTGTTGCTTACATCCTAGGGATTTAGAAACAAGGATGTATAACAATGAGGGACACTAAACACAAAGAGATTTACTGTGTTTCTAACTTTCCCAGTGACTGATTTGTGCAGTTATTAAGAAAAAATGATATAGTCAGTCCTGTTCCAAAGGCACTTAATGCTCTATTCATATTTTAATTTTACTAGCTCACAGGGGAGGTGAGTGAGCCAGCAGCATGGATGAAAATCTGTCTCATGCCCAAGACCGTATGCAGGATGACAGTATTTATCCCTAGTGCATTAAGCCAAGATTTTTCTTTATAAAAGTCGGTAGAAAGCAGCAGCCCAGTGCTCCTACAACCCCCCAGTGTGATGCACACCTGTGAAACACGGCTGACATTCCTTGGAGAGCCATTTCCTTTGTGTTTCACTCCATCCAACACAGATAATTCCTATTCTGGAACAGTATATCTAAATGGCATTATAATACCACTGTTCACTAAAAATATGAAGTGTCAGTTAGCTGAGGCTCCTTGCTGCTTCAAATTGTACTCTCCTGCAAGTGCCACAGCATGGAAAATAGGCTTCATCAGTACCTTCCACATCCCACTGCATTGGCATCCTTGAGTAGCTCACACATCTCCTAATTTGAGGAGACGCCATCTAATGCCTCCCTCCCTGGCGAGACCTGCAGTGGCTGTATGGGGCTTTTGCTAGTTTGTTGTTCAAGGTAAATAGTGTGGAGCAGGGCAGGGACACAGCTTTTAGGAAAGCTTTGTGTGCTCACAGCCCCACTGATTTCTGTTCCTGGTGAAGTCTTTGTACGTGGTGTAGCAACAGGGCAGGGGAAGGAGGGGGAGAAGGTGCTCCTTGCTAGCTGGATGCTGCAGAAGAGGAGATGCCTGGCTTCTCCTGCTGCAGTTTCCCATTTTTTCCCATACATCTTGTGAGGTTTCCCAGCCTGGGGAAATTATTGTATTGACTTTGGCACTCAGGGCCTTAAATCTTGCAGGAGATGAAGAAACCAAGAGCATCCTTTCCTCTGGGCAATTTGCGCTGGAGCAATGGGCTCCAGACACACCAGTTCTTTCTTCTGCTGCAGCAGCACATCAAATTGGACACTTTTCTCTGAGAAATTTTCCTCTTTTTTTCCTGGTTTTTTTTAATCATGTTATGAGACATCATCTGAGGTCAGTCACCAGTCCCTGCAGCTGAGTTTGGTGGTGGGAAGGTGAGGATTTAGTGGATTGTTTCATGCCTCCCTTTCACGAATAATGACTTGGGAAGTTCTGTGTCTCTGCTCCAAGCCAAGAGCAGAGCCTCTGGAGGATGGAGACCCTGTGGGCACTGCAGAGACAGGGCAGGTCAGTGTGGATGTTCCTCTTACCTGTGCCTGGGGCAGGGAGAGGTCCCTGGGGACACTGGGGCAAAGCCTGCTCTTGTTCACACTGGGGACTGTCCTCCAGCTCAGGACATTTCCACAGGGGATCTGGACAATGCTCAGAAAGATACTCAGACTATACATTCCAAAATCCCTAATGTTCAAGCCTTTTTTTTTTTCAATCATCCCCTTTCTCTGCGAAGTCAGCATGGCTTAAACATTTCTAAAGCTTCTTTCAAACTGCAGTGCAGTGCTTTAGTGTGTTTTGCTCAGATCTCTGTCCATTTGCTCTCCCTTGAATGTAGAGACCCCTTTCCTTTTTAGATGTATAAAAATCACATGTATTTTCTGGCCATGTACCAGCTAAATTACCATGACCATACACTCTCAGCACCCATGTGCCTTAAGTTATTGCTCCTTAGTTTGTCAGGAAAGGAAAGCCAAGCTGGGCGACTCCTGCCCTGCACGTGTCCCCACCCCACAGACACAGATTTCTCACTGTGCCATTGCAGCCAGGCATGGGTTAAAACAGATCAGCGGGAGCAACAAGGCTTCAGAGCAGCAACCAATATTTCCTAAACACCTCCTGAAGTGCTGTGGCCTTGCTTTCAGCCTGTCTCGATGAAGCAGGAGTTAGTTACCTGCTGAAATACCTTGCTGTTTTGAAGCTACTTTGGTTTGGATGCCACAGAGCCTCTGTCACTGGACAGCACACAGAGGTTCTGACATTTTAAGACTCCTTGTGAAGGTTCAGCTGGTGAGGAAGGATCCAGGCTTTCCTTGATGGTGTGTCTGTTGATGTCCTTTGTGCTTGAGAGACTTCAGAGGTACAGAAGTCACAGGGATGTGGTTTCAGTATCTGACAGCAGCAGTGCAAGTGGTAGTAAAAGGTGACAGACTAATAGGATGCTGAAAAGTAGCTATGAGGGTGCGTTGTTGGGCTCTGCTTGTAGTTAGACAAGTTTTCTGACATCCAGGAGCGCAGGATTCATGGGAAATGGGTGTAAAGCTTTGGAGGGCTCTGTTGCTTTTCTGCTTTATTTCATCCACCACGTTTCGTCTCAGATTGTTGGAAAGGATGAACCAAGGCTTACTTAAGTCTGCCGACTTTCCATGAAGTCCTTAATGTGGGGAAATCTAAATCTACAGGGATTGATTTTAATTTCCTCCAAAAAGTTGCTCCTGGCAGAATCTGATAAAGCCATTTTTAGTCTAATCCTTCCCAGCCCTGCCCTTGGTGAGCTATCGGAGCATACCTATCTTTGGGAATTCATTTGGTGATCACCACAGCTTGCATTCATTATCTCAAATACCTCCCAAATCGTCAACTGTTGTATAGTGGGTCTGAAAAGTGGTCTGACAGCATTTTCTGCAGCTTTTCCCTTCTGAGGGAGAGTGTTCCCAGGTTCTTGCTGGGGATATGCCTTTCTGCCCTTTGTGGAATTGCTCCTTCATTGCACAAAGTTTACAAGGAGCAGCCATTCCATTTTTTCTTGACTGCTCTGTGCTGCCTCGTTCTTCTCAGCAAGATTTGTTCATTTGTGCCCAGGGCTGTTGAGTCCTCTTGGTGCTGGACTGACCCCGCTCCCAGAAATTCACCAGAAATTTTGTACAAATTTTTAAGAGCTTATGGGCTACATATTCTGGTTCTTTTCCTGCTGCCAGCCCAGTGAATCAAGTAGCAGCCTTTACATTTCAGAAAGGTCTTAATGAACCTTCATCTTCCAAACGATCAGACCAGGAAATGCAGAAAGGGTTATTTTAAAGCAATTTGCACGTACTTGGTAAAACAGAGTAATTGCTGTCATTCCTGAACTCTGAAACAGAAAAGAATTTTTTTGTGGAAACAAAAACACAAGCAGAGTAGAGGAAGGTATTGCAGGAGACATTTAGCATCATGTTCTGACCTTAATGGAAACAGTTGATATGGAAACATTTTTGTTGTATTTATTTAAACTCTTTTCCTTGCATTTGTTTAAACTAGGCAGTATATTTATTTGAAAATATCAGCAGCATGCCAGTCTCCAGTTCTTGGCATGTTAACAACACTAATAATGCAATAAACATAAACTCCTTAAATCTGTGCTAAATGCTTTGATCCTAATGCTCATAGGAAAGTCCTTTTGTTTTTGTTATCCATGTAAAGTACCAGGTGTGACTGTGGTGGGTTTAGGAGATAATAAAGATAATAACAGGAGGAAGGTTTGCTAGTTTTAGAGTGATGGCTATAGCTGATTTTTTGAAATACTATTTCTCTCCTATTTTATGTGCCACAAACCTTTTGGTGTTTTTTTTATAGAAACACAACGTGTTGTTTTCACACCCTCCTCCATGTCTGGCTGTCCTGCCAGGTTCATCCAGGGGTGCTGTTTGGTGCTGTGCCTCAATCACAGGCTGCAAACAGCCTTTCAGAGCAACGTTTTCCCCCACTTGAGTGGAGGCAGAGGCAGGTTGACCACGGGCATGCCCAATTGCACGTGATCCTTGACTCTAGGAAGCTGGTTAGTGAAAAAATTCCATACAATACCTGGCTACACCTTCGGGGCTGGCTCAGAGGTGCTTAAAACCTTTAGAGGCTTTTCTGTTGACTTGAAGAGCCTTGGATAAGGTGAGGCTTTTACTCCAGAAAGCCACCCTCTGTTCCCAGTTCTTGGAAGCATTTTCTGTGGGGCATGTGGGAATGGAAAGAAGTCAAGGAAATGTGAAGACTGATTTTGTCAAATGTTTTGAGGAAGGCAAGGTCAGTGCTTACCTCACTGTGTTATTGGTAGATACCATAAGCAGGCAGCATTTGCAGCCACGAAGAATCCTGTTAATGAAATGCAAAGTTTTTCCAGGGTCCAAAATAAATAATGAGGCTGATGGTGGTAGTTGGGTATAGCACTCCCCTGACTCACATGGCATTGTGGTGCAGGCCACTATTAAATTATGTTTTGCATGTGGCGCACATATGCTTAAAATCTATGTGCCAGATAAAAGTTCAATACCTGAGGTGAATTAAATGGCAGTTATTAAGTAGACTCTTTGCAAAGGAATTTTCAGTCTCTGATACTTGGTTACATTAGATTATCCAACCTTTCTTTTCTGTCAGTGCAAATGAGATCATAACTCAAACGTGCATGAAAGCAGACGGGTGGTTTAGATCTGAAAATGCACAGCTGCCTAACTTTGATTTATATTAAAGGCAGACATAGACACAATTAATTCCAGCATTTTGGGAATTACATTTAAGTATTAACAAAATTAGGCAAATTATGCCTCAACCTCTGAGTGCACTGAGGTTTGCATGCAGACTTGTTGTTTGATCATGGGATCACCAGATAAATGTCAGAATCAGGCTCCACGCCAAAGTTAAGCATTTTGTAGAGGGGGAATAATAATTTTGGAAATAACTGCTACCATATTATTTGTGAGATCAGGTATTTATCAACCAGGTTCAGGTTCCCAGAAATGTGCTTGCATTGTTGCACAATGTGGTTAGTCTTACTTCAGGATAAGTAGTGGGATCCAATGTATTTTTTAAATTAAGGATGCTCTGGGTTGTACCAGCTCGGGATGCAGGGCATGAGAGAGTCCTGATCAATGCTGTAAAATTTACTCTTTAGCTTTGGCCGTCACGGTAGAGTGGCATAACCTGCATGGAGAAGGTTTACTGAGGAGCACTTGAATTTTTGGTGAAGTATCAATGTTGGTGTTTAGTCTGAAGACAGTAAATGGATGAAAGTATTAGAAGTTTACAACTGGGTCTTGTAGGATGTAACATTTTTGTCTTGCTGCTGATGTTCATTGCCTGGGGAGAGAAGTAGAAAGAATGAAAAAATGAACTTCTGGTGAAATTTGAAGGCTTATAAAAATAGGGTAACATTAGCTTGATCTTTCTTCTGTTGATGCTAAAGAAAAAAAGTGAAGTTTATGGATGTGGGTAACTCGTGATAGTTTTATTTTATTACAACGGACAACATTTCCTGTTTTTCAGTGGAAGGTTGAATGATGCTTGTTGGGTTTTTTGGCCTATCTTCAAATTGGATCTGGGCTCAGGAAAACTCAGAGGCAGCCATCCCTGCTCCACTTTCAGAGGAGCATCATTAACAGCTCTTAAACCTGTTGATCACACAGGACCTCAGCAATCTCTTGTCAATCTGTAGCACTCTTGCAGCAGGAAAACAACCTTCTTCAAGGCATTGTTTAAATAAGCTTTTAAGCATCAATGTCTGATTTTAGGAGCTGCATCTATTTCTCTCCACATTGGTCTGAACTTTTCCATTTAGGAGCAAGTTACTGCTCTCTCGCTGGTTCTTTGCGGGCTGAATGAGTTGTAAGTAGGGCTGTAATATAAAATGTTCACAGGCCTCAATGTATATGCCAATTTCTATTCTAGCAGATCTTCCAGAGCTGCTATATGTATAATTTTTTTTAGGTTGCAAACGTATTTGTAGGCTGACAAGAGCTCAAGCTGTAATATATTTCTTAGGAAATAGACTGATGGAGTGGCTCCAAAATGAAGGTCAAAGCCTCATTTCTGCATGTTTTCTCCATTCTGAAAAGAAAGCAGAACATTTTATATGGAGAGATGGTTAAAACCGTGTGTTTGCACTCAAGGATTAAACCAGTATGCTTATGACATAGCATGTAATGAAGAAATTGAAGCTGAGTCTCTGGGTGCATCATGCTGAGTAAGAGGCTTGTTCTACACGAAACTGTCATATTAAATTCTTGTCGTGATTCCAGACCCCTTTGATTCCTAAATCTTTTGGAGGAGACTAATCTGAAATCAAAGTGAAGTTGCTTGGGGTTTGCATGCCAGAAGTGGTCACATTTGAAAAAGTTCAGTGAACCTGCAGAGGGAGGTTGAAATTAGTTGCTTCACTACAAAGCTTGCAGCTAACATACCTGCTGGTTTGCTTTTTGCTTTGATTCTCCAGGCTCTGCCTTCTTGCCACCTTCTGAGTTGTTTTCAAAATGCATAAATCTTAAGGATGAGCATGTCCTGGTTTCAGTCTGTTTAGTGGAAAAAACAAAAAAAAAGTCAGACTACACTGATAAAACAAACACGAGCTTTTGTACCAAGGACACGGAAATGCTGCATCTTTCTGCCTTATCCTTTGTGCAGTTCTTTCCCTCTGTGAAGGTGCAGGGCACACTTTACCCTCCTTATTTACCAATATTTGACATCCCTTTGTACCAAGGTAAATGGAAATGGTTCCTTTCAAGTTCTTCTAAGTAGATACTGAGGGCTCCTGCCTTGATCCCTGTAAGATGACTCTGCTCCTTTGAAACCACTGGAGCAATGCCAGGAATCCAGCCTGTTATCCCTGCTGAATGTCAGCTGTTTTCTCTATTTTGATACTGGCATTTTTGAGGCTTTGACCAAGAATATCATGCGATATTAAGTGTCTGCACTTGCCTCAAGCTTTGTGTAACCTGTTGGGGACCTGGGGAGGTGCTTTTAAAATAAAATGCCCTGGATAGCCAAGGCCCCTGTATGAGTGTGAAAGCTGATCTGTTGTTACTTTATATTTACAGTGTTCTGTCTCCTGTGGAAGGGGCCAAAAGCACCGCAGTGTGTACTGTTTGTCAAAGGAAGGGAGGCATGTAGAAGAAGAGTATTGTAAACACCTTGCTAAGCCCAACGTGCAAAAGAAATGCAGAGGGGGCAGATGTCCGAAGTGGAAAGCAGGAGATTGGGGACAGGTGAGACATGTTGTGTACCCTTTTGCACCCTTTGATTTTCTTTGTCCATCAAATTGGTCAGAGCCTGGTTTTCCAATCACTTCTGTCCTCATGAATTATTCAGGGATAAAAGTTTTGGGCCAGATCCTGGTGTAAAACAGTGTAGCTTCATGGATAGCAGTGGAGAAGCACTAATTTGTACCAGCTGAAAACATGGCAGCTTGCTTTTAGTGTCTATCTGAAAGCAAATTCCTCGTTGTGTATTTTAAGTTTCTGCCAGAAACGTTATTAGTATATAATATTAAGGAGAATCTACTATTTATTCATGTTTATAATATCATCTAAATATCATATCTCAAGCAAAATCTTCCTTAGTATTGAGAAATCTGAAATTAAATTTATTATCAGCTTCCTGGGAAAGCCTAAAGAATAATCAGAGCTGTTCATTAAAACTGTTTTTCCCTCCCTTTGTTTTTTAACAAACTCATTGCTTGATTTTCTCTCATTAAAAAGTCAGACAGTGATGCATAGAGCAGAGGCTGCTGGAAATGAGAAAGTACTTGGAGTTATTAAACATCTTGCTTGCTGAAAGCATACCTCGAATCCTTGTTTTCCTGAAAATAATGTCTTTGTCATCACCTTGAATCTGCTGCATCACATTTTTAACTCTGAACCTTGCTTTTCCCTCCACCTCATTAGCGTGCTAATCAGCGGAATTATTGAAAATCCGACCATAAATGAGCTGTTAACTTGTAAAACATCGTGTTCCCTTGTGCTCTGTCTTCCAAATTTAGGTACAAAACACCCGTTCTCTCTGTACTCAAGTTCTGAAAGACAAACCATTAACATTGCTACGGGCATGCATGCAAATGTTAGGGCTACTACAGCATGCTGTGGATTGATGTCCACTAATAAAAAAGACAATAAACCCATTAATGCTCTATGATTGTTTTCAGACTTGTATTCGGTTTTTTTTTTTTTAATTCTTACCATTGGATTCACAGATAGGAGTGTGTGCCATTATGTGGGTAAAGGACTAAGTGTTCATTCATTCACCATGGAAGTTCAGTTACTGAGGTCTGCCTTCTTTACCTGAGGATGGGAGCATCCAGCCTGTGAAATCCACAGTACTGCTCCCATATTGGAAATTAAGTCAATATTATTACCTTTATTACATCCAGGACTGAAACCTCAATTTTATACAGGAGCCAGACGGAAATGAAATGTGAGACCATTAGACAGTCTTGTGGTATCCAATTTGCACCTTATTTAAAGTGACTGCTCCTGAAAGCAGTTTTTTTTACAGCTAATAATTGTAAACATAATAACGTAATGGTCTGTTGATTGCATTAAAATACACTAATATTAATTGATAAAAGTAAGTGGTTTAAAATTCCCAGCTTTCCACTGCATGATGGGTGTTAATTTTATGCAACTGGAGAAAGAAACCCAAGTTAATTGCAGGATGAGGTGATTTATGGCCTCAGGTAATTTCTTATGACTGGGCAATTAAGAAATATTTGTATGCTAATGATAAGGCTAAGAATAGGCATTTTCAGGAGTAGCTCCTCAGCCCAGGTTCCTGATGCTGGATGTGCTCAGCCAGCCGGCATCTCACTTAGCGAAAAAGTAAAGGGGTAGAAACACCTTTTCTACAATATCAAATTGGGCTTTTTAAAGCCCTGTGAAATGGATCTCTGAGCCTCACTCGTGCTGGCAGCATTTTTTTTGCCTGTGACAGATGAAGAGTTGGGGCTGTCAGAGGTTTGGAGTGCTGGCCCTGGCTCCCTTGTAAGGGGTGTTCCGGGTTTTGCGAGAGATTTCATGCCTTGGAGCCAAACTGGAGTTAGGTGCTGAACTTCTCATTAAGACCATGAAGCAGGCAGGAGTTTGGTGCTCTGAGTACACAGTAGATCAGGGTATAAATTCGGCACAAAAACTCAGTGTCACTTTCCCTATCACCAGTGCCACTGTTGTAAATAGGAACCAAGATCAGTTTGCACTTAGATATTATCCGAAAGAACTCAAACTTTCTGAAGGTCTGATTGCCTCAGAAAGTTAATCCCATAGCTGAGCTGATGTGAGCTGGCTGCGTTTTCTCCTGAATAAACCAACAAACTGAGAAATAAGGCAGGGTTTTCCCATAAAAGTGTATCCTCGTGTCACCATATATGCACAGGACCTATTGCATATACCTTTAGGTGATGGGGTCTTTTGCCTTCTGGAAAAGGGAATTACTCAGAAAATGAAGATTAAAAAACACAGGAATGGTTAAAAATTAATCCCAGTCAGACACAGGCTGTGCTGGTGCTTCACTCCCAGGTTATTTTCTCTTTCAATGTTTTATATTCAGAGGGTGGTTAATTCTTTTCTAGATTGTTATGAACCTCCTTCCCTGCAGCAAAGCATTTTTAATATATCTGTAATAATCAAAAGGGAAGAAAAAAGGCTTTTTCTCCAAGTTTTACATGCGCTTATGTCTGCTCTGAAATGTCAGATTTAATGTGTTTGCTTCTGCTAAGTGGTGTCAATTATGGCCATTTACTTCTCACTTAACAAAAATACCAATATTTATTCTGCTGTCTGGTATTTGCATACTTCAGCTACAGGCTGAAATCCAGCCCTGTCTAAAAACAGAGGTAGAGCACTAGGTAGAGCTGCTGGCACAGCCCAGGGACCATCCTCTCCCCAAAACCAGGTGTCACAGACAGCGCAGCCTCCATGAAAAAGCCACGGTGCTCCTTTATCCATACCTGGGCACGTGCTTTTTATGTTGGGTTTGCAACCCAAAAGGTATCTTGGAGCATGGTAGGCATCCAGGTGTATGTTTCTTCAAGTTTGTGCCTTTATTCAGTTTAAGAGTCCCCTATGGAATGTGTAGGACAAAGAGCGCTGTTAATCCCAGGGAAGCAGCAGCATATGGGAAGCATTTGCAACACCAGTGACAGAAATCCCACTGCTGATTTCAAAAGCTACACAAAAATACTCCCACCCTCCTATGAATATCTGAAGCCAGACAAATATTCACAGTCAGCTTTTCTCTGGTTCTCTCGGCTTTATGGGGCATTTGGATAGTAAAGCAAAGAGCATTATGGAGGAATACTCTACAGAAAAGGGAGTTGCTTCCCCATTAGGCACCATTTAATTCTCTACCTTAAGAAGGCTCATTTTTATGGGTATTGCAATAACAGGCTGTGAATTTATTTTCTTAGTTCCTGATATATTAATAAGGTTGTTTATACTAGTTGTTAATTCAGCTGTGTTTTCAATACATACCTTTAATTTTTACATGCTTTCTTCTATAAATGTGAATTCTCTTTACTCCAAAGCTGTATAGTATACTTTAAGGTCTAGCCAGGAGGAATCTGTACCAGAGGAATGTTAAGTACTGCTAAACATGTTAGTGTGCAGTCACAACACTAAGAAATGTTGCGTGAAAGAAAAAATAAGCTGTTAATAGTATTGCAGTATAGATAATAATTTAAAGATGTCTGAGAAACAGAGAAATTCAGGCATTTGTTGCTGTGCCTTGAAATGAGGAGAAATGTGCCCACAGTATAATGAAGGAAATGTAAAATGAAGTTAATTTCAGGAAGACATTTGTTTTCACAAACTAACTGTATTCCCTGCCTTGGTACATGTGCATGTTTAGATGCATGCTGAAACAAATCCCAGCTGTATCACACCTTTCCCTCTCTACAGCTACTAACTTTGTTCTATACGATCCAAGTTTGCTTTTTATTGAAGTCCACTCTGTTTGTGGCATTTGATGTATTTTGAACTATCACTTTTTTGAACCAGTGCCTGAGAAGCAATACTCAGAGCAATACTCAGAGCCTGGCTGCCTCTGGTGAGTCGGGTCGGGGTAGCAGTGCCGCTGTTTTGCAATAAAAGGAGATTTTGCAATAAAAATCCTGTCCGGGAAGTCCTGACCCCACTGAAGCCAACAGCAAAAATTCCCCCTGGCTTCAGATTCAGCTTTCAGATTCCATTGCACAGTTTTCCCTTGTGCAATGGCAAGCCTCACCTGTAAGTTTGATAGAGCATCACTCTCGATGCTGTGGAGCCCAGAGCAGAGAGCGAATCCCCTGAACTTACCATGGTGGGTGCGATGGGGATCTCCACTCACCTTCTGTCCCTTCCTGCAGTGCTCCGTGTCCTGCGGCCGGGGTGTCCAGCGCCGCTCCGTGCAGTGCCACAGCGGCACCCCGAAGGCAGCCGAGGATGCCGAGTGTGACCCGGCCAGCCGGCCACCTCCCCAGCGGGACTGTCACCTCCCCGCGTGCCCCACGCACCGCTGGGCAGCCGCAGAATGGCAGGCGGTAAGCGGGGACCCCCCTTCACCCGGCCCTGGTGTCACGGCTGCTGTGCTCTCAGCCGTGGGATGATGCTGGAGGGTCGGGGTGTTGGGGTTGTAACCTGGGCTTGCCAGAAAAAAAAAGAGGCAGAGGGAAGGCTCACGCGTGCTGGCTGGAAGGGGGAGCGGAGAAATGCCTCCGTAGGGTTAATTTATTGCTTCGTGCTGCCCTGTGTTTGGCTGGGACCTATGCAAATATTGAGCAGGTTTTGGGTAGGGCGGATTTGGGTCTCTTCCAGGAGACAGAGCCCTGCTGCGCTGCTCCAGCCTGAGCCCCGTGCCTGCAGGAATTAGGGAGCAGTGGTAATTCCCTCTTTCCTGCCCCATTACCCCAGCTCCACCTGACATCCCTCTCCTTTCACTGAGTCCTGGTCTATGCTCTTGTATCAAGCCATGAGCAGTGCTGGGACCGAGTCTCCCATGGGAGCTGCTGCTTTTCTGAGTGACCAGGATCCATCCCCATCAAAACCAGCTCCTGACACTGGAGCTGGGGATAAAGCTGCTGCTCCAGTGGTTCAGGGAGTGCCTCCAGCTCTCCGGAAGTGTGGGCAATGAGTGGCCTCAAGGCTGGTGGGTGGTAGGAGGACCAGAGGACTCTGAGCAGGAGGAGCCCTCCCATGCACTGCCAAGAGGGTGCTGTGTCAGCCTTCAAGTGTACAGCAAGTTTTGGCAGAGACAGTTTTGACCAGGCACCAAAATCATTCTTTTCACTCTGGTTTTGTTCCATTTTTAGCCCCTGCCTGTGGTACCTCAGTCTGACAGGGACAGGACACACAAGTTCAGCTTCATTTCCCCAATCTCAGCAGTGCTGGGAAGTTTGGTTTATAATTCTTTGTCACCCAGCCACGAGTGCAGGAGGCCAGAGGGGGCTGTGCCCTTTCCCAGCTGCTTCCCAGAACACAAGGAGGTGTGATGGGAAGCAGCAGGAGGCAAAGCCGGGCTGGTCACACAGTGGTATCCGATGGAAACATCCCAGCCAGAAAAGGAAATGTAGGAACGGCTTAAGGGGCTCCAGCAAATTCCTTGCAACAAACTTTTGGTTTTACAGAGTCCATTAATTTCTTCAGCTAATAAATTTAAAGGCAGCAAAGTAGGTCACCGAGCAGCATGTAGTGCCATTCCTTACCTAATGGTGTAATCAGCCCTGAAAAGCAACAGCTCCTGCCCCATCCTTTCGTAGAATCTTAGAACTGTTAAGTTTGAAAAGATCTCCAAGATAATCAAGTCAAACTTTCAACCAAATTTTGCCCTCTCTCCCTTACCATTGCAACTTTCCAAACCAGTTCTGAGGGACCCCTGCCTGCCTCCACCCTTCCAATCCCTTGATGGGATGCAAATGCTGATGTTTTCTGAAGTTTTCCAGGACTCGCCGTTGCACTGGGGAAGTTTAGAACATGTTATGCAGGGTTGGTTTTGTTTCTCCAAGGGAACTGTACTAGGAGGATGGGCTGGAAGTTTCCTCACCCATAAGTAACCATGAATAGGAAAATGCAGGAGCTGCCCAGTGTGAGCTTGCCCCTTTGGCTGACTCCAAGGATTTCTTCTGAGCACTTCACTGTCTGTGAGGAGGCACAGATTGCATTGGTATTCTCTGAGCAGGGAGCAGCAATGAACCCTAATTGACATGGAAGGTGTGATGTAAATAACATCCCAGTGCTGTCTCATTCTTGATTTATCTTTAAAGGGAATCTGTCAAGAGGGTTTGGGGTTTTTTAATTGCTCCTTTTAATTGTTGTTGTTTAGGAAAAAAGTTGGTCTCGACTTGAATGAGAAGGAATATGAAACTTACTGGAAACCATTTGTTGCTCTGTTGGTGTTATTACCATTAATTACCTGTTCGCAGTGCCCTCACCAGGGAGAAAAAAGTCAGTAGAAAGAGCCTCGCTAATGACAAAACTCAGACCTGAGTCACAAAGAAAAAAGGAAAACTGGGAGAAAGAAGGGTTTTTTTCAGTAATATGAGCCTCTGTGGAAGGACAGTGCACAGCTCTGGAAGCTGCCATGCAACTCTTGAATCTTTGACATTTGCCATTTGGGGGGAAATTGTGCCATCCTTGCCTGATTTGAATTGCAGAGTTACCCAAGGCATGTTTCAAGTGTTCATGGTGTGGGGGGTACATTTCATCTCTGTGTCAGATTGTTATTTAAAAAAAAAGAAGAAAACAATGAATGCTTTCGCAAAGCAATGCCTTTGGGGTTATTTTAATTATTGTTATTACTCTTCTAAAACAGTTGCAGAACTGCTTGAAATGGTCCTTAATTTGAACTGCCAGGAAAATAGTTCAGAATTTGGGAAATGAGGCGAAAGAGACAAATATTGTCAAATGCCTGACCTATTTTTCATATTTTGCTATCAATAGCTGTTACACCCTGGCCCCACTGTTTTATGTGAGATTTATATCAGTCTTGAACATGAGATTTCATACAAAATCTGTCACTGCATTAAAAGGAAAAATAGCCTTTTCATGCTAGCTGAACTGTCTGCTTTGTACATGAATAATGTTTTATAACCTTGGGGTGGCTGATTGGAACCTCTGCAGTGTTTCTCTTTGATTTAGTTTATGATGGCCTCACTGTCTTCAAGCCACATTTAATATTTCAGTGGGATTATTTTAATTGCCAGTTACCCCTAAAAAATACAAATAATCAAAATTTCATTTACTGATGATGACAAAATGCACAGAGCTGGCTCAGGCTTTTTTGGCCACACAACTGTTATTTGCAGACAAACCCAAATCAGGCTGCCTGTGCTTGGGAGTGTCAGTCTCTCATCAGGAAGTAATGGCTTTAAACGAGGATGGACTTCTGATGTGATAACTCTTCTCTGCCAGTGTCAGAAGATGCCTTGATGGCATAGAGATGGGTCACCCTCTTCTGTGCTTTGCAAATTTAGGCTGAAATATACATTAAGGGGAGGAGATAAAATCAGGCTTGTTTCTTCCCACTCCTTTCAAGGTGCCTCGTTTGGCCGTGAGGGACCATGGAACAATTCACCCTGTATTGCTGACCCCTTGCTGGGCTGGCAAATGCCAAACCAGAGAGGAGGGAAGCGTTGAGCATCCCATGACCCCACTCCCACTGTTCAGGAGTCCATTATTAGGGAGGAGCAGGAAAGTCAGGGTTCAGGCTGCCCCAAAATGTCCCTGGAGAGCTCTCAGGGAAGCTCCATGATCATGGAGCTCTAATGGTGCCATATTCACACACAATGACCCCCTTTCAGTTTTTACTTGTGTAATAGGGAGATAATCAAAGATGGGAAAATATAGCCCACTTTATTTGCTTTCTGGGGAAATCACACTCCAGCAAATTCCTCCAGCCCCTGTAGGATCACCATGTTTCAGCACAGACCTAGAAGGAGCTTCCACTCCAAGGACTCAAAGCAAGAGAGTAAATAAGGTTGAAAGCACACAAAGCCCTTGGGGTCTTCTGGCAGACTGCAGATTTTGCAATGTTGACTGTTGCCTAAGAGCTCCTAAGTTATTCCTTTGGAATAAATTCTGCTTTGTGGAGCTGCCTCTCCTTCCCCATCCCTTTCCACTTTGCCCCAGTTCTAAATATTTACACCCAACATCATGTTGTGCTCACTGCTGCTCTTCTGGTTTGCTGCTTCTGCCACAGACTGATCTGATTTTTCAATGTTCTCAAATAATTTAGCATCCTGATTCTGACAGCTAATTACAGAAACAGGTCCATGACAGTGCCTGTGTTTTGCAATTAGCTGAACCCACTAAGATCTTGCTAATTGTGGGCCAGCCAGGGGAGCAGGAGCTGCTTCAAGGAGGTTGGAAATGATGTTTGGAGGGTGAGACTCTAACTAGATTAAACTGGCACAGTGTTCCGAGCCTAGGTGACTTCAAATGGTGTTTCTGTACAGATAGGGATGGTATGATTGAGTGTTTTATCCTTTTCCTTATGGGGAAGACATATCCTACATGTTCTATAAAATGATTATTTTCATGCATTTTTCTCCTTGTTAATCCAGTTAGTTGAGAGTGTTAGAAGTCCATTACAGGCAATAACTTTAAGAAAATAGGGTTTTATCTAGACAGCTGCTCTTAGGCTGATTTATTTTGTTTTATGTGGGTTTTTTGTAAGAATCTCTCTAAGGACAGCCTCACTCCCAGGAACACAGCCTCACAGTCAGGCTGTTTTTTCCAAGACAAGCAAAGAAAGAACTGAGTCCTTAAAGTCTCCAGAAGGCCCTGGGGAACAGTTGTGCTTGGCTGGCATGGGTTGCTCTTAATACCAGGCAGGGCAGTGTTTAAAAGAGAATAAACCTGCAGGGCTGCCTCTGCTGCAGTGGTTGCAGGGTTGTGTTCAAGGCCAGGCTGGGTGAAGCTCTGAGCAACCTGGGCTAGGTGGAGGTGTCCCTGCCCATGGCAGGGGGTTGGAATTAGGTGATCTCTAAGGTCTTTTTCAACCCAAACTGTTCTATGATGATTCCTTGTGCCCCACACCAGGGCAGGGAGCTGCCCGCACATCAGCCACAGCCAAAGGTTCAATAATGTGATTTTTGAAAGGGAGATGGTTGAGCTGTCATTTTCCAAACAGTTGTGTTTACTAGGGGCTGAAATAATGGGGACTAGCCCCTTTCTTCTCCCCTTGTCCCATCTCCTGGCCCAGCATGCCCAATCCTTCATCTCTTTATCCCATCACAGCTGGACCCTACATCTGCCCCATCCCAATACCTGCTACCTTGGTTTCTCCTCTCTCCCTACATCTGTGATTTGGGTTGGTACCTCCAGAGGTCAGGAGCAGTTTGACGGGGCAGCATCTGGCACAGCAGGGCCCTGGTCAAAAATTTGCCCCCAGGAGATACCAGTGGCAGCTGACAGGGGTTGCTGGAAGGAGAACTGGCGCTGGATGTGGATTCATTCGCTGGAGTCCCTCTGGGATTGCATGAGCCCTTGTTTCTCGCACACAGTGCACAAAGACGTGCGGGGAGGCGTCCCGGTTCCGCAAGGTGTTCTGTGTGGATGAGAACAAGCAGCTGCAGAACAGCGGCTACTGCGAGGCCAGCAAACGCCCCCCCGAGATGGAGAGCTGCAGGCTGCCCCCCTGCGAGTACATCTGGATCACAGGAGAGTGGTCGGAGGTGAGTGCCCATCCCCGTCCCTGCACCGGGCCGTGATCGCCTCCTCTCAGCACTGCCCCTGCTGAGGTGTTGCAACCCAAACCAGCAGTGGCAAGGCAGGCCTGAGGGCTTTAATTATTATTTTTGGGGTTGTTTCTGTCTCCCTGTTGGATAGGAAGGAGCAGTGGTGTGGGAGACAACCAGGATATTAAAGACGAAAAGCTGCGTGTTCAGGGTCCTAGTTAATATCTGGAGGCAAAGCGCAGTGCATTCAGCAGGCACCCTCTTTGCTCTTGTGCTGGTTTGTTCCATTTATGTATTTATTTGGTTTTATTCCATCCCCTCCTGGGGAGCTCTGGGGCCCTGTGAGTTGTGCAAGGGTCCAGGTGAGCATCATAGGGGAAAGGCTAAGCCTGGATGTGACCATGGGGGCACGTCATTCCTCAGTGCTGTCTTTGGCAGGGGCAAGGAGCCAGAGTGAGCAAAGGCAGGACATTCACCCTCACAGCTGGGAGAGGGCTCGGCAAGGAAAATAGATGAGTTTTCCTTGCGGCGGGCGCCGCATGCGGGAGGACCCAGGCTAATCTCAGCCTGTTTCCTTCTGCAGCCAGTGAAGGATTACTTTCCAGTTGGAGAAACAGCAGAGGGAAATGACAAGGCAGCTGCTGACACAGCACTGATTAAAAAGAAAGAACAAGAAAAGGGAAAAAAGAAAACATGCCGGGACTGAGGGGGAGGAGAGACGAGCCACCCAAGATAGTGCAGGAGGGAGAAACATGAAGAGATGAGAATATGTCAGAGCAGCCTGGTCTCCTGGGTGGTTTCTTAAGAGAAATACTGAGGTGCCTGCCAGGTTGGGGCCCTGGCTGCTCCTTGCCTGGGCACCCTCTACCCACTCCCAGTCCCTGGGAGACCACCTGGGAGCACTCAGGCCCATGAAGACAGAGTGGTGGAGAGGGCTTACAGAGCCAGAGCTTGGCTCTCCCCAGGTCCCAGTCAGCCTTTTGATGGTGGGAGCAGAAGCACTGTTCATCCTCTAATTACAATGAAAAATTTCTCATTCTTCCCCTTGCTGACAAATACCTTCAATTCAGGGTCAACCTTGACCATTTTCTATCTCTGTGTATCCCATGGCAAAACAAACACCAACAAACCAAAATAACTAAATAATAGAGGTATTTGTGAGTTCCCAAGGATCTTCTGCTCCTCTCTTTGTGCTTGGGAAGAAATAACATGTGCCCAGAGCCAGCCTGGAGTAGGGAGTCCTGGAGCAGCTGTAGATCCAGCCCAGAGAGAAACGGGACACTCAAAGACGTGTCAGACACCAGCTGATATGTAGTAGCCACTTAAATTATCCATGAGTGGCTTAAATAGATACCCGTGATCCCTCAAAGCAGTTTCCTGTGTTAAAAGCTGACAAGCCTGGTTTCCCCCCCATTTTGGGCAGCCTTCCTGAAGCATGTGGTGCTCACTGGTATTTCCTCTGCCTGCAGTGCTCCGTCACGTGCGGGAAGGGATACAGGCAGCGCCTCGTGTCCTGCAGTGAGATTTACACTGGGAAGGACCACTACGAGTACGGCTACCAGAACACGGTCAACTGTCCTGGCACACAGCCCCCCAACATCCAGCCCTGCTACCTCGGGGAGTGCCCTGTCTCAGCCTCCTGGCGCGTCGGCAACTGGGGAAGCGTAAGTTTGGCAGACTTCTTTTTTTAGCCAAAAAGACTGTAACAGCCTGGGGTTTTGTTGGACAGAGACTGAAGGTTTTGGCAGGGGAATATTTTAGAGATGCTTAATTTAATGCATTGAATACCCTGGTGTGTTTAGGGCTCCATACTTCAGACTGAACCCCTTCATATGGGCAAGTCCCAGCAGCTACAAGTAGAGTCATCCATGAAAATTGGGATGTAGCCAACATTTGTGGCCATGTTCTTGGCCATGCTGAATGCTTAGAAAGTGGGGTCATTGCAGAAAACAAGGATTTGGAAGCCTTGTGCTAGAAGGATTGATGGGTCACTGGCAACTGCAGTTAATCCCACTTGGCCAGGTGTATGAGAAAGACTTTGGGAACCACCATTAGACCCCACTAATAACACTCATCATTTGAGCCTTAAAAGAATTTTTTTTTCTTCTTTTTTCCTCCCCCCCCCCTTCTTACAAATGCTGGGACAGGTCAGGGGAAAGGACTTGGCCTTTCTGCTAAGGTTATTTGTGTTGAGTCTCTTCTGGGGCCTGAACTACAAGATCAAATTTTAGTTCAGGTGATAGCTTTTCACTTCTTTGGGCTTCTGACATTCTTTGAAATGTGATGTTTCTCCCATAAACTTGATTTATTAACCCAGCTCAGGCATTTGTAGGAATTTGTCAAACCTTTACAAGGCAATGAGTGTCAAGCCAAATAAAATGTAGTGGAAGTTGTCACAGTAACTGGTAATGCCATTTGAAACCTAAGTTCCTCCTGCCCCATAGGAAGCTTCAGATCCTGCCTGTGAGTCAGCACTGAGGAGTTACAGCAAAGAGCACCGTCTCAATTAATTGGTATTTTCCCTCAGAATTTAAGTGCAAAATACCCAACTTGTTAATCCAACTTCACTGCAAAGAGCATTCATTTCAGAGAGCAAGACCTTTCTCCTCACTTTGGGCTGCTGAATATCCCACTGACTACCAAATGCCATGACCCTTCTCAGCTCTGATTTTCAAAGGGATTTAATGTAAAATGCCATCACCTTTGATGGACAGAAAGAGTCCTACTCAGCACTTTAGCTAAGTTTTATGGAACTGGACTTGATAAAGAGTAAATGCCCACGCTGTGAATACCATGAGCTATTGAAGACCATCTTCTTCATGGCGTGTTCCTTTAGAATAATAATTTCTAAATAGAGTAACAACTTCATTTTCTTTATAGCCCAGCTTTCTACCTGCAGAAAGAGTTGATTTCTGTTCCTCAAGTACTTGAAAGAACAAGTTGTGGATGTGGAGCATGATGCTTCCACCTCTCTTAGCCCACACTTAGTAGCTGGATGAGCTGCTGCTTGGTAGCTCCAGTAATTTATGCATTTTCAGCCTTAAGATTGCCCTTGATCTAGGTGGTTTGAGGATGACCCAGTGTTTGCACAAATTTAGCCATTTTTACACCAGGTGAGGGGAAAGAAGATTTTGAGGCTCCTTTTTTTTTAATGCAATTAGCAGAAAAAACAACAATCTATGTCATGTTTGCTCAGATAACCCTGTCAATGACCAATCAATGTCTCCCAGCTACCAGGATATTATTTCTCCCATTTAGGCCTTCTGGTGAACATTTGTCTCATGTATGACCTTCCTAATGTGAAAATAAACAATTTCACTTGAACACATGGTTCACTTTAACAAACTGCCTCATGCAGCAAAGTGGGCAAACACTGAGCAAAGTATGGTAGCCTTGAAGTAATCAATGACAGTGATAATAATGAAGGGATTAATAATCAAAGGGACTACTCATTTGATTAAAATTAAGCCTGTGTTTGAACCCTTTGCAGGTTTAGAGTCTTTGCTGCTGTCTCTTGATACAAGGGAAACCGCCAGTCTCTATTCTTTCTTCTGGAGCCCAGAAACCCTTGAGATAAAACAGGAATCTCTGTCTTGTGTCCTGCAGTGCTCTGTCACCTGTGGAGCTGGGGTCATGCACCGCTCGGTGCAGTGTTTGACCAACGATGACCAGGTCAGCAGCTTGTGCCATATGGACCTGAAACCCGAAGAGAGGAGAACATGCCACAATGTCCATGACTGTAAGTCTGCTGATTTACACCTCCTTTTGCTTCTCTCATGGCTTCAGCATCTTTTCCCATCAAACTCCTAGAGATCTGCAGTATTTCCAAGCATTGGGAGCCATCCAAGTAAGCACTAAGGCACTTTAGGGAAACCTCTTAAAAATAAACAAGATGTTTTGATGCTTTGGAAGCCTCACAGTGTTCCAACAGAAATTTTCATGTACAGTTGTTCAGTGACTACAAGTATTTTTGTTTTGTTTCAGGTGAATTACCAAGGAGTTGCAAAGACGTTAAAAATCTCAAAGGTGTCACTGAAGATGGTGAATATTTCCTGCAAGTCAAAGGAAAGACATTAAAGGTGCATTTCAGCAACAGAACGATAGTTAAAGTGTTTTCTAAAGGTTCAAGAGGACCCTGCGTGTGGTCTTCACTCCCACTCTTGGATTTTCTGCCTTTGGTTGTCCCAGTAATGCCTTTGCACATGACATAATTCTGGCTTCTCTCTCAGGTGTATTGCTCTGGAATGCAGACTGACAGCCCAAAGGAATATGTGACCCTTGTAAACGGAGATGCAGAGAATTTTTCAGAGGTGTATGGATACAGGTAAGAAATCCTGTAATCATGAGCCTCACGGTGTTTTTGTTTTCCATGGCAATATTTCCCAGTCATGAGTAGAAAGGGTTTTCTTTTGATTCAGATTGCATAACCCGACCGAGTGTCCGTATAACGGGAGCAGACGAGAAGACTGCCAGTGTAGAAAAGATTACACAGCAGCTGGGTTTTCCACCTTCAGCAAAGTAAGGCTGGACCTGAACACTATGCAAATAATAAGTGAGTAAAAACAGGGCCTTGCCATTAAAAAAAAATGTTTATTTTACACAAATATAGCTGTAACTACAAGCAAGCAGTGGTGCTCTAGTGAGCAATATTCCTGAGCTTTCTTGTCAAAAGCTGCTTTTAAACTTGGTCACCTGTTTACTGCTTTATACTTGGAGACTGCAGCTTGAGTACATCATACATGCTCATGTTATTTCTCTATAAAACAGGACAATATTAAGGCAATTGCTGGTGTATCTGCTCTGCAGGATGAGTATTTGCGTTCTCCCAGCAGCCAGTGTATTTTGTGAAGGATTTTATTTCATTTGGTCCCCTATTTTCAAACTGGACTCAGCAGACACAAAGCCTAACCAGGGAGGAGCTGCACCTTCCCCAGTTTACTCAGAGAGGTGCCAGGAGATCCCAGTGGGGTGGGGATGCTGCTCCCTGTGGCCAGGGCAGAGGAGGCTCTTGGCAGAGCCAGACCACGGGAAATAACTTGTGTTGAGAGCTGGGGACATGGATTTGCAGTGGAGAAAGACCTCGTAGCTATGCAATAAGAGTAACACACTGTCTCTTTTGTCATTCCTGTGAGCTGGGGGCCATCCCACCACCAGAGTGCCTGTATCATCCCATAGGGTTATGGTTTCAGTCCCCCTGACTCCACTGCTATCAGTTTCCAGCAAATGTTTTAAAAATACAACATATTGTTGGGAGTTCATTCAGTAAATAGCTACGTGGTTTTTTAGCAAATCAAAATCCTTCCCTGTAAAACGACTCTTTATCTGATAAGTGGTTTTTATCACTTAATTTTCAAGACCTCCCAGTCTATCAATCTGTAAAAAGCTACTAATAATCTGTAAAAGTTCCTAGGTAAAGATCTCAAAGGAATCACCCTCGGGGAATTTGATACCAGCTCCCTTTGAAATTCAAAAGGAGCTGGGCACCTACCTCTGTCAGGCAGGAGCTATCTCACATCCCCATCTAAATGAGTCTCAGTTACTTCAGATCCCTCCAGAGCAAAATACCCCAATTCCCTTTGAAAACCCGACCCCTGGGCTGGGGCAGCCAGGAAAGCAGAGACGTTGTTTGCCTTTGTTTAAAAGAGAGATTCAGAAGGTGCTGTAGCCTTCTTAGAAGTGGGGAATTTTTTGATAGAGAAATAAACCCGAAGTCATGGGTTCAAGTTTAGTTGTTTATACCTTGGTCCTAAATCACCAACGGACTTAAACTGAGCTGTAAATACCGAGTGTAAGTGTTCCGTTAAATTCAGTGCTCACGCGCTGGGAATCACATGTGGGATGAATCAGGAGGTTTAATATTAAAAAATACAGTGGTCTTGACTCTCAAGATTAATGTATGAAACCAGCTTTGGTGAATTTAAAAATTAGCAAAGAGCATGCTTACATTTATTTTGTCTCTCTCTCTCAGCATCTTTCTTTCCTTGTTACTCACCAACTCTTCTCCACAGCAACTGATTTACAGTTTGCACGGACACATGATGGACGACCTGTTCCTTATGCCACTGCTGGGGACTGCTACAGTGCTGCCAAATGCCCACAGGTATTTGAGAGCATTTAATAGGAATTGGTGCCATTTGTTATGTTCAGGCCCTCTATTAATTACTGCTGATCGCAGCAGCCCAGCTTCAGTGAGTGGCATATTCTTATCTCAGCCATCTGAATCTTTTCCCTTTGTGCAGACGGAGAAAGTAATGGAGAAAGTTCCCTTTGTGAAGAAAGTAGTTTCCATTTTCCATGTTATCAGGCGGGTGGTTGGCTAAAGGACATTCCCTAGGGCCTCAGTAAAGAAGAAAAGGAAGAAGAAACAGAAGAACCCAGGGGGAGAACTGGGTTTTGCCTGCATAGTTGAAGACAGGGGGATCAGTCCATGAAAAAAAGGGCTTGGTGGAAATGCTGGGCAGGAAGAGCATTTGAACATCTGTAGGAGACAAATAACACTGTGTTAGAGGTGGATTGCTGTCCCCAGCACATGTAGCTTTTGTGGGGCTGGGGGATGATAAGTGAACTGTTTGGACAGTCCAAGGGACTGGGTGGGCAATATTGGCAAAGGGCATTAACAGGGAGTCGCAGCAGCAGACGGCAGAGGGCAAACCTCTCCATCTCCTTCCCTCCCTGCTTCCAGAGCCGACACTTTTCTGCACAGCTCAGCAGCTTAGGGATTGACTCCTTACCTCAGGAATGCTCATGAATGTTAATATCCATCCACCTGACCCAAACAGTTTGTTCCTCGCAGAAAATCAGCATTCCCAAGGCAGCAAGAGCAAAGCCAGCAGCCATCTGTACTGCACGGCCGTGCTGGGCTGTGGGTCAGCCTGGGGAAGTGTCCAAAGGATCCCTCCATGGGTCCAGAAATGGGCAGGACTGGGGTCTGCCATGGGGGTGAGGGGAGGGCTGGGGGGCTGAGCACTGGATGCTGGCAGAGTCCTTAATTTTCCATCCATCTTTTGCATTTTGAGAAAGGGTGGAATTAAGCGTTTTAAAGAAATGAGCAAATGGAAGAGTTTTTATTTCACTAGTCTGGGGAAGAAAAAAAAAATACAGTGGAAAATAAGGAAAACAAGGACAAGTGTGCCCTCTCCAGTTGAGGAGGGAGCGTGACAGCAGCTGCAGCACATCCCTGAGGTCCCTTCCCATCAGCTGCTGGAGCACGTCAGGCTCTGCAGTTTGCCATGGAAAAGCCAAGAATGCCCTCAGCCGGCAGAGAAGAAGCAGTGCAAAACCAGGAAAAAACAGGGGTAAAGCAGTGAAAACCTGGGGGAAAAAAGGCAGTTCAAAAGGAATCTGAAGCCCCTCCTTCTCTGCAGCCACTAAGGAGAAGGAAATTCCTAATGTGAGCCATGCTGTGATTTGTACAATGGGCTGATCACAGTCAGAGCAGTGGAAAACAAGGGAAACACTGCTGGCAAGATCCTGTTAGAAAAGTGACACCATGGCATGCTGGGAGTCTGGAGCACGGCATTTTGGGATAACCAGGCTCTTCTTGTTTTTTAGGGTCGCTTCAGCATAGATCTGTATGGGACAGGCCTGTCCCTAATGGGAACAGCCAAGTGGCTCTCACAAGGGAATTATGCAGTGTCGGAAATTCAGAAATCCCCAGTAAGTTGTAACTTTAATTATGGCTATACCTGCTCATCAGACGTTTTTAATTGCCACATTGTCATTCATGGCAATATCTTCCAATAGAGACTAACAGAAAATTAACATCTGACATTAAAGTGTTGTGCGTAATTGTAGTGGGGGGATGCCCTCATGGGTTTAACTTGATCAGAGTTATTGCAATTAATTAGTGAGCCTGATTAACCATGAAGCTGAAAGCGCTGAGTGCTGTGGGGCAGACATATCTTTAATTAGTTGCCTGAGATGTCCAGCATGGAGTGTGCATAACAGGGCAGGACAGCAGGACAGGGTCAGGATTGCAGAGCAGGGTTGGGCCTGCAGAGAGGATCTGGTGCCAGGCAAGTGCCCTGAGTAGGAATTGTTCCCAAAACATCACTGATAAAGTGTGGGGGATGTGGATCTTCCTACTGGTCTGGTCTGGCTTTGTCTCCTTGGGAGACTCTTGAGTCATCCAGGTGCTGCAGGGGCACCATCCCCTGTCACTGCCTGTGGCTCTGCTGGCTGGAGCCTCAGAGTAAGCCAGGCAGCCCTTCACAATCACTCACAGCCAAATTTGTACTTGTACTGCTTAATTTGACTGCCTGTTAACACCTCCTGCAGTCACTGTGTGCCTTCACTCTGTTGCTTCTGTGTCATATTCTGAAATGGTAGAAACCCAGGATTGCTTTTTTGGCTGTTACTTCATGTGAGTCATCTCAACTGCCCCTGTTAAAACTCTCCAAAGGAGGTCACCATAATCATTTAACAAAAAGCAATTTGTAAAATATCCTCTCCTGTACTCTTTCCTGTATTCCTGTACTATTCCCTGGATCTGGGGAGCCTCAGTTTCCTCTGTGCTGGCGCTCTTAGAGGAGAATTAATCTTCCTGGTCTGACCATGCTACAGGTGGAAGAGAACCAACACAGGCCCTGTATGTCAGTTCTGGCAGGTGCTTTTCTATTTTCCCCTTCTAAAAGGAGAGCAGTCAACTTTGGGGTTGCAGAGAACATCATGGCTGGCAGAATTATAACAAACTTTAAGGAACAGGGGTGCTCAAAAATCCTCCATCAGCTGGTGGCCTCTGTCAAGTGCTATTCCAAGGGCGTAATTGCCTGCAGGAGCAGAAGAAAGAACAGTGTAGTGAGAAGAGATGATAGCAGCCTGCTGCAGTCACAGATCAATAATGTCAAGGGCAGGGTGGAGCTCGTTTAAAAATAAATGTTTTGTGCAAGCTCGGGCTGTGTTTAAGCCCAATTTTCTGGTAATTGAGGGTTGAATTCCCCTCAAGGACTGTCTGTCCATTGTAATGACCAAGAGGAGAAAGACTCTGCAGAGGTGAGATAAGGAAGGCCAGATGGAGGTATTAATCTCCTGACTCAAGCCCAGAGTGGCATCCTGCTTGCTGGGCTCACCTGGAGACCAGGTCAACCTCAGAACCACTCCACGTTTTCCTCTTCTGGCTGTGGGAAGTGGAGGGTTGGCATCTGAGAAAGTGGCATCCCCTCACCCCATCACTTTCCCTCCTCTCGTCTCTGGAGCCACTCCAGGCCTTTCCCTTCCAAATGGATGTTTTCTGGTATTGCCTGCAAATACCCTTCCCATGTCCTTCCCATGCTCAGGCATAGCTCAGGAGTTGTTATTGTCCCAGTGCGGTTTTGCTCTTGCATAAGCCAAGTTTTCCACTCATTACTATTATTCACTGTGGGACAAACTGGAGAAAGCGGGTATCCTCCAAATGACCTTCACCTTGGGCAGCTTTCAATTTAATAAATCATAATTGTCCTTTCCTATTTGTGTCCACCATCTGACCTGGTAGCATTAAAGAGAATTACATTTGCATGTACTTGAATACAGCGGTGATTTCATAGATTGATTTAGGCATCATTTGTTTTCTTTCCAAGCCATTTTCTATTAAAAACCCTGGCTGGAGTAACCAAGATCTGGCCCTTCTGCAGTGTGGAATTCCTGAGCTTACTGAGCTGTTATTTCTGATTTTGCCTGCAGGATGGTACCAAAGTAGTAGGAAGATGTGGTGGTTACTGTGGGAAGTGCACTCCATCATCTGGAACGGGCCTCAGCGTTCAGGTGTTATAGCAATGGTGAGTTCCCAGCTGCTTCTGCATGAAGGGAAGCCTTCCCCAAACTGCCCTGAAGGAGCAGATCAGGCCATGCTTGCAAAAACACATTGAGTGCATTGGTGCCAACCAACTGCCCCACAAAGCATCCCAGGGGGATCCCCTGCTCCCCCAGTAACCCTTATGGATATAGCACTGTCGCCTGGAAATTCCCACCTCGCTGGCACCCACTTCTGCTCTGCTCTTGTGCCAGGTTCTCTAGTGACAGGTTCCAGAGGCCATGATGACTCTACTGTGCACCTTTTCTGTGTTTTCCAGGTTCTCTGGGAGCAGCCAGCGGAGATGAGAGATGGATGAAGGATAGTGATGCAATACCTCTGCCTTCCACTTTTATATCTGTGTATATGTGTATATAGACCGCATATTCCTAATGTACAGTATAATATTTATGTTTGGGATTATTTATTTTGATTTAATATTTTTGTACGTAAAATCATTATATTAAGGCTGCTTTTACTATTTTTATTTTTTATTGTTAAATCCTGCAGTCAAACCACTGCATTTTGCGTACTCTACATTATATGTAGCATTATGACAAGTGATACTTTATTGTCACTGTATTCAGTTGTTTACTTTCAATCAGTAATTTTCCTTCAGTTATGGGCTGCTTTGGCCTTCCACGGTGCTACACAATCTGCATAGGGGTATTTTTGGCATTTCAGTCTGTCTTTATGTAAGGAAAATAGACAAGATGTGCTTAAATTTTTATTTTTAGGGATTAGGCTGACAGCACTCAAGGAAAACATGACAATGAATACAGTGCTAGTTGCATTAGCAATCTTTATCTTTTAGGTATGTTTTGAATTTCACATGACCTCTGTGGCCAGTGCTAAAAGCACTGATTTGGTGCTAACATGATATTTATTAATGCTCTGTAGTTTTAGTTAATCCAGTGCCTTTATCATTGAAGAAGGGGATAAAGCAGAAAAATTGTCAGGCGATTCAAATCAATCAAGATCTACCCCAGGTTCAGGAAAATTCCTGCAGATGGATCTTCAGCTCAAGCCCTTTTTTCACAGGGTTCTGAAGTGAACTCACTTTTTTTTAAAAAAACATATCTTTGTCTCCTAATTGCATGTGCCACTGTGCTTCCTGGCTCCATCTGGAAGCGGGGTATTAACTCATCCCAGACAGGCTGATCAGGCCATATGTTTCCCTGGGCTGTGTGCTCAGAAGAGATGCAGTTTCTTACAGACTTTGTTACAAAATCCTAGCACGAAGCCGAAAGCATCCCTGTGGTGTTCCCTCCCCATGGGGCTGGTGAGGACCAAGGGGACAGCACACCCAGGGATGGGGACAACAGTCCCAGGGTTGGGGACAGCATACCCAGCCAAGCCACCTCTTCTCTTGGCCAGGGGACTCCACTGCAGGCACTTGCAGCATTTCCCCAGCTTCCTACTCACTCCCAGACCATCTGCAAAGGGAGGCTTCATGCCTCGTTTCAACAAGATCACTCTGTACCTACAGATGATTCTGCCCCCCCTTCAAAAACAAGCTGCTTTACGCCTACTGCTGTGTTGCTTCGGATCTTCCTGGTAAGGCATCTGTGCTCCTTGCCTCTCCTCATCCCCATGTACAGCCAGACATTTACTGTTGGCTTTTTTTGAATCAAACTGAGGAGCCATGGCCCTTAGGTGTGGTGGCTCTGCCTGTACATAGCCCTCTGCCTGTGGCACGCCAGGCTTTCGCAGAGCTTCGTAGCATGAGCATGAACGGGGGTGATGTGACCAGATTATTGTTGTAGTCTATGACTATGTCCCTTATCTCTTTCTCCACAACTTACTTAGCAATAGGAAGATGCTGCCCTTTCACCTTATATGTTGGGGCAGCCAGGAGCACAAAGTACAAGGAAAGGAAGCTTTTCAGCACAAAATTGCCGGCAGTTTGGAAAACCAGAGATGTTTATCTGCTACTCCAGATAACTCTTTCCATTTTGGTTGCAAAGCAGCTACCAAAAGCAACCTTGGGATCTTGTGTGAGTCTTTACAGAGCTCCTCAAAAGATGTGTAATCAGTCTGGTATAAAACAGTCAGATCAATGGTGATAAACGATCCGATCCTGGATTCACAACCCGTGTGTGTGCCGGGCTGTGTTCAGCCTTTGGAGTGAAACCTGTCAGCCTGACAGTCAGGGATTGACACGTTCCTGTCAGCCGGGAGACATCTCACAGGCGAGCAGGGCTATGGTACAGCCTGGCAGCTGAAGAAGTGGTGAAGGAAAGGGGAAAAAGGGAAAGGGAAAAAGGGAAGGAGGAAGAGGAAAAAGGGAAAGAAGAAAGGAGTAATAATGGAATAGTGATTTTCTAATGATAATTGCTTATGTCTAACTTCTGTAGGGGAAAAGGGAAAATTGCACTATGAACTTTAGAAAGAAACAGTGGTGCTTAGAAATTACAGGCATATTATATTTTCTCTAATGAAGTAAATGGCTATTTATAAAAAGAAATACTATTTTGACCTGTACACATTCATTTCTACAGCTATTAACAGAGCTAGAAGAACCTAAAAAAGTAAGAAATAAACTATAAGGGAAAAAAATGACAAAGCACTGATCCTGTGGTTCATTAATGGTCATCATTAAACAGAGCAGATTTTGAGGACCAGAGACAACAGACATTTCTTGTTCAAGGAAACAACTCTGGGTTTTATATATCAATGCCATTATTTTTCTACAAACTGGGGTATTTTTTTTGCAAGCACTTTCCTGTACAGTGTTTCTTTTCTTTCTGCTTATACTCAAAAGGAAATGAAAAGACCTGTAAGACATGTCTATATGGTCTTGCTGCATTTGCCATCGTATTTCAATACCTGTGTGCTACTATAGAAGCAAAATACTTTGTACACAAGGGAATAATACATTGAATGGTAAACATTCCTTTCTGTGCTGGTGTTTATTTCCAAGGTTTGGGTTCCTTGTTTGATTGTCCCATGCAAAAGGAACGAGGAATGGGAAAAATGTTGTTTACATGGAGCCCTGCCCCAAAGCCACGTTGGAGTCTGTGGACCAGGGACCATCTTGGAGAATGGCCATGACCATCCACTCATGTCTTGCTGCTCAGAGAGACTGATGCTCCCCAATTTGTGTCCAGAGAGGTGCAAAACATGCACAAGCCCATCTCAGAGGTGCCCCATGCATTGTTCAGACGTGTCTGGTGACTGGCTGGAGCTGCCTTCAGTGACCAGGGACATCCCTTGCCATGGGATATAAGGGAGACAAACAGTTCATTTTGCAAATGTTTTTGAAGGGTGAGCTGGGATAATTGCAGTGCTATGGAAAGAAATGTGGGGGAAAAAATCAACTTTTCTAAATTGGAAAAGATAGTATCAAATATATGAGAAAATTCAGGTAAGAGAAATTTGACTTAAAAGGAAGCAAATGTAGGGACTGCCTCCCAGGATGGCAATCAGGTGACAAAGTGCAACCAGTCTTACATCACCACTGCCCCAGAGACTACAGGTAAGAGTGAAGAAGTTGCAATTTCTGTCCTCCCTTTTATGTTCCTCATGCTTTGTCTCAGAAAATGCTGCAGATCTCTTAGTGCTGGCAGCTCCAGCCTTTTCCAGCTTCTATGTTTTCAGCCCAAAGGAGGGAGGATTCCTCCGTTGTGCTGTCAGAAACACCGTCAGATGCAGAAAACAGAACATGCAGTATTTCAAAAGCTTAATTCTTAGTTTAAATGACCAATTTTCTATCAGTTATCCTTGATAAGTGATTACAAAGACTTTCAACGTGGGCTGTTGTGGAATTGCCACACAGACCCTGAATTGTATTTAACCTTCCAGTCCTGTGTAATGCAAGGATCATTTTAACACTTGTAGTGCTTAGGTTCTGTGTGCTTAGTGCTGAGTTTCTATAAAAATCGCAGTGCTCTTCTTCAGCCTCGTTGTACAGTTTCAGAGACAGAAGTGATTGCTTTATCTCTTTGGCCTTCTGCCCCAATGATGGGCATTTTTCCTCTGTAGAGAAATAAAACGTGTTTTCTTGAAGGCTGTTGGAAAGGCACATCTCAAGGAACTGCTCCTAAATCAGGACATTTGCTAGAAAGCCTTCTTTTCCTCATAGCCGCTTTGAAAATCGTATTGAAGAGTGCAGAGAGGCAGAAAAGACCAAGGAGGGGAGAAAGAAAAAAAAGGTAATTCTCCACTGAAGCACTTCCAGAATTGGTCTAGTGTGTCTTTCCAGCACAGCTTCTCAAAGAGATGATTGAGGGCTGACTCAGAAGAAAGCATCCTGTCAGGGGAAGAGCACAGAGGTGAGACACTTCTCCCATTACCAGGCAAAGCACAGGAATTCAACCCAACCCAGGAGTCATTAACAGCTGAAGTGGCTCAGCCCAAGTATTCCGTTCTCCCATCACTTGAACTCTTCAAATGGCGAACTCTTTCAATCAGGTCGTTGTAAGAGATGTGTTTGAGTTCATCCAGAAGTCACAAACCTTTGTAGTGTTGGTCACGTAGTGGGAGGGGATGAGTCCCTTTGCAGTACAAATTCCTGGAGGCAGCTCTCCAGCTTGCTTTGAGCAGGAGGAAGGAGCTGATGACCGAAAGTGGTGCCTGTCAGTCTCACTCCAATATTTTCCAAGTATTTTTGCCTGTGATGCGATCCAGGCAATCAGAATTGTAGCCTTCCAGAAGCAGATTTACTTGACAAGTTTCTGACCTCTCTTTGCAATAGCGAGATGAAAAATGCTAAGAAGTTATTTTCAGCCTTCACAGAAGAATCTGAGTTTCCACTTCAAAGCTGGCTTAATTTTTCAGCTCTTTTATATTAACAAACATAAGGCACAGATTTTGAAATAAAAACCAAAACAAGAAAAGTGTTTTGACCTAACCCAAATGCCTTTTATACTTTAGTTCCTGGGGAGGTTTCTTTTGTTTGTTTGTTCCAATTGAAAAAAAGAAAACCCCAAACAAAACAAACAAACCTGTGAAATTTTTCACTAAATTTCTTCTGCCTCTCTGTGGTTATAAATATTGGTTCTGAAGTGTTTGGAGATGTGATCTTTGACTGTAAGTACAGGAAGATCTGATGTAGGTACCATTTTAAGCAAGGGAAGGTAGAAATGCATTTCTCTTTTGTGAAGCTGATCCAGGTCCTTCAAGGCAGGATGTGAAGTGCTGAGACTGAGACTATGCCCATCAATCCATTTCCACCAGGAAAACCTCAGCTCTGCTGGGAGCAGAATGGTTTCCACATTACATCTCCTCACAGGCTTTGGCACATGCCTGGCTCTAATGCTCAGTCTAGGCTGCCAGCAGCGAGATCAAGCTGCAGCTACTTAAACATTTGTTGGTAGTCAGTGTCTCCATTTCTGAGGAGGCAGTGTGAGGAGAAGAGCCAGGAGTCTGGAGTAATCTCTGAATACAAAACCCTTTGTATGTGGGACAGAGGGTGCAGGGGGAGGCAGGGCCCCGCATATTCTCTCTCAAAGTCATTACTTGGCTCCATTCATATGCTTATAATTTCTTCATCCTTCTTTAATCTCGGACTACATTTCAGACGAGCAATTAAATTAATCAGGTCTTTTCTGCATTGTCCTTTTCTAATCCATGCTGCTGGCTTGCTGACCTTCCTCTTTGAAGCTATTCACTGCTCGCTGCCTGCCTTCCCCAGCCCCACACAAAAAGGAACATGGGCTGTGAAACACTTCTTTGCTCCCACTCCCGCTAGCAGGGAAGTGGGAATGGCTCCCTGCAAACTGATGGCAAGAAAAGACATGTCCAGGTTAGTTGCTGTGACTGGTAAATACAAGTACAGGTAAATACAAGTGGTCCCTCCAAACCCCACCCAGGCAGGCGGGAGCAAGGCTGCCTGCAGCAGAGGATTCAAGCAGGTACCAGATGCTGCCAGAGGCTGGAGCTGTGGCCTCATTCATGGCTTGGACTCCCCAGATGAAGTTTCCCAGCTTAGTCCCAGGTTGGAGTAGCCCTTTGGAGCAGGATCCAGGTGTGTAGTGGTGGGAACATGCAGCTCTGCACTTCCCACTGAGGCTGATGCCTGGCTGCTGAGAACAAGCAGGTACACACTGGTGGCAATCTTTCCCTGCTTCACAAAGTGCAGCATAGCTGAACTGGTAACAACTGAGGTGTGGAATAATGAACCACAAGCTGCTGAAAGGAGGTGCAGGGCAGCAGTGGCCATGGAGCTTTGATTCCTGGCAGCACAGGAGCAGCATGGTGAGTCTGAGCCTTGTCTGTGGGAGCAGCAGGCAGTGCCCTTTCTTCTTATCTGTGCTGGGGCTCAGCAGCTGAAATACTTTGCCATTTTTGTCTCTCCTTCACTGTTCTCCTCTCAGGGTATCCCTGAGCATGCCATGTCTCCTCCAATCCACGTGTCTCGGGGGACAGTCCACCCAGATCACTGGTGCAGGTGATCTAAGGAAAGCCCAGCAGATCACTCTGCTGACTCTCACTTGAGCTGTGGCTCCATTCAGGTAGGGCAAATGGAAATGTGATACCCTTCAGATACACTTTTTTAGAGAAATTTCTAAATTCTTCTGACTGAATTGCATAAAGTGGGGTGTCCTCCAGTCATTTCAACAGCTCTTGTCAACACCGACAGCTTCATCCTGCTCTGTGTGGAAAAATGCAGTGGGTGTGCCTTGTGCTGGTGCAGAGCTCACCTGGAATAACCCCTGAGAGCTGCCTGCCTGCCCGGGAGAGCCTGGTGCCCAAGATAACCTGAGTATCTCCTCCTCCTCAGCTTTCCTCCACATTGTGCAAGTGGTACTTGAAGCTTTCCAGGTACGACTGGCATTCAGATTTGAGGAATGGCATTTTCCCATCTGATCATTCCCAATGGCTTGAGCCTTTCAGGAACTTAAATGCAGGGTAGCATTTAACTTGGGAGAATCAGAAGCTTTTGACAGCAGGTAGGTCCTGGGCTGTTTGCCTTGGCTGAAGAACTGGTGTCTCCAGCTGGCAAAAACAGCATGAATATAAAACCTGATACCACTGGTGGCCACAACAGAAACAAGTTCTGCATCTCAGGGACCACAGAAAAAGTTTTTTGAATTTTCCCTTGGACAGGCCATCGAACTTCTGGTGATCTGGGCTACCACTAGCAGCCTGGTTTTGCCAGGTATTTTGCCCACCTATTTATAAGCATGTTTCCGTCCTGTAAAATGGTAAGTAAAAGACTCTTTTTTTTTTCTCCAGAAAGAGACAATAAAGCAGCTTTAAAAACATGGCTAAAAGGACCTTCCCACCTGCAGGGCGGCAAATGAATGATTAATGTGAGGGATTGCAGGACATCTGTGACACTTCCAGTGCTGTGGCAAGGGAAGGGCAGGACGGCTTCACTCCTGCCAGCTCACCTCGTGCACTGCCTGCTGACACCTGCCTCTCCACCACTTATCCCAAATTGGTTTGTTTTTCCTTATCTTCATATACTGTCCTGGAAAGAAAAAGTAGCATGGCAGAAGTGTGAATTTACAGCCTAAAGCAAATAGGCTGCTGGACCAAAAGTGAGCTCTAGGGAGTGAGGGGGGAGAGCAGAAAATCACTTGTTGCTATAGCGCAAGGATGTTGTGTGTAAATTGGCAGAGCCCCACCTGATTGCTTTGTTTAGCCTCAAATTGAAAGGCATTAAGCAACCACATGAAGCGGGGCCATCTCCCTCCCAGCCCTTGTCAGAGAGGCTGGGAGAGCTGCACCCGGGGACTCCTGAGCTTGACAGCAGAGAAACCCAGTTCTGGGAAAAGCTGCAGCGCTGTCATTTCATTTCAGGGAGTAACAGCCTAAAGAGTGAGGAGGGGCTTGGAAAGGAGCAGCAGGGAGGGAAGGGGGATGCATGCACAGCCTGTGACACTGCCATGCCAGCGCCAGAGCCAGGGTGCCCAGGGTCCCTCTAGCACCTCAGCAATGCCCAGCCTGCCCAGTTTGAGGGGCAGGTCCCTTTTGGGGTGGGGGAAGTTTCATGTGTCTGCTTGGCTCTGCATTTCATAGCAGGTGCTCCTCTCCACAGACCAGGACTGGGCTCCAAGTTTTTATTGGTGTGGACTCCAACTCCCAAATGCTATTTACAGGGAAATTGAAGACCGCCTTCAAAATTAACAATAGATGGCTATAAATCTTACTCAGTTACCTAGCAACTAACACAATAAAATCTTAAGGTTAAAAGGAGAAGGGTTATTTGGAGATACCTTGGGGAGCACATAATGGCCATTTGCATTCCTGGGTGGGAGGACACAAAAAAAAAATTCCTGGGATATTTACAAATGACTGTATTGATGAAAGAAAAAGGTGAAATTACTCAGTACGGTTTTAATCAAAATACCTCAGAACAGAGAAACCTAACAAAAAAAGTAGTAGTCAAATGGCTGTGATAAAGAGCACTCAGAAAATGTATGGTGATCTGCAGAACTTGTAGAAGGGTTTGTTAAGTTGCTAAGCCCACTTTGGTGCCATTTGTGACATCTGAAGTGTGTGTACTGCAGAGTAACCGTGTAATCAACGTTCAGAGTGAATCTGACCGTTACGTGCCTGATGGAATGTGCCCCAGAAAAACCTACGCAGTGCAAAAAAAGTTTAAAACCTAACTAACATAGCATGATTCATCCCGGCCTGGGTTCCTGTTATGCACGGCACAGATTGAAATTCCATATCCCCACCTTAAAGAGGGGTTTATGCACAGCCTTTTCTGCCGGCAGTAATTGCAAATCTTGGAGCTGAAATGAGCGGAAACACTGAATTGTTTCCCTCCAAAAAGACCCTCATGGGGGCACGTTTACCCAGGAAGGAGGCTTGGTGGAGGAACGAAGCAGTAAATTAGATGCCTGGTCCCCAGCACACTCCTTCAGCAGCTGTGGCACTTAGAGGTATTTTTAAGCCCTCTTTTTGCCGTTTGAAAGGCTTCAGACAATAACTTCCTAATAACAGTCAGACATTTACTACCTTCAGGGTACTAGATGGAGACAGGATTCATGTTGAGCTGTAATTCACCTGCACAGGCTGCTGGCAGGAGGAACCACGAGGGGACTGACTCGGTCTGTAACAGCCAAATTCACCTTGGCATTGCAGAGGGGAGAAATGGATGGGTCCAGCATCAAAACCAGACTTGCTTTCTGCCTTTCTCCAGTGCTTTCTGTTGGTGCTGATGGTCAGGGCTGGACTGTAAGAGACACAGGGGTGTCAGAGCTGATGGATGGATGCTGAGAGCTTTCCACTTGTGAGTACTTCAGAGGTGATTTCCTGACACGAGGCATGGATTGCAGGATAGAAGAGCCAGGGGCACTTTCCTGGAAAGACTAGGAAATTTTCCTGGCTTCATACACGAAAGTGTCGTGTCTGCCAGCTAAATCCCATCCAGAATTGCTGGACCAGAGCTGGAGGCAGACTTTCCACAGTCTTTGGTGGCACACGTTGTCCCCGTCTTTCCCATTCCCTGGTTGCAGCTGCTGCTGTGGACCTGCAGCTCTTCTTCCTGGGGGTAAGGGCTGCCCACTGGGCTTGGACAGGAGTCACTGCTGCTATGGCACGTGCTGGTGTCCCAGACAGGATGGAGGTCACCGGGAGAGCAGAGGCCTAATGACAGCTCTGCCTTCATCCCAGGATGCTTTCCTGCACGGATCTATCCCATGCCAGTCCCTGCTCCACCCACCTTGTGACCAAAAGCTAACACAGGAGCTCCATTTTACCTTTCCCTGAGCTCTTTGATTTTAATCATAATTATTTCTGTAGCATCAGGTACAACAGGGAGCAGGAAACAAAGAGCATCCCTGTCATTTCCCTCCTCTTGGCCATCTGTAACTTCAAAAGGGAAATGGGTCCAACTGACTGTATGAATGGAGCAAACTGGGTTTTAAATTAGTTTAGTCATGAGAAGGGCTGGAAGAAGAGTCATCCCTAAGCAGGTTTGATTGAAACAGAAATGGGAGGGGAAGATGACGTATGGAACAATTTAAGTGACAGCAGAAACAATAATTTGTCAGACAAACTGTCTGGCATGTATTATCCATGTGTGTCTGTTTCTGAGCCTATTTGACAGCAGTATCTGACACCCCCCACCTCCAAGCTGAGTCTGCCTCCACTCAAGAGGAAGATCTTCGTGTTTATAACAACAATAATGCAAAATCTCCCTTTGAAAGCAGCTCTCCGTGTAGCACAGGTAGGGCTGGAGCTGTGTTGCTGTCCCCTGCCCACCCAGCCATGCCAGGATGGTGCATCATCCCCTTTGCACATGGTGAGAACAAGGGAGTGGGAGTTTATTTCCTGAGAGATCTTTACTCTTGGCAGCTTTTCTGGGGGAGGAAAGAGAAGAGGAGCATTCAGGCCAATGAGATAATGTATCCCCTCCCTTTCCCAAATGCATCCCAGAGATGATGTTCTGGCCTGGCTGTTTCCTTATGTAGATGCAGCATTTGAGCATCCCTAAAATGTGGATGGAGTCCTCCTGAATAGCCCTTCATTTGTCCTGATGTGTCAGGCCAGAGAGAAACTGCTGTTCCCATGAGATATTTAGATGACCAGGAGTCCCTGAGGACCTGGTTTTGCTGGGATCTGTGCCACCTGAATATTTTTATGGCTCTGTGTGGACATGGTTTCCCCAGATCCCTCTGCAGGCACAGCAGGGCAGAAACAGAGCACCCCTCACCCCTCTTGTCTGCACCTTCTGCACACCCAGGCTGAGCCCTCACCTTCCCTCTTCTCCTGAACACGCTGATGCAAGTCTTGATGCTCAGAACCTGCCCTGCCTTTTGCTTGTGTATTAAGGGGTCACCCCCAGTGCTGCTGGCACAAGCCTGGAGGAGACAAGCGTGCAGGGTGACAGGGAAGTTTGGTAGCTTCATGGACAGCTTGGGATGGAGGGAGGGGACCAGCCTGCCTTGTTTTAGGTAGCAATTTAGGACCTGCGTCTTCATCAGAAGACTGGAGCTGTGATTCAGCACAGCCACACCTCCAAGGAATTTACCCTCCAACTTTGACTTACTTTTGCTGTTTTAAACTCATAGCAGATGTCCTCACCAGCCCTGTTATTGAGGGCGCACAGCATCTCTTGCAACAGCAGAGCAATTAAAGAGGATTTGCAGGTCACCTTTAAAGCATTTCCCACAGCACGTTGAATCTTGTTAGAAGTCCTGTATCCAATACTGCTTTTATTTCAGCAGTTATAATTGGAGTTTTAAATATTCTGAATCTTATGCAATGCACCCAAAGTGCTAGAGATTTTCAGGCCCTCTCTTGCTTCCTGAAATCCCATTGTCTTTCAACAGAGATAACAGTAACTGAGCACCCCGATACTAATGTATTCAACATTGGATACAGATTTTAGGTGATGTTTCAATATGAGGTCAAACCCCAGCCTGCAACCAGTTGCCCAGTGTGTGATGAAATGTGTACTTGGAGAGATTGCCTCCTCCCTTGAGAGTTCATAATATATTCATGCACCACTCTATGAGTTGGAAACTGGGAGAGAAACCAAGAAGGAAAATGATGAGGAAATTCAGCAGAAGGGAGCAATAGAGAGAAGCTTGGAGGGTTTTGGAAAGGTAAAAATAGCAACCACAGAAAAACAGAGCAGGGAGCATTCAATATTTTCCCAGTGCCATGTAGAAAGCCTGTGAAAAAGAAAATTTTCTCCATGATAAAATTCTCTGTGTGGGGGTTTTTTTGTCTTAGGTTGGGTTTGTTTGTTTTATTTGGATTTTTTTTTTTTAAGGAAGCACAGTATTTATGGCAGGAAAGAGTGAAAATTTCCCCAAAACTTTTTGCCTGAGACTCTTCAAAAGGCCACCTCAGCTACACAGCTCCCAGCCTCATTTCAGCCTCCCAGAGAGGAAGATACAACTGAAGAATTGACAAAAATTAGAACTGATTGAATGAAAAAAAAAAAATTATCAAAGCGTTACCATTTTAACCAGCTGTGAGGCGGCAAGGCAAGGGAACAAAGAGGCAGGGAAGGAGGGGAAGGAGCTGACAGGATCTGCAAACAACCACAACCCTGGGTGAAGCTGTGAAATGCTGATGGCAAAGCTGTTCCAGCCCCACTGGGACGAGTTTCCGAGGAGCCCCGTGCTCTGTGAAGCGTGTTCGCTGCTCCCCCTCTCCCCACGGCTCATTTTGCTCTGCCTTGCAGCAGATGTGCTGTTTGATTGCAAACCCCAGGGGTACGGGCTGGTTGTTGGCAGTGGGCATCGCTTTGTAGGGCACTGTAGATACGACAGAGTGCGGTGATGCATGGGCAGTCCCACGGCTCCCAGCCCCATGGATCCCAGGCTCCCTGCCCTATGGATCCCAGGCTCCCTGCCCCATGGATCCCAGGCTCCCTGCCCTATGGATCCTGGGCTCCCAGCCCCACGCATCCCAGACTCCCAGCCCCATGGATCCCAGACTCCNCGCATCCCAGACTCCCAGCCCCATGG
>VZTX01006707.1:0-10670 GCA_013400915.1 Pardalotus punctatus
AGCCCACGTGACCGGCCGACAAGAGTCCAAGTAAGATGCAGTGATCAGGCCTGTTCTCATGGGTGTGCTTTGTTTATCATCACTTTTACTGCACTGTTGTACCATGCACTGCCATGGATGCTGGGAGTGTCCTCAGGGGGACAGTGTAAAATACTGCACCATTCAGCTGAGAGTGTTTTACTCCCATTTCATTTGAACTAGGACAAACGTTAAGACCACGTACAGCAGGAAGCTTTGGGTGCAGGAATTTCATAGAGCTTGAAAAAGAGAATATTTGGGAATTCGGTAGGCACTGCCTGAAATGCTTACCTGGGAGGTGAGCACCTTATGATCTTTAATGTATATATCTCCACTACACCTCTGAAAAACAGGGAAGTGCTGTTATCAGTAGTTTATACTTGAAGAACTAAAAGGCTAAGAAAAGATACTGTATCATCAGCCAGGGAATATATGTTTTGGGGGGAAATCTCATGCTTTCTTTTCCCCCATAAAGGGAAAAATTATGAATATAAGCATATAGAGATTAATGAGGTGATCTGCTCAACATTATCTGTGTTCTTTGAATAGAGAGAGGATGCAACTGCAGACCTGACTAACACTATCACCACAGGGCCATTTTGGTCCTTCCTTTGGGCTTCCTTATCCCAAAACATAAAAGCTATTTTGTTCTCAGGTCACCTTGTGCCTTTGAAATTTTTCCTCCTAGTGACCATGTCTAACTGTCAAAGGAGGAATTTCAATTTATGAATGCGTTCAAAGTGCTCCCACAGTGGTTCTATCTGTTCCTGTAAGTGCAGGGGCACTACAGCATTCCTTTCTGCCAGGACTATGGCCTTGCTCATTATTTTGCAGAGAGGCCAATTTATAGGGGACATGATAAAAATACTTACAAGCCAGGAACATTCAAAAACAAATTTAAAAAAAAAAGGTCTGAAAAGATGTTTGATATGGGCTTGACAGCTGGAGTAGGAAGTGAAGGCAGCAAGGGAAAACTAATCCAAGAAATAAAGCTGAAATCCTAACAGACACAGCAAGAGAGAGACATGTAGTGAAGTCAGCAATTACATCTGCCCAATGGAGATATGAAAATTCAGGAATCAAACTTGTTTTGAGAGCCCTTTCACTGGGGGAATATAGCAATAGAGATAGTGAGACTATTTGTCTTAGAAACATAATTGTCACTAAACTACAAGGACTGTAACAGTCCATGAGGCTGGCAGCATCACTGTTAGAAATAACAGGGTAATTTTTTGCGTTCATTCAATGTCAGTATCCAGCAGGAAGGAAGGAAGCCTGCTTGAATACATGAAATAGCCATGGACAGGAAAAAGTATGGATTTTGCAGAGTACAGGAGTTCTCAGAGACACACAGGATTCTCAGAGGTGCTCTGTGCCGGAAAATGATGCTCAGCAGCTTCCCTTATCCCCTACTCAGAGGAACATGTGCTACAAATTTCCTAGATTTTGGGAAGCACTACCTCACAGAGAATATCTGAGTTTAATGTGACACAGAGAACAGCACACCTTTCTTATGAAACCTGGATATCATCAAAGATTTGAAGCATTCTGACTCCATGGAACTGAAAAAAATTACAGATACGGGCTACTATTGGCAAGGAAAATATTTTTGCTTTAGCTGTTTAGAGTATAAAGCAAGCATGAAGAGGATTAAGCATCAGTGAGCTGGTGCAGGATGTGCTGGGCAAGGAGTCTTTTTATAGGGCAGATCTTCATTTCTCAGCATCTCTGATATCCTTGACAAACATTAGGAGCAACATGGGGTGCTTTCAACCTGAGGCTCTTTAGGCTTGTTTCTTCTCTCCTTTGTGTTTGACTCTGCCTTCTATTGAAACCATGGAGAAAAAATGTCTTTGCTGTTGGCTGCTTCTCTGTAAACTCAGAAGGGGCTTGTGAATGCAATTTTGTGTGATTGCTTGTGTTTTATCGAGTAAGCAATTTGAAAATAGACATTGTATAACCTATGAAATGGGCAATTTTCTAGCACACTAAAGGACACCTTGGCTTCCCGTACCCATTGTGTGGAAAGTTGCTTGAGTGAGACCAGGATCCAGGTCCCTTGCCCTTGCCTCAGAATTCCTGACAGACTACAAGCCAGATGCTGCCTCAGATCATCTCTGTGTCCACACCAACACCGCAAAAATTAAGCATTTATTTTTGAGATAAGCTTTTTTGTATTTCAATGAACTCTTTAATAACCTTGCTTCCCAATTCATTCCCACTCCAAACCTTTAAAATATTTGAGGAATGCAGTTATATGTAAAAAATAAAATAAAAAATAGGGCCAAGACCAGGAACAACCATCATGAACAACCTGAGTTTTAGGAGGACATCTCTTGAAAAACTGCAGAGAAAAAGTATGAAAAACTCAGCCTCTAATGAATGTTCAGCACAGCCTTCCTGATGTTCCATCAAACAGCAGCTGCTAACACCTCAACACATTTAAGATGTATTTCCTCATTCATTTGGCTGCATACATTAAAACAGGACTCTGAAGGGACAGAGTTACTGCCCAAATGTTCTCATGTTTCTTTGGGAATTGTATTATTTTGCTGTCCATGAAAGGTGAACAAAGGCAGTGATCTCCACAAGTTTCATGGACTCAAAGCTTCTGGCCAGTAAAGGGTTATGCAAAAATCTTTCAAGAAATAGAGGCATTGAAGCAAATGTCCTGGCAGAATATCAGCATCCTGAAATACGTCTGTTTCCCTGGCAATTTCAACCTCAGTGTCTAGTTTAAGTTTAATGTGTCATTTTTCCTTTACTGAAGAATTTAGGTGAGAACACTGGAGATGAGTCTCACTGGAGGTGGTGAGACTTTGCACAGGACCAAGACTAACCCAACTTCTCTCTAGTGCAGGATCATCACCTGTCCTTGCTGCCTACAGACTTCATGTCCAAATATCACAGAGCAACATGCCAGAAAAGTCAGTCTTGTCAGTCACTTGGCCACAGAGGTGTTCCTTTTCATCCTGGAGAAGGGAAGACTCCAGAGAGACCTTAGAGCCCCTTGCAGTGCCCTAAGGTGGCATATAAAAGAGATGGAGAGTGACTTTTTACTTAAGTACATAGTGATAAGACAAAGGGAATGGTTTTAAACTAAAAGAGAAGATATTTCTATTAGATGTTAAGAAGAAATTCTTCCCTGGGACGGTGGTGAGGCCCTGGCACGGTGGTGAGGCCCTGGCACAGGATGCCCAGAGAAGCTGTGGCTGTCCCATCCCTGGAGGTGTTCAAGGCCAGGCTGGATTGTGGCCTGACCAACCTGGTTTAGTGGACGGTGTCCTTGACCATGGCAGGGGCTTGGAACAAGATAAGCTTTAGGTCAGTTCCAACCCAAACTGTTCTGTGATTCTATGAAATAAGTACTCCCAGAGTATGATTTATTTCAGTGAAGAACTAAGCTGCCATACAGAAGCAGTTGTCAATGAATGATATCCTCATTTAGCTTATTCGGCATTGGCAGGACAAATTTTTTATTTTTTTTTCCCTCTTGGTTTTTTGGCTTTTTTTTTTTTTTTTTTTTTCGTTTTGGCTTTTCTTCTTGCTTNTGGCCTGACCAACCTGGTTTAGTGGACGGTGTCCTTGACCATGGCAGGGGCTTGGAACAAGATAAGCTTTAGGTCAGTTCCAACCCAAACTGTTCTGTGATTCTATGAAATAAGTACTCCCAGAGTATGATTTATTTCAGTGAAGAACTAAGCTGCCATACAGAAGCAGTTGTCAATGAATGATATCCTCATTTAGCTTATTCGGCATTGGCAGGACAAATTTTTTATTTTTTTTTCCCTCTTGGTTTTTTGGCTTTTTTTTTTTTTTCTGTTTTCGTTTTGGCTTTTCTTCTTGCTTTTTGTTTTCAGGGATTGTCATTTATATGTTCACCATGAACTCTCTTGAGTTTCAGATTAGTGTCCCACAAAGACTGGCAGGGAAGACACTTGATTTTCCATATATAAATGTGTTTCCTAAATAACTTCAGTCTGGATTTGGTCTACAATGAACCAATTAGCTCCCTTGGATGGCAAATACAGACATGAATCAGAGCACCATGCTTCAGATCCTACAGCTTTTGGATCACATGGATTCAAGACAGTCTAGGCCATTTAGTCTAAGAATCAAGATAATGTAAAACATGTGGATAACAGAGATGGCTCAGGCATAACCAGCCTGGCCCAGACTCCCTTGACTCTGTATTTTGGAGTCATGTGTGATAACTGTTCTTCTCTATATTTGTGTGAAGAGAAGTAAGAAAAAAAAGCTATGAATGAAGAAGATGTTAAAGAAAATGTCCTGGAGTCAAGTGTTTTTTATACTTACCTGCTGCATCTTATTAAGTCGTCTTGTTATTTTCTTCCATTGCTGCCACAATCAGATTTATTTTGATAAAGGAAAACCCAAGATACTATTACCAGGCAAATCCCCCCTGTGTTTACTTTTTAAAATAAAGATTAAACACATACAACTTTTAAACTTTAATGAGTTTGGGTCTGTTCTAGGCAGGTTGATTTGATATCCCAAATCCTTGTGCCATCATATTAATAACTGCTTGCACCAAGGGGCACACAGGGTAATCCCCCATCTCTGGCAATGTCAGCTCCACAGTCATTGCTGTGTAATTAATCAGAGACTGCTGCTGGAATGAGGACATTGTAATCTGATGCACAATGAAACTTATTAATGGTGTCCTGCATAATTTAAGGGATTTAACCGTACCGATGTAGGTATAACGTATAAACAGTATTCTTTTGTCTATGAACTAACATGCCATGAGAATCTAAGGGCTGGGATCTTTAATTTTTCCAGCTGTTGTTGAATTGGCCCATTTTAGAGGATGTGCAGGGGTAATTGATTTCCTGTAAAACCCTAAAAGCATCCACTCGTACGAGGAATATTTGCAAACATTCTGTTCTGTGGTATTTGGTGTTCCCATTTTACTTTATCTGACTCTGAGGTTTGAAATTCCACTGGGACAAACATTGTATAAACATCAGCAAAGAACAACTCCTACCTCAAGTAGCTGACAGTGTACAAGGTCAAAAAGGAGCCAAGAAAAGGAGACATTATTTTCTTCCTCAGACTCTTAAGTGGAATTTTGAAGACAGGACCTGAAGAACTGAGAAATTAATAACCAGATGTGCAAAAGTATTTTTCCTGGTACTTTTCTTAGTTGACTACTTCTGTTGAACTCCTCAGCTATTAGAGGTATAATGATACTGAAGTATGTGACCAAAAGAGAAGATATATGGCTAAGATCACAGTAAATAGAAGAAACAAGGTTTAAACTGGCATCTTTTTAATCCCAAAATGTTTGCTTTAGGAATAAACAAAACACTTTCTTTATAAGGGGTTTTGAAAGTAAGGTTTTAAAACACCAAAGTTAGATATAAATATATGCAGCCACAAGCACCCCCCTGACCATTCTGTTAAAGGAAAAAAATACTCCAAACCAAAATCACGCATGCCAAATTTCAGCTTTATTTTAAATTTTATGGTTGTCGTGATGAACACCTGAATATAGTAGTTTATAATGGCTCCTCTGACAAGCTATTATAACTTCAATGGTACTAACAATACTACTATAATTAGTGACTTTTGTATTGTATTACCAAATGCCAGAGTGTGCTACCAGTCTTCCAGATGACTTATCCAGGTTTTAATTAGTGTCTATCTTTCTTTCTTTGTGGAGACATACACTTACTAAAATGCCTCAATGCTTTACACCGTGTACAGGTCAAAATATCCACCTGTCAAGTGGGCTTAGAGCTGCATGGAAGGAGGAAACGACTTGCGACATTTTATTAATGGAACAGATTGCATATTTCTCTAAATAGAAATGGGAGGAATTGTGTGACAGATGGATCAAAACCTTCCCGTTGTTGAAAACCAACAGATGAGACAGACTTCTCTTATGGCACTAGCTGGATAGCAAGATGCTGATTAGCTAGACCTGAATGAATCTTCTGCCCCTTGGCTTGAAGCATTCATGAGACACTTAAGAACTGGGTGATTTTTCTGTATCACATTTTACATCTGTGCAATATGGATTTGGTGTGTGGGTATGTACACGGTTGCACATATGTACATGTATAAATATCAATACAGGCACACACATTAAACTAACATTCTAAAAAAATAATTTCAATTTCCACAACAAATTGGTTCATAATCGATGTTTAAGCTGTCTTTTATGGATACTGGAGCACACCCAGTGTCAATACACTTACGTATGAATAGTATTGCCAAATTTCGTAGGAAGTCCTATCTATTAGACATTTAGGACCTTCATTACAAGGCTATCAGCTTAATCTTACTAAAGAGAATTTGCCAGTTTTTGAAACATCTCACATGGCACAGCAGCAATTGTACAGCACGAGAAGAGCAGTCATGTGGAGTGAAACTGGAATAGCAGGATTCCTTTAAACAAGTTGTTAGCCACACAACCATTACAATTTCCATCCCACTAAGAGTTTCACAGTACTTCATCTACTGGGTATCTTTGCTAAGTCATGGAAACGCCACTCTTCACTGTTGTCTCCACGAGTGCAGGAAGCTTTACATGTTTAAACACATATCACAGATTTCAAAGGCACTGCTTCCATGGCCTAAAGATAAAGGATGTTTTTTGTTGCTTGGTTTTCACTTTTTTAAAAAAAAAACTTTTAAAGTGTAAAATGCAGATGCCACGTATGAAGAGCTGTCATTTACTCTTGAAAGAGCATATCAAGATTTTTGCTGTCACTAAAGTGGGAGAAGCTCAAAGAAGCCGCTGGTGCAATAATGTATGTTCAGGAAGCAATTGTGAATGAAGAAGGACAGGCACATAATCACCCAGCCTCCAGGAGGAATTGATCCCTAGGTGTGTTCCTAGGAAGAGCATTAGAATTGACAGAGGCACTGAAACAGTTCACATGCTCTGCACTGGAAGATGAATTACATGCATATGTGTGTTTTTAGCACAGTGAAATTAAGGGCTTGACACTTTGTAAAAACCCAATGGCTTGTTACACAGAAGTCATAATAGCTCCTCCTGGCCCTAAAATCTCCACATCTGGCAATTATTCCTAAAGAACTACTCTTGTGGGATGTACATTTCTATTTCTGTAATGGAGAGAAGATGGTAAAGGAAAGCGGTTCATTGCCAACCTGAGGGTTCACAGAGTGGTTTGCATGAATACAAATCAGTACCAGGAAAGCTTTACCAGTTTTACTCTTTAGCTGACCATAGCAGAGCTCTTTGGAAGAGATGTGATAGAGGATTTATTAGGCTTTGATGTCCCAGGAAATACTAACATGTTTAAAGAAGATGGTCCCATGACTCACAAAATGCTATGCAAGCTCAAGTAATGTTTGGGATTTTGCAGAATACTTCAAGACAACATCGATTTGTAGGATCATGAATTACATCTCAAACTATCTTTGTGTTAAGTTCTATCACAGTGATGTAGGATTTTGTGGTAACTGGTTACAAGGCAATACCTTGGCAAAAAAAAAGTTAACGTGATGGAAAATTGCAGACATGTTAACAGGCACTAGTGAAGCAATAACTCCTTACTGCACTCTAAATTGTGTGAAGTAGTTTACAACCTCTAAGCTTTTTCCTCCCCTTTTAACTTTGTATTGCTTAATAAAAGTTATGCTCAAACTGCTACACTGGCTTAGAAAACAAGAAATTAATTATGAACACCCCATTTAATGCTGGAGGAGTACAGTGTCCACAGTTTCTTTAGAGCATCAGAGAGGTAATTCCACTGCTGCCAATTGAACAGTTATACAGAACACATCTAAATGTTCTCAGTCAATGAATCCTTGGAGTATTTCTGCTTCATTAACTGTTTACATGGTGACCTCAGTAGAAAGGCTTCAGTCTGATGAAATGACTGCTTTGCATACTGCCGCAGGCAACAGCAGAATATCTGTCCCTGATTATTCATGATAAACTCAGAATTTAGGAGTAACCCATCAGCTTGCCCAGTACTGCCACATCACTTTTTGCTGTGTTAACCTCTCAACAGCTTCTCTAACACTGTAATAGACAACAATAACATGTTCATCTCCGGTGCCCTCCATCTTGCCATCCATCTTCCTTCAGTCAGAGTCAGATATCTTCATTGATGTTTCATGAGCATATTTCAAGTATTCTAAATCCCAGGCTTTGCATTTGAATGGGATAACTACTTCACTCTTTTTTAATGGTGCTGTTATTTGCCTCATGAATCAGAATGCCAAGGATGCCCATGATATTGAAATTTTATGGCACTGTCTTTTGAAGTAACAACTTTCTAACTCAGCACAAAGTGAAGAGGAGCGATTTACCTTATATGAACTGCTATTTGGTTCACAAAAATAACTCCCAGAAGAACACTGACTATCCACACTATTGCCTTGGATACCCCACCATGGGTCTCTGCAGAGAAAATAACACTCACTCATCTCCTGCTCATATACAACAATATGGATAAATAAATAGCAAAAGTTTAAATTTCATTACAAGAAATAGCATTTGATAGAGGCATTCCAGCTACTCTGGAGCTTACAGGAAGTCAGAAATCCTTCACAGTATTGCAGTGGCTTTATTCTGCAATATAAAGGCTAATGCATCTTTTTGTTGATGAGATAAAGCTTTCATGGTCTCAGCACACAATAATGGCATAATAATTAAACCTATGTGGCTGGCAAATGCCCTCTCTTCCTCTTTTCCATTCAACTTTCATTTACTAACTATTAAGGGGAAAAGAGAACTCTTTATCCATATATTCAGATTATTTATAAGATTATACAGGAAATTTTAATCTCCACATTCTATGTAGATAAGGAAAACTAGACTACGCTGAATATCAGAAGGGAAACTTTGCTTTTAGCAGGCTCAATTAAGTATGCATAATTATCTGAAAGAACAGCTAAAGACCCTCACTGAAGACTTTACTTCATATTAAGTTGCCCAGTGCATACTGACAATTTTATCTATTTCCCCTGAGACAGTCTTGCCATGGTAGCAGAGAAATTATGGATTGTAACCAGAGAAGGAGATGTACTTTAGTCCTCTGAAAGAATACCATTGCTCCCTGGGGGACAGTTGCTAGTGATGTGTGTTGTCTGCTATTAAAAGCCTTGAGTAAGGGTCTTCTGCTGCTTTTTTAAATGCAGCTTTGATACTGAGCAGGAGGAAGATGCACAACAAAGCTAAATCACCACAGTTCTGTCACCATTTGCTCAGCACGGATTCTGCAGTGCCCTGCACAGACACACGCTCCTGGCTCAGAGGTCACTTCAACAGCCCTGCAGTGAGTCTGCAGCAGCTTCAATGCACTCATTGAAAGCCAGTCTTTTGTTGGAGAGTCTCTATTCCCCCTCAAAAACCATATTTCTCTGGAAATATGCAACTCTGAGAACCTCTAACACAGCAGCACCCTGCAGTACTTCCAGCACTGTGGCTGTTAAGGCTGTTAAAAGAAGCCTTTGCAATCCAGGACAAGAGAGTGAAGATGTGAAGACAGGTTGGACCAGATCTTTTGATGGTGGAAACTGACATAGTTCCAATTGTTTTGATTCTGTGACATCAACTACTGCTGTCTGAGGGATCAGCCATGAAATAATAAAACTTGGGTTTTATTTTAGGAATATCTTCCTTTTGCCTGCCAGTTTCCCTTCATATTATGAAAAGAAAACCTGTGGAGGGAAGGAATTTATATTCTATAAATTTGGTTTAATTCAAAAATATTCAAGAAAGATCAAGTCTTTTATTAATGGACAGTTTTGTTTTCAAGAAATGATTATTCCCCATTCTAGATCTCGACATTTGGGCAGAATTATAGTGAGTGTCCTCAGAACACTTAAGTTTTCATGGTTAAAGTTTTAAATTATGCTATTTCTTCAAAAATGTTAAAATGCAGAGAAACTGCAAAGACAATTTTACATCTCTTATCATCTCTCTTAGTCATGAACAGGATCTTAACTTTCAGAGGTCTGCTGTGGACCGCCAACCACTTATAAGCTTTTAACTTCTATGAAAACACTACACAATAAATAGTGAAATTCCTAAAAATGTCTAGCTTAGCAGAAAATTTCCTGTTGTTTCGTAGCGTCATGTGATGTGCTTACCTACAGAAATACCATCTACTCAAAGCATCCAGGCATAGATTCTTAATTAAAGATTTTAATGTTCAAATATCTTCATCTTAAGGAAGTAAAATATGAAAATACACTCAACTAGATAAAATATTTTCATCTTCCTGAAAATGGATTTTTGTTGCATTTCATTTTGAACAAAATGGGTTCTTTTCAAACACTGTAAATGGAAGGATATTTTGCCTTGATTTTTTCAAGCTGGGTTTTTTTTCTGTTAATGTACAACATTCTCTAAAACCAGCCTAAATTAATTGATTGTAAATACTAGCAAGTGCCACATGTTAAAAAAAAAACCGAAAAATCAGTTTGAAAGAATATGTTGCTAAGCTTCTGAGGCAGCATCACTTTGGTCACAGTTATTATATTACAGATGGCACTTTCCATCTATCCTCTGACAAAGTGCAAATGAAGAATGTTTCATTTAGGTCTGCCATGTAGATGAAAGTCAACAAACAGATTTTTATTTTCCTTTAAGTGTTAAAAATATATCTTTACTGGAAGAGAGAGGAGAGGAGAGGAGAGGAGAG